>LPNX011162626.1:9884-55711 GCA_001517045.1 Pseudotsuga menziesii | reverse complement strand
TTCACATTTATAACACTTTGTACCACATAATATACCCATGATTCTAAATAGCCTGTTCCTATTTTTAAATCTTCTCTCCAACAAACCAAAGCCCAAGTTGAGTTTTTAAAGCAGCAGTAAGGATATGATAGCTGGTCTGGTTAAAGAGAGACTTCTTTGTCAATCATAGATACCACCAGAACATTACATTATAAGACCTGCAAAAATAATAGCTTGTTCCTAGCCGTATACATGGCATAGCTTGTTATTATTACATGGCATAGCTTGTTATTAAATACTATGTGCATTTCATATTAATTTAATGGATTTTCAGTTCGCACAGGGTAGTGGTGTATTTAATTTGGTGTCATTGCTTTATGTGCAGGAAAGGTATTTCCTCTTCAGTACTACCGTACAAGAGGACTCCCCCAAGTTGGCTAAAGATTTCCTCTCAAGATGTAAGTTGCAGATGCTATTTTAAAGTTTTCAATTGCTACAGAGTGATCTGTTCCTCTCAAGATGTAAGTTGCAGATACTATTTTAAAGTTTTATGTTTGTGTTTTGAAATTCTAATTACAAATGATGTTGACGGTGAAGTACTTTTGAAAAGCATTAGGAGCTAACCAATGGAATTTTCAGTCCCAGTTTTACTGAGATCTATGGAAGTGTTTGATCTTCTCTGTCTTTTTTTGTTCTTCTTTCTAATTATATTCGATTTTATGAATAAAATCTTAGTATTCTTCTAGGGATTTCAAGCATTGTCCTACTTTCTTTAAGTTTCAAGTGAAAATGTTGATTCCTAGCAAAGCAGTTTGTATGTGTATGGGCACATATACGACTTCTCTATGCATAGATATTCAAAGTAGTCTTTTGGGACAGCTCTGTACGGATTATAGCTTTTGTTTCACAGTTCAGTAGTATTAAGAATAAAAGGAGCAAATATAGAACTAATTTCCATTTTGTACTCGATATCCATCAATTCATTTGCAGTTGAAGCCACAAGCACATTTGCAAACCAGTTTGAATGAGTCAGCTAATCCTTGTGGCAGTTCCAAGCTATAGCACATGCTTTAGAGTAATTATCCTGGGTTTTCACAAATAACTTCCAAGATTAAGTTGTCTGATTAAATGGAAGTTACAGAATCATATCCTTAGCACTTTAATCATAATTTTCCATCTTAATGATGTTTGCCTAACTACAGGTTTATTGGTAATTTGGTCAATACTTTTTTGATCTACATAAACTTTAAAGAGATACCTACTTTGTTTGATTTTAGCAGTTCTCTGTTCTTTTAATGTCCTTTTTTTCCTTGCTTTTAAGTGGAAACTACTATCACCAATTTCTAACTATTTAAAAATATCCTATCTTTCATTTCACAGGAGTTTAGTTTGATTGAGAAAAAGGAGCTTGCACCGCTTCATGAGCTGATAGATTCTATTGTCCCATATTAGATGAATTGAGGGACATCATAATAATAGCTGCTGATTTCCTCGTGTAGAAATGCTCAAAATTACCAAGGTTGGCATTCACGAGTAAGCTTACTCATTGCCAGACATGGATGAACTTTATGACAAGTTGCAGATACATTTGTGAGGTCTTTTATGTATGTGACTCCAGCTTCTGTAAGAAACCCTTTAAATTCTTTAATGTGCGTGTGCCCATATGTCAAATTTGGATGAATAAAGTTGGGTGTCATGTGTTTTTGTATATATCTAGAATGAAGGATGTAAGGGATGCTTTGTACCTCAGGATTGTTGCTACACATCGAATGGCATGTCTTGTAAGGCATCCGGTTAACACTTTTAAATTCTCAATAGTGGGTCCCCATTGAACTTTGAAGTGGAATTTATGTTTTGCATGCAATTTTGAGTTGCAGATAAAATTAAAGACCTGCCTGGAGCAATGATAAAATTAAAGACAGCCATGCACTATGCCTTAAGAATAACCAACCCCTTTCCTTCACACTATGCTCTTTGTATAATGTTTGAAGCTGAGAGAGTATATCTAGAATGATATTTTCCAGTTTTGATAGCTCCCCTGTATGGCCAAAATGAACATTATGGCGCAGAATTCTGCTAAAACTTATGAAGTATTCAATTTCAAGCAACTTGTCTCTGCCCAATTCAGGACTCCATGGCAAAGCACCAGCTTCCTTAACATCAATATCTGATAGAGTGATCCAGCCAAGTACAAAACAATATCTTTCAAGTATAAGCTCATGCACTTGGGAAGCTTCCCTATTCTGCCACACTTCCAAAATGCGACAAACAACAGAATAGAGATCAGACCAATTTAAACCCAGATCTTGAAGAACTTTGTGTTCTACAATACCCCAGTTATGAACCCCACTAACATCAATCAGTTGCTGAAAGAGATCAGCCATTCCATGCTCTTCTGTGACTCCCTCATTCACATTTATAACACTTTGTACCACATAATATACCCATGATTCTAAATAGCCTGTTCCATTCTTTTGGTGACAATGCAGGGATGGCGGGCATTCTATATCAAATGGCAGACAGAGATGGCTGAAAGAGCAGTTTCTGTAGTAGAACTTGTAAAACAAAGTGCCCGCTACAAGTCTCTTGAAGTAGGAGATTACCAGAGAGCTATGGAACTTTAAAAAAAGACTGAAATGGGATTCAAAGATGTCCAATTGTATCTACTCACACCTAAGCGTAGTGTTCTTGTGAACCTTATTGGTTTGCACTATTGCTTGGTTTGGCTAGGAATCCAGGTAAACAAACTTTAATCTTTTCTTTTCTTCTAATCATGTGAGAACATGACGATGTGCATGTGGCAAGAGAGAGGCCTTTGCTAGAAATAAATTAATTTGACTGCATATGAAATGAGTAGTGTGCCTCGTAATGGATTTTTGAGCTCCACTAATATTTGATGCCTTTCTACAACCATGCATATATGTTTTACTTTCAAAATATCTTGAGCCAAAATCAATAGTTTGCTTGAGGTCATAATGACCATAAATTTTGACAGGCTATTTGAGGGTATACATGATAAATGTAGAATCCTGTTCAATAATTTAATTCCCTCTATAGAAGAGAGATGTATGTATAGTGATCTATTTTTGCTGAAGAACATGGAAAGCCTGGTAAAAGAAATGAACTCAAGCAAGGAGGTTAACTTATCTATTAATGAGCATCTACTTACAAGTGCAACTGATATGGTGGAATGCCTGAGAACGGATCCTAGTAAAGTCATTTTGCCTAAGTTTTATTTCGGGAACACTGAGGACTCATTGATGTTGAACCAATCCAACAAGTTCCGGGAATTTCTTGGATAAAATAAAAACCCAGTTGGATCAATAATGCCAATGTTAACAGTGAATTCATAGAGTAGAAACTTCCCGTATCAATAATATTAAAAAAAATGGCCACAGTAAATGGTTTGACTCTTTGAGTTTCCGGCAAAATCTTACCATCTGGCACACATACTAACTTCAGTGTATACTAACTTCTCCCACTACTAACTTCAGTGTATACAGTCTCTGTACTTTATCAAATTATTTCAAAAATTTAATGGCATAGCCTTTTACAATTTGCTCTCTGAGACAGTAATGATTCTGGAGTTCGAGGAGCACAATTCATTATTCAATCCACTGTCAAGGTATTTGGCCTTAATAGATGTGGTGCCTGAGTTATATCTATTGTTTATGTAACTGGAAAAATCTCCAAATATCACGCTCATGTCCAATCTGTATTTCTTGAATTTTCTTTTTTTAATTTTGATTTTGTTTCTACAAAATTCACAGGACCCTGCACAGCTTGATCTGAGAGTCGAAGCGTTTCTCAAAATGTTTGAGAGTAAACTTTATGCTATGTTAGATGATGAGTTTAAGGTAAATGTCTTCAGCTATGGCAGGCTATCTTCTCTTTTCAGATCCATAATACAGATAAGAAAGAAAAATACACTGATATCATTTCAAGAGGCTCATGTATATAATTTCATAATGAATCCTACTAGTATTTATGGACTGTCAAGCACTCTCTGGTATCGTTACATAACTAAAGTCTTATCACTTTTGGACTCTGGTTAATATCAATTCATAAAAACTGTGTATGGATGCATTTAATGAATACAACTTCACAAATTAGAGCTTAGGATATGATACATTTATCTTTAATTTGGTTATTTCTTATGTAATCTTTACAACTTAAAAACATAACAGAAAATGAAATCATGTTGCTGGAAACAGTTATATGCCCTGCTTGAGGTGTTGGCAACAGAGCAGAGTATAACACCCAATCAACAGGGAGGATCAACAGAGAAGGATGAGCATTTTGGAGTTTTAGTGCAAAATAGGGCTAGAATTTTGAGGCATCATGGAAGAGTAACGCCCTTGAGATAGAACACCTTTGAACTGACATTTGGGACTGCTATAGAAGGGGCAATGGAGAAAAGAGGTTACAAAGAACAATTTTGAACAATTGAACCATAGATCCCTGATGTTGATATTTATTGTTTTTTATCCTTACTGTCCTAGTCTGACATTGAGACGGAAGGGTTACAGAATGATACCCATCCTCCAGAAAGCTATTGCTCTTTTTACTTTGATATGCTTCTATGTGGCGATTTCTGTAGGCGCGATTTCTGTAGGCGTGAATCCATTTATTTTGCGACTTCACACTTTTATAGTTTTCTGATATAATTCTTCCTTAATGTTATTATAAACAAACAGCAAATGAAAGTGGCATTTTATAAAAAATATGGGTCTCTTAAGTACAACACCATTGGCAGAAGAAAACATAGGCAGGTTTTAACTATAGGTGTCAACACAGCAACACTTGGGGTCTTCATTTTTTGTTAAGATTGTTATTAATTCCAGATGGTTTAAATGCACCCAGAATTGAAGTTTAGGTTGTTTTACTGCTATTTCACACAAAGACTGCACTATTGGATGCCATGTATGTGTTTGTCAAGAGGCCAGAGTATATCAAATATGTGTCAAATTTGGTCACTGTTTGTTCTCGAATTCTTTTGACTGGACCACCAGGTTAGTGACTATTAGTATTTTTTGTCTCTGATAAATTGCATGCTTCAAATTGCAGTGTGATATGCCCAGTTAGTTCACCTTTTTATTGATAAACCTGCTCGTGGTGGCAGTTAGACTCGAAGGGCATGCAAATTTCTGTAAGCAATTCTCTGAAAGAGATCAGCCATTCCATGCTCTTCTGTGACTCCTTCATTCACATTTATAACACTTTGTACCACATGATATACCCATGATTCTAAATAGCCTGTTCCTGTGGGAAGCTGAAAAGTTCCTCCTTGTGTAATCTGTATTAACTTATTTCTTATATTGAACATCAACCAGGATGGGAAGGTTGTAGAGTGGAGAATCATGTGCCGAAGAATCAACATCAGTCTTGAAATTAGCAAAGACCAGCAAACCAATTGTGTGCTGTTAAGTTCCACTGGAGGACAACTTACATTGCTGAGGGTAGAAAAAATATTCTCTGCCATTTTGATTTTTTCAAATGCATTTGAAGAATGAAAAGCCATGAGAAGAACTTCCAAATGAAATAGGGATGGAAGACTTGCACAAACTTCTTGGATATTTAAGCACCCTGAATATGTAGATGTTACTTGATTTACCTTCAGAACTTGATTTACTAGGTGTTCTTCAAGTTCGATGGATAAGGCAGAGTGTATATTTGCAATTCAGGTAATTAGAACTTTTGATTACTATTCAAGTAATTGAAAAGTTCCCTACAAGTTGAAGAGTGGCAGAGTGTATATTTGCAATATTTTTTGAGATTAAAGCTTCCTTTTACTATTAATAGGAACGAGACACAGTGGCTATGCACATGCAGCCTTCATAAGCATGGAGTAGCAAACTTAAAAATGTGGGGTAATTCTCTAAAGGATCGTTAACCTAAATTCTGGTTGTCTTACAGTGAATGGCTTGCATGCTGACAAGTTAATACAAGCCATTGGGCTTGACTTTGCTTTAATTTTTTATTTTACTTCCTAAAACATTTCTTATTGCATTTGAACTTTCACACAGGCCAATCGTGCATTAAGGAAAGCTTCATTGGGGACTCTTAATTGTTTAGTTGTTGCTTATGGTGATAAAATCACTTCATCTACATTTGAGGCTATTATCACAGAGCTTCCCTCACTTATCAGGTTTGGGCCCATGGACAATTTAGTGCTTGCTTCTATACATAACATAATGTAGTCGTAGGGCTATTTTATTTACTTGGTTGGGTTCTGATGGTACGTTAATGGTTTCCAGTGATGCAGACCTACATATGACTGCTTTAGCATTAGAACTTTGCTGTACAATGATGGATGATCAAAATCGTCACCGAAATGTTGGTGCTGTAGTACGTGACATGGTTCTTCCACAAGCTCTTGTTCTAGTCAGGAGTTCATTGTTGCAGGGTCAAGCTCTATAGGCAAGCTTTGTACGTAATAATTTTATCATCATTTTTATGTGGGGCATTATAGCAGATTACATGTTTCTTGCGGTTGGTAAGTATGGTTGTGTGTTTGAACTTGCAGGCTTTGCAAATTTTATTTGCATCTTTGGTGCAGTCAGCAAACACAAGCTTTGATGCTTTATTGGATGCTCTTATTTCAAGTGCCAAACCTTCTCCACAATTGGGTGGTCTTGCAAAGCAAGCTCTCTATTCAATTGCTCAGTGTGTGGCAGTTCTTTGCCTTGCTGCAGGAGATTTGTTGGGTTGCTTTCAAGGCCAGGTCTGTCAGAGACAACTACTACAGGTTCACTCCATGAATGTTTAAAGAACATTGTTTTTAAAAGTTTTATGCATTCAGACACCTAATATTTGCCACCTAGATGCAGCTGTAACCCCAACAAAGGTAAATACAAATATATGGAGTTTAAGGCAATTGTATATTATGATAAGCCATGTAATGTTGTGGTGCGTGGACTTTGCTGAGCAGGATACCCAGGTTGCCCATATATGGTGTAATGATCCGTTAGTGAGAGAAGCTATTCATGCTGAATCAGTATGAAACAATTCTATATTAGTGGGGACACCGATTTTATTTATGGAGTGCAGTTTTGATGTTTTTTGCTTTTCGGTGGAAAAGTAGTTTTCAATATTCACATTAATGCTACAATATGAGTACAAATTGCTTCCTGCTGTAACTTATAATGTTATTTGGTGTTATTGAGTTCTCTTACATGTATGTTGCGGCACCGTTGCAGGAAACCACAAGTGGAAAATGGCAGGTATGCGCAGACCGCCTTGCTTATACTCACGATGCTCGAAGCATGATTAAATACCACAGGAATCTCACCACCAAAGGATATCGTTCACTGATCTTTAGGTACGGCTGAGTCCTAATGCAACATCTGGGACCCTTTTGTTCTGGGCAGAGCACACAATTTTTGAATATACAATGGACTGTTCACATCGTTTTGATATACATTTGATTACCACTTCATTGGATTCACCATTGGATATCGTTCAAGGAATATTTCAGAATAGATAGGATCACACCCTGCTCACCAGAGAATCATCAAGGGGCAGAATAATTTAACGAGGCCTTGGAAGCCAACGATTAATGGATTTGTATTTTTTTTTAAACCTTGATATCCGTCGCTTAGACGCTTGCACTGTCGGATAACCGACGCTTAATAGTTAACTCTGTCGGTTACGCGACGTCTTGGAAGTGATTTTTTAAAATTTAATTTGAATTGGGTGTCGGATAACCGACGCTTAACAGTTAACCCCGTCGGTTAAGCGACGGAGTGCAAGTGATTTTTTTAAAATTTAAGATGAATTAAATGTCGGATAACCGATGCCTTACATTTAACCGACGGTAACTGAGGTGTCGCTTAACCGACGGATTAAACGGATGTCGAATAACCGACGACAAGTTTCTGACGCTTAAAAAAAAATCCAAGTGTCATACATGCGACAGGGAAGTGTCGAAAATCCGACGTAACGGCCGTCGGATTTTTGGTCAAAATGTAGTAGTGTATGAAACCGTAAGCAATCTAGTGTACACAGAGCACACTCCTAAGAAAATCTATAGCCAAAAAATAAGAAAACCAAGGAGAGGATATGTGATCTCTTGAATGTAGTAGGTATGCCTCACCTAGGAGAGGCATGAGACTCCCATACACTACAAACAGAGGATCGTAAGCAATTATAGTGGCCCTCAGCTTCAAAGCGTAAAGCAATTGTGATGTCCGACCCCTACCTAGCCAGGACACCTACAGAATAACCTCTGCAAGTACCCCCTACAATACCTAGGTGTAATGTCCCCGGTTTTGACCCCGTTTGCATGATGTATATAATGTAATTAATCATGGTGAGGAGCTCAAGGCAAAATCCCCACCATCGATTTGGTTGTGTATGTGTCGGCAATGGGGATAATTGCCGATGGTATGTCGTGCTATAAGACACATTATAATATGGCATCATGTAAACATGCACATCAATTAAAATAAACCACAACCAGCTACGGCAATGCAACGTTGAATGAAAAGGGCATGGTTCCAAAGGATAAGGGGTGGGGGGGGGGTGTCAAACCTTGGTTATGGGGGAAAAACCCATGTTTTGTCACCTTGTTGATTTTCCATCTTCCCTTGTTAACCTCTTTAATGCTTCAACTGGTGGTTGGGGGAGTTATTTCTGAAGTGGTGGTGGTTGGGGCAGGCTGACAGCCTTACCCACTTGCCCACTCCACCCACGTCTGTCCATTCTTCTCCCTCATGCACTCTTCCCTGGTCAGTTTACTCTTACCACGATTTTGGTTTTTTTTCTCCTCACGCACAAGTTTTGGGGGCGTTTTTGGTCTCGCGCAGGTTTTCTTCCTCTCCCCCATGAGTTGCTGAGCACCCACGAACTGCAAATTCGTGTCCTTTCTGCTGTGTGTGCATCCACGGACAAAAAACGGAGCCGTTTTTCCTCACGTAGGGCCTCCATTGTCTGTTCCTTTCCTTGCTGGCTCGGATTGTTTAACCACGCACAGGTATTCTTCTGTTTGGGGTGCACATGGAGAGCTGAGAGCCATGCTCTTGCATCCACGACTGACTGTGAAGGGCCATTCATGTTTTTGGCTGTTTCACAGGCTAATTGGGTCATTTATTCTCGGCTGTAAGTTGTGCTCACTGATAGATTCGGGGCTGTAGTTTTCCCCATGTTGTGAATGTCATTATTGTTACATCTGGGGATGTTGAGAGTCATTTTGGCCACGATAGGGCCAAGAATGACTCAGAATTCGTTTTTCCCTGTTTAAGTTGTGACAGCTAAGTAATTGCCTGAGTGCAATGGTTAGTCTTCGGACTATGCGGGCTTGGCTTGTCTGTTGAAAGCCTATGAAACCCAGTTGTGTTGGTTTGCTATTTAGTGCCCCCTTGGCTATGTGCAAGCCTGCAATTGTCCCCTTATTCCAGAGGAATCATGCCCAGCTCGGGGGTGGCGGCGTTGCTGAGAGATTGATGAGCAAGCTGGCCTATGGTTGGGTGGAACGTTGCAGCGACATAGATGGTTGCGGGTGAATTCTTCATCGAGAGATAAGTGTTGCTGTTTACTTCACCTCTGCAATTTATATACTGTATTATGGAATTATGATGAACATGTAATTGCTGGAATGTATGTTTACTTCCGCTGTATGATTGAAGAATAATGCATCTGTGTATGCTTGTAAGTTTCAATTTCAGCATTTGATTTCTGTCAATGTTCATGGGGCTGTTTGCCCAGCTGTGTTTGATGTGTTGTTCGCGTCCTCTTCGCCGGTCAGAGGCATGGGGACGTGACACTAGGTAAGGCAACTAAGGTCACCCCAATATAACCAATGCTTAGGCAGACAGTCGCAGGCGGGATTGACCGTATGGGCATGGTAGCAAAGACAAAAACTCTCGAAAGAGCCCCCAGATACGAATACAATCCTGGAAATATCTCTGGCACTCACAAAAGTGACCAAGGGATATCTCGGTCACAATCGTGTACGTTTCCTCACACTTGACTCTTGTGGAAGAGGAGCTTCTTGAGAAACACTAATTATACCAAGGATTTGTCACTCTCACAAGGACAGACACCTAATTGTTTGTGTTTAGTAGTCTTGGAGAATTGATTCACAATGAACTATTCCAAGACTCTAAATCCTAATCTTGTTGGTAAACCCTATAAAAGAAAAATGTGTAATTCATTTTAATTAAGCATTGATTTTAATGGTTGTAATTACTCAAAGGGAAATGGTTGTGAAATTAATGATATTGAGACTCAATAGTGAAATAAATGTGCACACATAACAAACAATGCCAAGTGCAATCTCTGTAGAATGAAAAATAAGGTATGCCACTACCTGAGATGCAATTTTTTTCCTTCAAATGGGAGTGCAATCATTCCTAAATGAAAACTTGACTATAATTCAATAAGAAAAACCTAATGCAAGTACCATGCAAGTGCAAAAATGCAAGGATGCATAAGTATGAAAAAGCAAAATATTTTTGTATTTTTTGAAATAAATGAGATATAAAAATCACTAAAAGACCCTACAACTCTCAAACCCTACAACCACTCACAAACAGTAGCCAAGAAAGGTACCAGGATAAAAGATACCTTATGCACTAATCCCAAAACAAAAAGGAAAAAATGAATGACAAGAACAAAACCTAATTAAAAATAAATCAAAATTTGTGTCTAGTCAGAAACAGAGGCTGTATATAGACACCAACAGTACCCAAGAAGACTTAGCAATCATCAAAACTCACCCAACAACACTCAATATCCCAAACAAATCTCAAAACAAAAGCAGACGCAACTATATGCAATAAACCTATGTACATACACGGGAATTCAAGAGAAAACCGCATGTATACGTGACAGTAATGCAAATACTTGCGTACAAGAAGAAAAAGAGGGAAAATTGATAAGCCAAGACCAAATTACTCCTACAAGACACTATTGGGAAAACATACATCCAAAACCGACACAGAAACAACGAAATAAAGAGCAATTCAAGCACATTGTATACCCAATCCCCAAAGAAAAACAACCGTGGAACCTCCCTAGTGGAGTCGCCAATTCTGTTATGGAGAGAAAATTCCTATGGCTTGGGGGTACCACAACAGACTGTATGACACAAAAAATCAATCTTTCCCAATATACAAGAGTGGTAAGCAAATCTAACACTAAGGGATATAGAATCATACCTTATTCCGGATGGATAAAGTAGATCCCCATTGAGCTTTTCCAATGCAATTACAATTACAATTTGCTCTCAACAACAACAAACAAACAAAGCATGATATATATGAATGTGTTAGCACTACTCTAGCATATATACTCAATCATGTAAAAGAAATTAAATACATCCATGGATTCAAAATGCACTTGAATTGGACAGGAAATGATATTTCTATTAATAAATCAAAGATACGATAGTGACAAACTTTATCTGCACTTTTGCGAACCGGAGAAACTGAGTCCTCCACCTGGGCCTCCACCACTTCAATTCTCTATCTCTCTATAGCAAGCTCACAAAGCAAAGGAAAGATTGGGAAGAACACTATGTGCTCCAAGGGACAAAGGGATGCACACTCAAGTATAAGCAAAAATGAGGCAACAATGGACTATAATTTCCTTACTCTTCAATTTCTCCTCCTTCAATGTATCCAAGGGGTTTCTTATATAGCACTCAAAAGAGGTAATGGAGGGTCAAATATGAGCGTTCTCAAGGCATTTGGAAGGCCAATAGTCAAGTTATTCAGACTCAAATGAGGAAAACTCCAAAAATATTTGTCAGTTTGCACACATCCTGATGTACTCAGGTTTGAAGTCAAAATCTACGTATACATGCGAGTATTGCTTTAAAAGTCGCGTATAGGTATAAAAAGGAAATTTTTGGGGATGATCTTGGAACATAAAAGCATAATATAAGTCCATGGGGTCTAAAGAGTCTGCAGATGTCATGTCCCTCCCTTGAAGGGACCTTGAAAATGTTGACCTTGTCAAGTGTCCAGGGGTTAAACATTGAATTAATTAATGATCCCTAGGAATTTTGATTATTTAAAACTATGGAGGCATGTAATTTCTAAATTCATGTTATATTTAATTAGTTAATTATTATGAAAAATAATTAATGGTGGAAATGAGTTGTTAAGTAAGGAGGGTGCATTAGGAAACTTTCCTAGGATGGAAAAATGGAAACAATGCAAAAGAAGGAAAAAGAAACATGTCATAGAAAACATAGAAACTATCCAAATTAGTTTCCAATTTGGTGCAAGGATGAAAAGCAAGGAAATATTACCTTATGTACAAACTTGCTAATTACTCAAGGAGGGCGCAATTTCTATTTTGGACTGAAGGATACAAACATGAAACATTTACTAAGCTTCATAGTTGCTATTTTTCTCAAGGAGGTTGAATTTCCACTTTGGGTTAAGTTATACAAACAAGGAAACATCATTTTCAAACCAAAATTGCTAATCCCATCAAGGAGGGCCACTCGTGGCTTAGGAACAAGATTGGCAAGTGGGTTACTTGTTCAATAGGTGAAGGACTTGCTCAAAAAGTCACCCAAGGTCTACTTAAGGGAATTTCCAACTCCATTATTCAGTTTGGTTAATGTATTTTTTGCAATTGATTGAAGCTAAACCTTCATTTCTGAGTGGTGATCCTCAGTCTCTTGGGTGATGTGCCCTAAGTCCCTTGTTCCCCTTCTACCCTCTTCTTCTCTTCTCATTGCAGGTTGTATTGGAGCTATGGAGAACCTCTCATACATTAATGGAGTGTTATTGAAGCTTCTTAAGCCATTTCCATTTTAGTGTAGCATATTAGAGTGATCGGGACACTCCTCCATTCGAATCTTAGAGCTATATTCAAGATTTCCTCCTTTTATGAGAGATTGATGATCTGAAGTGATGAAGAGATATTTATGGATATATGCCATTAATTGAGGTTATTATCAGTCCCTAATATCAGTCTCCTAACATTACCAAATTTTCTGTAATGTTCTAATAGTTTTCCATTACAATGTCTACCTCAAATTCTAGTTTTCTAGTCTTGTAATGAAGACTAAATTAATAAGTAAAGATATGAAACTCCTGTAAGATTGGATTCAGTAATTAGTGCTCTGAAATAAATTATTCTTACCTTTCTACAAGTATTACATAGTTTTTAATAGATCTGATTTACTTTGGAGAAGCATTTCCACACCCTAGCTAGAAATGCATTGAAAAATGACTAGTTTTAGATTTTGAATGAGTTGAAGGGATTAAACCTTTCAAATTTTATTTCTTTCACTTCTGATAATTCATTAACTACATATTGAACACCTTCCATTTCTGAAACTGAGTTTTATTAACCTTCTCCATGTGTTTGGAAGTCCCAGAACGCGAGCCTAGAGTGCAGTCCAAGGGACTAGTTTTCCGATCCAATATCCTAAACTTCCCAAATCTGATATTTACCTAAATAAACCTTTGTATACTATAATATAACTTTATATCAGATCCATATTCAGTTTCCCCAATCCCTTGGTTGAAAAATACTAAAATACTCTTCATAGTTTCACTGTTTGGTTGCCCAGAAGCGTGGAAGTAGGTTTCCGCATAGCGGATTCTAAAACCAAAATGGTACTAGATATAAATGTTTTAGGGAAGAGGAAATTATCTGTCTGAAATATCTTTTTTTGCTTCCCACTTCCCTCTCCCTTTGTCTACAATTTATCTCTGTGAAATACCTTAATTTCCTAGACAACAATTTATTGAATGTTAGCAAGAGTATTAGCGGAAATTTAATTAAAAAATTGCAGCAAGTTAATATTCTGATCTGTACATCAGATCATGGATATTACAGCAGAGGGATAGGGAATTTCATAAATGTGTGATCTACCTGGTGTGGTAAAATCATCTATAATAGATTGAAAAGGAAATTGGTATTTTATGACCTCCCATATTGGGATAATCTTAAGATTGTCCACTTACTATATCCCATGCATATATTTAATGTTGAAATATTGTAACTTCGAAGAATATTATATATGTATCTTTTTGTGCTCCCCGAGGGTCCTATCGGGAGAACCACTTGTATTACTTTGTACCCCGATGCTTCTAATCGGAAGAACTAATAAGAGTCATGAGGTAGTCCCCTCTAATTGTAAAGGTGGGTCATTAGCACCCCAGTGTGGTTACTTGAGCCTACATGTGTAACTCGAGCATACATGATTAACTTGAGCCTACATGTCGGATGATTTAATTAAAGTGAACGGATGAATATAAATAGATGTGTGGCGCTCCTCATTTGGACACACACACTCTCACTTGTGTAGCGCATTAGTGGAGAAGAGAAGAGTAGTAGGAGAAGGAGGAGGATTAGGCTTTGATCTCCTTGATGATTTTATCTTTTACCTTTTTGGGGCATCTATATTGAGGAAGCTTTTGCTGGGTTTTTTCCTTTAGGGTTTTCCCAGGATAAATCTGTGTTATTCTTGTGATGTTGTTTCTTTCAGTGATCCTGTTTATATTCTTTTCTTATGAAAATGAAATGAAATACTGATGTTCTAGCTTATAATATGAAAATTTAACATGGTATCAAAGCTAACCTGAACAGGACAGCTTTCACAAGGTGAAATAGCTCTCTCCCTCCCCGGAAGAAATTAGGGTTTTCGAAAAAAAAATTGAGTCTCGGAAAACTGATTGCATGGAAAGTTGCGCCCTCCCAGAGCGCATCTTTTGAGCCTAGAATCATAGTTTTTGGATGCGTGAGTCTTCGGAAAAGTCAAACCCTAGTTTGACAGCTATCCCAGAAAACTGCTGAACCATAAAACTGCAGAAGCTGAATCTTACAAGTCTGATTTGAAAGGTGAAGAATTGAAATCTCCAGAATCCAAGCACACCAGTCAACTCATCTCATTCAAGCACATCTCCTGGTAAGTTCAGTTTCTCATTCCGAAAAATTTCAATTTGTTGTGACTTTCTGACAAGATGGTCCCAAGCACTAAGCTTGAGGATAAGCTAGAAGGCATAGAGAATTTTCGAGCATGGAAATACAGAATTGGTCTCATTCTCCAAGAGAATGATCTTGATAAGTATGTCAAAGAAGAAGTCTCAGAACTTGAAGAAGCTGAAGCCAAGGAGAAGCATAGAAAGGATATGATTAGGGCACAAAGGATTATTGCTAACTCCATCAAGGATCACTTGATTCCTCAAGTGTCATCCAAGAAGACTCCAAAAGAAATGTATGATGCCCTTTCCAAAATGTTTGAGGGAAGAAACATCAACAAGAAGATGAATCTAAGAGCTCAACTAAAGAGTACCAAGATGAGTCATGGAGAATCCATCCAAGACTACTTCACAAGGGTTTCTCATATCAAAGAGCAACTAGAAGATGTTGGAGATAAGCTTGATGAAGATGAATTGGTTATGACTGCTCTCAATGGTCTTACTAGACCCTAGGAATCCTTCATCCAGATGATGTGTGCCAGAAAAGAAAGCATGATGTTTGAAGTAGTATGGGAAGACTGCATTCAAGAAGAGACTAGAGTGGCAAACAGAGAAGCCTTACTAAAAGAGGATGATCAAGCTCTAGCCACTCATACCAAGAAAAGAAGAAGGAATCAACCCATCTTCAAGAAGGGAAACCACAAAGAGCATCTACCCCCCAGAAGGTTCCAAAGATCAAGAGAAAGTATAGCAAACAAGGACTACTCTGGTTTTTAGTGTTTCCTTTGTGACAAGATAGGAGACATTGCTAGGAATTGTCCTATGAAGAAGCAAGAATATAAGAAGAGTATCAACAACAACGAAAGATATCATGCTCATATAGCTGAAGATGAGGATGAAGAAGAAGAAGAAGGAGAAGGACCTCCAAGAAAGCAAGCAAGAGAAGAAGATGCAGAAGAGTATGTGCTATTGTCTGCACTCTCTGGTTCTATAACACCTGGAGAAGACACTTGGCTGATTGATAGTGGTGCTTCAAAGCACATGACAAGACAAAAGAAGACTCTATCCAAACTTGAAGAAAGGAGCTCTCCTCAGAAGGTATCCCTAGGAGATGACTATCAATATCCTATCAAAGGAGTTGGTGAGTCAAGCTACAAACTTGATTTAGGTAATCCCCTAAAGATGAAATATGTATTATATGTACTTGGTTTAAAGAAGAACTTACTTTCTATCTCAGCTTTAGATAAGAAAGGATTCAGAGTTGCTTTCACAGATGGCCAAGTACTCATGTGGCCCAAAGGAAAGAATATTGAAGATGCAATCATCATTGGTGAAGAAGAAGGAGGCATGTGTAAACTCAAAGGACACTTAGAAACAACCTTTGTTCATGAGTCCACTGACCCTAGTGAACTATGGCATAGAACGCTTGCCCACATCAACTACAAGGCTCTACCTCATGTGAACAAAGTAGTGATGGGATTACCAGATATCAAGATCAAGCATGAAGGCATTTGCAAAGGATGTGCGAAGGGAAAGAACATCAAGAATCCATTTCCGAAAAGTGAAACTAAAATAAAAGGTACGTTGGAATTGATTCATTCAGATGTATGTGGTCCAATGTCTTCTACATCCTTAAGTGGCTTTGAATATTATATCACATTCATTGATGACTTTTCAAGAAAGACTTGGATATACTTCTTGAAAGCAAAGAATGAAGTGTTTGAGAAATTCAAGGAGTTCAAAGCCTTGATAGAGAATCTTTCAGACAAGAAGATAAAGACACTCCAATCAGACAATGGAGGATAATATACCTCAAAAGAGTTTGAGGCTTTTTGCAAATATGTCGTAATCAAGAGGGAACTAACTACTCCCTACAATCCGCAACAGAATGGGGTTGCGGAAAGAAAGAATATAACCATCATGGAGGCAGTGAAGACAATGATATATGATCAAGATCTTCCAATGCATCTATGGGTAGAAGCAGCAAGAACTGCTGTGTATGTGTAGAATAGAATATCTCATAGTGCTCTTGGGTTCAAGACTCCAGAAGAGATATTCATAGGAAAGAAGCCTGAGGTAAGTCACCTAAATATATTTGGTTGTCCAGTATATATTCATATATTGAAAGAGAAAAGAACCAAGTTAGATCCTTTCAGAAAGAAGGGGATATTTGTTGGATATTGTGAAGTATCCAAAGCATTTAGAATTTACATTCTTGGATTCCATCGCATGGAAATCAGTCAAGATGTGACATTTGATGAAGAGACAGCCCTCAAGAGATCTAGGAAGTGCCAACATGAAGAAGTGTATGAAGAAGAGACACCTCCTAGACATAAGGAAACTACATATCTCCCTGAAGAAGAAGTTCCTGAAGAACATGACATGGTAGAACCACAAGAACCCCCTATGATGGAGATATCAAGAAAGAGAAAGCCTGCTTGGACAAGAGAGATTATACGTGAGGCAGAAAGATATGGAGCTCCTGAAGGCTCCACAAGGGAAAGGAAGAAACCTAAGACTTTTTCCAACTATGTAGCCTTGATGTGTGATCTTGTAGATCAAGAACCTACAAACTACGAAGAAGCAGTACAGAAGAAAGAATGGAAAGAAGCAATGACTGAAGAATACCAGTTAATAATGAAGAATGATGTACGAGATATAGTTCCCAAACTAGAAGGAAAGAGTGTAGTATCCTCCAAATGGATATACAAAATAAAGCATGCAGCTGACGGAAGTATCGAGAAGTATAAAGAAATATTTATGGCCAGAGGTTTCTCTCAAAAGGAGGGAGTTGATTATGAAGAAACATTTGCCCCAGTAGCATAGTATACTTCAATTAGAGCTATCATGGCACTTGCATCCATAATGAAGTGGGACTTACACCAGATGGATGTGAAAACAACCTTTCTAAATGGTGTGATCGAAGAAGAAGTATACATAGAATAGCCATAAGGATTTGAAGTTGAAGATAGACATACTCACGTATGCAAGTTGAAGAAGGCCTTGTATGGCCTGAAACAAGCTCCTCGAGCTTGGTATGAAAGGATAGATAGTTTCATGTCAAGCATGGGCTTCACCAAGAGCAAAGTTGATCCTAACCTTTATCTTAAGGTTGTAAAAGATGAACCTGTCATCCTGCTATTATATGTGGATGACTTATTCTTGACAGGGAATGAGAAACATATTATGGAAAGCAAGAAGAAACTAGCAAAAGAATTTGAGATGAAAGACCTTGGATTGATGCATTATTTCCTAGGTCTGGAAGTATGGCAAAGCAAAGAAGGAATCTTTCTCAACCAGGGAAAGTATGCAGTAGAGATATTGAAAAGATTCAATATGTTGGAATGCAAAGCCATGGCCACTCCCATGGACTCCAACCTGAAGCTATTAGCTGATGACTCATCAGAGTTAGTGGATGTGACTCAAAATAGACAGATCATTGGGTCATTGATGTACTTAACAAATACCAGACCAAACATTTGTTTTGATGTGAACACCCTAAGTCAATATCTTGTTCAACCAAGACGGGTTCACCTAGTAGCTGCAAAACATGTGATGAGATATCTGAAAGGGACGATAGACTTTGGTCTATACTATGATGGTAGACATGAGTATAGATTGTATGGCTATACAGATGCAGATTGGGTCAGAAGTGTCTCAGATAGAAAAAGCACATCAGGTGGATGTTATAGTCTGGGATCTGCTATGATTTCATGGTTTAGCATAAAGCAGTCTAGTGTTTCTCTAAGCACAGCCGAAGCAGAATATATAGCAGCTTGCTCTGCTAGTTGTGAATCCATATGGCTACGAGAGTTGATGTCAAGTTTATTCAACCTAGAGTTGGACACTACCGTGATTCTATGTGACAATCAAATTTGTATAAATATGACAGGGAACCCAGTATTCCATGATAGATCGAAGCACATAGAAATCAGGTATTTCTACATTCGAGATATGATGCAGATATGATGCAGAAGGGAGCCATAAAGCTCCAATATGTAAGTACTGATGAACAAGTTGTTGATGTGCTGATGAAGCCTCTATCTCGAGTAAAGTTTGAACACTTTCGAGACAAGCTTGGTGTGGTTCGGAAGGACCTTCCTCGAAAGGGGGAGTAGTGATGTTGCAGTGGGATTGTATCATCCCTAGGCACCTGCCCTAAAGTGATCTAGTGACCTCGGTCCTTGAGAATGAAGAGGGATTGTATCATCCTAGGACATCTATCCATAATATATCCGATGACTTCAGTCCTCGAGAATGTGATGGGATTGCATCATCCCTGAACTTCGGTTCAAAATGTATCCAAAGGTCTCAGCCCCCGTGAATGTGATGGGATTGCATCATCCCTGAACTTCGGTTCAAAATGTATTCAGAGGTCTCGGCCCCCATGAATGTGGTGGGATTGCATCATCCCTAAACTTCGGTTCAAAATGTATATGGAGGTCTCGGCCCCCGTGAAAGTGGTGGATTGCATCATCCTTGAACCTCGGTTCAAAATGTATCCAAAGGTCTCGACCCCCATGAATGTGGTGGGATTGCATCATCCCTGAACCTCGGTTCAAAATGTATCCGGAGATTTTGGTCCCCATGAAAGTGTTAGGATTGTATCATCCTTGGACTTAGGTCCAAAAGTGATCCGAAGAATTTTGTCTTCGTGTTGTGGATTGCAGGTTGTTGATGATGATGATGACGTACTGTTCGAAAGATCAAAGTATGATGATGATGTTTTTGTTCGAAATATCAGAGTATGATGATGTTGTTGTTGTTCGAAAGATCAGAGTATGATGATGATGTTGTTGTTCGAAAGATCAGAGTATGATGATGATGTTGTTGTTCGAAAGATCAGAGTATGATGATGATGATGCTGATTGAAAGGTCAAAGTGCTGAAGATGATGTTGCTGATCAAAAGATCAAAGTGCTGAAGATGATGTTGCTGATCAAAAGGTCAAAATGCTGAAAATGATGTTTCCAATCGAAAGGTCAAAGTGCTGAAGATGATGTTGCTGATCGAAAGGTCAAAGTGCTGAAGATGTTGCTATTGATCGAAAGGTCAAAGATGTTGCTGATTGAAGCAGTCAAAGATTGTTGCTGATCGAAGCGGTCAAAGTGTTGATGTTGCTGAAGACTGAAGATTGAGGATGAAGACTACATGATGTTGAAAAGCTTCCAATGATTTATAGATGTGTTACCCTGATGATGTCCTCTATCTCTCTCTCTCTCATTATTGTTGTTGTTGATGTTGTTGTAGAATACCCTTCTTGTTAAGGGGGAGTGTTGAAATATTGTAACTTCAAAGAATATTCTATATGTATATTTTTGTGGTCCTCGAGGGTCCTATCGAGAGAACCACTTGTATTAATTTGTACCATGATGCTTCTAATCGAAAGAACTAATAAGAGTCATGAGGTAGTCCCCTCTAATTATAAAGGTGGGTCATTAGCACCCCAGTGTGGTTACTTGAGCCTACATGTGTAACTCGAGCGTACATGATTAACTCGATCCTACATGTCAGATGAGTTAATTAAAGTGAACAGATGAATATAAATAGAGGTGTGGCGCTCCTCATTTGGACACACACACTCTCACTTGTGTAGCGCATTAGTGGAGAAGAGAAGAGCAGCAGGAGAAGGAGGAGGATCAGGCTTTGATCTCCTTGCTAGTTTTATCTTTTACCTTTTTGGGGCATCTATATTGAGGAAGCTTTTGCTGGGTTTTTCCCTTTAGGGTTTTCCCAGGATAAATCTGTGTTGTTCTTGTGATGCTATTTCTTTCAGTGATCCTGTTTATATGCTTTTGTTATGAAAATGAAATGAAATACTGATGTTCTATCTTAGCATATGAAAATTTAACATTTAAAAAAATTTCATCATCTTTTTGGAGGCACATTTCATAGAAAAAAAGTGATACATTGGATGTTAAGAGAGATATTATTTCTTCAAATACTAAAAAGAAGAATTGGACAAGAAAAAAAGTAGAGGAGAGGATAGCCCCTCTTAATCTTTTAAATAAGGTGATGTTCCATGGGTTTTGAAGAAATATGATCCTTGTTTCAAAAATCAAGTTAAATTGGTTGTGAAGATACCTTATTTATATGGTTCTACTCTATGGTGTCGCATCACTGTAGAATAAAAAATTCGTCAGGGTTGAAATCACATGACCATATAAACCTTCTAAGGGTATGTATGCCAAAAACATGTTTTTTATTTTTTATTCCACAATTTAAATTTTATGCGTTTATTTTGTAGTGTCATTCTCCTTTTATTTTGCATGGGTGTGTGAACCATGAATTCCATGAGTAAATTCAACGTGCCATATCTAAATTATCTACATGTGTACATTGGGTCACGTCAAAGGAGATTCATATGGCTAGCATTCCACTTTTGCGTAAATATATGGTTGAGATTGATTATATGTTTGAAAAGGAATTGTCGACGAGTTTCATGGACATGGAGGTTCATCTTCTAATTCACATAGTTGATGAGGTTGAATTAGTTGGGGTGGTCTCATGTCATTTTATGTTCTTCTTAGAGAGTTACATGACGTATTGAATACAAAGGGAAAAACTCAATCCTGGGTCTATGGAAGAGGGCTATATAGTATATGAGTCATTCTATTATTCAGTGAGTAAATCAAACAAATTGGCCACACACCAGGCACATTAATTTGGGTTGACCAAAGTGATGAGGACAAAAGGGTAAGGGAGATACTCTAAATGAATGGAAAAAGGAGCATCATAAAGAGTAAATCACTTATCTTTTGTCACATTTTTATAGACTAACTATTCACATTGAACTTGATAATCTATATTTTATCTCATGCATACTATATGTCAATTTAATTTCATGAATACAAAGAAAATTCAAAAATTGATGCCATCAACAAACTCATTCTTTAGAACACGAAGGAAACATAGCCATGGGCTGCATTGTATGAAGAGAATAGGAGGAAATGGGACATTGACGAGAAAGAACTCATACAGTTGAATGGTAGAAACATGCCTTCTCCTAATCATTTAAAAGAAAATATGCAAATGATATGTCCCAATAGTTGGCTTACAGACAAAGTTAGAGAGAAATATGGCACATTTGGTCATTACCCTCCTATTAAAGAGGATGAACTAAACATAGGGATTTGGTGCAGCAACTTGGTAATAATCTCTTTGTGTACATTTTTTAACTTTATAATGCATGTTTGAATTATAATATATGTATTTTATATATTAATGGTCATGTTATTAGACATATGGAAATGTCATTTTTTCATATTTTTGTAGGTGCATTTTTTCCCATCTATGTCAACATATGGGTATCATTTTTGCACCAAGGATGTCAATGATGGATGTGCAACACAAGACTGTGGAATGGAAATCAAGTTTGACCAATATATTCATGCTAGCCACTGCGATCAAAACCTTATAGGGGGGAGTTAGGTAATGTCAGAAAGATACAACATATCATTCAAGTGGACTTCTCATGTATCAAATGTGTTATTTTTAGGTACAAGTGGTGGGACACCTTCGACTAGAATAATGTAAAGGAAGATTGTGATTGTGGGTTGATATGTATAAACTCTATAAATATGTGGGATGAAACTAAGGATCCTTATGTTTTTCCTAAAACATTACAACCAATTGTTTTTTAAACCGGATGTGTTGGATAGGGATTGGTAGTGTGTATTAAGATATGGCCCTCAATCAAAACCTATTTTTTAGAATGATAGTGTTTTCATGCCAAGCAAGGAAATTAAATAGGGTGATGGCATGAACAGTGATCTATACATGTTTTATTTCTTCATTTATAGTGTTGATGTATCATTTTAATATTGTTATCTTTAATTCTCTAATTATGTTATTTTTTTCATCTTATGACAGTGGAAATGGAAAGTTAATTACAACCAATTTTTAAACAATGTTAGATGCTTTGTTGGGATATAATTAAACCCACTCATAACTTAGGTCAAAATATTTAATCATTATTTGATTAAATTACTACCTACTAGCTAATTACTTGGCATCCACTTGCACCTTAAATTCAACACTTTCCATCTATACCCCATGAACGATTTATTTCTGATTCTGGGTTGATCTTAGCCACTTTATTTAATCCCAGAATTAGTAACTATGCTTTCCTGTAGATTCTGCCTTATTCTACTTTTATCCAGCTTTTATGTGGATAAGGTAAAGTTATTTAACTAGAAAAATAGCAGCTTTTGTTGCCAACTCATCCTCCATTATTTTCTCTCTATATTACAGGATTCGCAAGTCTTTCCTTCACTCGTCATCACTTACTCATACTATTGCTAATTTATGAGGTCCTTGATAGATTAGGAAAGTGCTTTAGCCACCTATGGGGGTCTATCATAATTAGTAAGTCCGATTTATGAGCTAGCATGAGTTGTCTTCCATCAACTCTATTTTCCTTTATAAGATTGTGTTGCCTATTTAATAATATCAATTATCATTTATTGATCATTCTTTAATGTGTGTTCATTAATTATTCTTATTCTCTCCTTATGCTAATTCTCTGCAATTCTCTATGAGGTTAATTGTGTGCCTAGATCCTTAGCTTGTTTATGAAATTCCCTATTCCATCAAGGGTTTAGAATTTATACATGGTATCAAAGCTCTACATGATATCATATCTTTGAGAGCTCATTAATTAATCCTCCTTTTTCATATTTGCAGGTTTATTTTGTAGGTACAACTTCAAATGGATTCAAGGGTATCAATTCCTCTTCTTGCTCCATTCACAAGCTATTCAGAGTGGAAATTGAAGATGATTTCATCTCTAAAGATACAAGGCCTCTATGAGATGTCTTTTGGATATGGTGAAGAGTCTTATGAAGAGCCAATTAATTGGCTAAATGATTGTGATAGAGTGTTTAGAGCTATATATCTGGCTATTTCTCCAAGCATGCACTACCTTATTGATTCTATTGAATACCCAAAGGGTCTCTGGACAACATTGGATAGAGTTTTTGGAAAGCACAATGAGGATCCTTCTAGATATGTGGATAGCACCTCTAACTCCTCAATGAATTATTTCTCTCAAGATGTCTTGGAATCCACAGTATCTAATAATTTTTATCATTATGAAGAAGTTTCTCATACAATTCTTGTTGCTACTACTCTCTTTGATTCGAATGCTTCCTCTTTCAATCAAGAAGAAAATATTGAAGAGTCATCTTTTCTTGTGTCTCTTGAAGTTGAAGATCTTGATTCATCCTCTTATGTTGTTGTTGATGAAAAAGAAGTGACTAATGGAGCTGCTATTGTTATTGATTATTCACTCACACATTTAGTGGTCTCTATGTCTTCTATCATGGATTCTGAGATCCATATGCCAAACCTTTCACACTTTGTGCATACCTCTCTCATTGATGGTGCACAACCCAGTGACTTCCAAGATGTTTGCTTAGCCAAATCAAGTCCTTTTAGTTTCTTGTCACTTACCATACTTTATCCCATGCACTTCAGAAACTCCTTCTTTGTTCTTGGCATTAATCCTCAGAGTTAGGCTTGATGAACATATCCTTCCTTCCTTCTTTCATACTTCTACCACATAGTATTCACTATCAGTGTATTCCCAAAATTCTATTGATATGATTATATATGTTATTTTGGATTCTTTGGAATCTATATCAACCCATGGATCCCATGCATTCACACTCTTTGATCCTACTTCTTCTTTATGTTCCTACATGATCACTTACACACATCCTCTCTATCTAAATGAATATGGAGACATTGTACATTCGTTTGGACAGTTATTTCACCTATCTAGAGAAGATTTCATCTCTACGGGTTCAAATTTCAATCCATGCCATCATCTTGGAGCTGATTACAAGTCTCAAGATCCTCCAGTATTTCTTTCACGTCATTGGATCTCAGTTGTTCTACATGGTCCCAGTATCCATCTTGCAGTTGTTTATGTTTTTAATCCATGTGAGCAGATTTATCTTCTTCCCAAGAAGAGGATTCCTACATACATCGGCTTTTCGTTTGGAACAGCAACAACACCAGCAGTTCAGTATTTTTGGTATTTCTTTTCATGTCCTTTCTTGAAGGAGGATTTTCCCCATGTAGTTTTTCCTCTTTCCTCATTTATTTGGACAAGATAATTTGTAAAAGGATGACCATAGCCTTGTTGTCGGGCCCTATATGCATCTATATTTCTGATTATTTCATAGATATAATCATAAATTCAGACATAAGGGGGATTTTGGGATATTAAACCCACTCATAACTTAGGATAAAATATTTAATCATTATTTGATTAAATTCTACCCACTAGCTAATTAGTTGGCATCCAGTTGCACCTTAAAGTCAACACTTTCCATATATACCCCAAGAATTATTTATTTCTCATTTTGGGTTTATCTTAACCACTTTATTTACTCCCTTAATAAGTAACTACGCTTTCCTGCAGATTCTACCTTATTCTTGTTTTATCTAGTTTTTTTGTGGATAAGTTAAAGCTAGTTAACTAGGAAACTGGCAGATTTTGTTTCCAACCCATCCTCCATTATTTTCTCTCCATATTAAGGGATTAGAAAGTCTTTCCTTTACTCATAATCACTCACTCATGCTATTTCTAATTCATGAGGTCCTTGATATATTAGGAAAGTGCTTTAGCCACCTATGGGGGTTTATCATAATTAGTAAGTCTAATTTATGAGCTAGTATGAGTTGTCTTCCATCAACTCTATTTTCCTTTATAAGGATATATTACCTATGTAATAATATTGATTATCATTTATTGATCATCCATTAATGTTTGTTCATTAATTATTCTTCTTCTCTCCTTATGATAATTCTCTACAATTCTCTCTGAGGTTAAATGTGTGCGTAGATCCTTAGCTTGTTTATGAAATTCCCTATGCCATCAAGGCTTCAGAATTTCTACATGATTAACAATAAATTTGATGCGTAATGTGTTTATATGTTAAGTAATTTGTGATTGTATGGAAGGATTCATTGAAAAAGAATTGTATTTTAGTTAAATGTATTTATATCTCGTTGCATATTTAATATAAAATTTTATGAGTTATTACTGATCATTATTATGGAATCATGTGTGTGTTGATATTGAAAAAATATAGGTCAATGTATATCATATGTGCGTTGATATTTAATATTAATTTCTAATGCTATGGAAATAGTCATTTTTTATTAATGAGGTAGATTGACTAGTTTTAAAAGTTGAATGCTCTATGCATACGTAATGAGCATAAAAAATTCTATGTGCATAAATATGTAAATAATCTTAATATATACATTAACAAAGTATGTCGATTAAAGCGTAGATTGGGTGGTTGGGAAGAATGGTTTTTATCCTCCCCACCCATGTTCAAATATCGCTAAAGACATATTTTGACCCCATATACCTCGATTCTTCATAATATCATGTATGGACACTATTTTGTGGATGTAGCCACTGGAAATGGTTATTAGAAATTTCAATACCAAGCAGACACTCTCTCAAAAAAATCCCTGAATTTGGTAGAAGGATCAATCCAACTTTAAGAATTAAAGGATACTAGAATGGTGTCTCAAGGCACACTTTCTATATTCTTAATGGTTTGATAAATATTTTTAATTTGATATATATAATTATCTTGTGGTTGGTACATTGCTTATATATTTTTTTCAATGTGGTCCACGCTCGGAGATCATATCGCTACATCACATAAAGGGGCCTCACCTTGTTAGGTTATTTAAGAGCTTGTCCCCAGCACCAAAATTGGGTGTCTAACCCTGGAGGACGCAGAGAATTAAACCCTTTACCTCAACCTTCTAACAACTTGGTACCAAAGGCTCCAACCAACTGAGCTAGCCCATGGGGTTGGAAAATTGCTTATCTTGTTGGAGTTGTAGGTGGATAAAAATTATGGTCTTCTCTATCTATAGTTTTTTTCTTATTGTCACTATTGAAAGATTCTATATGTCTTTATAGTGGCTTGTCCAGTTGTGCTGGTGAAGCGTAGCTATAGATATTTAAGTAACTAGGTGGTCAAATTAAGACGATAGGAATTACTAAATATCGGATTATATGTATGTGAGGAATTTTGTTAGAATTTAGGTTGGAGAACAGTGTATTTTGACGTGATAGTTACTGTAGGTATTTTAGTAAAATATACTTCGATTCTCATAATGAATAACAAGTACAATATTTTTTCTGCGAGAAAAAATACATTAACAAAGTATATAAGAAATAAATGAATTTTAATATTAAATAGTAAGCAATAAATGATTTTAATATTAATTAGAAATGTATAGTTCATTTAAAAATTAATTACACTTAAAAAGGACATATTTTTCATTAATCAATTACCATTAATATAAGTTTCCAAATCAAAGGACTTTTAATATTAAATAGAAAAAATAATTCAACTTAAGATTAAATATTAATAATTTTATCATTAATGAGTTTTAATTAATATAAATTTTCAAATCAATTCACATTAACGAGAATAAAAGTATACCAATAAAATTTGTATTATATATAAAAATATAAATAATAAATGGTTCTTAATATTGGTAAAAAAACATACTTTATTTTGAGATTATATGTGCTCAAAATTGCAATTACAAATTAATTACACTTAAAATAGAAATAAAGTTTCATTAATGGATTATTATTAATATAAGTTTCCAAATCAAACGACTTTTAATATTAAATAGAAAAAATCATTCATTTTAAGATTAAATATAAATAATTTTATCATTAATGAATTTTAATTAATATAAAATTTCAAACCAATTGGAATTAACGAGTATGAAATTATACCAATAAAATTTATATTTTTTATAAAAATATACAAATAATAAATGGTTCTTAATATTGGTAAAAAAAACATATTTTATTTTGAGATTGTGTGCGCTCAAAATTACAACTTTTCCATTATTGAATTATAGTTATACATAAGTTTTCATTATCAATAGCACAAAAGTGATAAATGATTTTTAATATTTAAATGCATAATTCATTTTGATATTATGCAAACTCAAGGAAAATACTAAAAGAATAGAAACTCAAGAAATTTAAATGCTAGACCTCCTTAAGGAATTGGAATACATGGAATCAGGAGATATGGATCTACATGGAATTGAAGAATATTTCAAAAATAAAATTGCAATCCTAGAACCGTGACTAGAACTCTTCAAGATGGCACTCGTGAAATCTAGATATACTCAATCAAAACCTGTTAAAAGTTCCATCAAGAATTCAAGCCTAGGGTCAGCCAACAATGCAAAAGAACTAAAATTATCCCACCAGGATGACAAAAAAAGAGGGCGTAAAACCAATAAACAACACTTGGTTGTGGTAGGAAACCTAATGCTAGACTTGGGACAATACAGTCAGCTAAAAGAATTATTCTCCTTAATTCCTCAAAATATTAAATAAGTATTATATCTTGGAATGTTAGGGGGCTAAAAGGTCCCTCCAAGTAGAGACTCTTAATAATCAAAATTTCCATGAAAAATCAAAAGTTATTATGTTGCAAGAAAATAAATGCTCTTTCCAATCTATGAAAACAATTGCAAGGAAAATATGAAAGGTTCTAAATTGATCACTATGGATTCCTTTGTAGCTTCAGGAGGTATTTCTCTAATGTGGAACCCTCGAAAAATGGTGATGGAGAATTTTCTTACTACCTCAATAACAATATTGGTGAACTTTCATCTCATTGGAACAACCATAAAGGAAGCTTAACCAATGTCTATGGAACTCAAGTCATGGACCAAAAACTCCATTTACTAAATCATATTATTTGGCTTAATTATCTCTATACAAACAAAAATTGGATAATGGTGGTTATCCTCACTACTATCACTAGTAGAATGAGAATTGCGTTGATCACCAAATACTTCGAAAGATGAGCTACTTTCATTTTTAGTCTGTTTCATATTTTTATACTTATGTTGGTAACTTATATCTTCCGAATCATTTCTTTTACCCCTTTCCTCAGTATGAAATCTTTCTATTAAGATCTGATTCAGCTCTTCCTGATCTCTCAGAATCCTCTCATTTTCTTTTTTAACAGATTCCATTTCAGATTTTAATTCTTTTATTGTTTGTAAAAGTTATGAGGAATTAGTGGTTATGTATTCCTGTATAGGTTCTCTTTGTAAATTATATTGTTCAATATAGAGAGATTCCTCTTCCGCGTATTCCTCCAATCTTTCCATACCTATCGTTAAACTCAGAAACAAATTTCTCTGTTGATAACATTAAAAGAAAACAACATCAGCAAAATGGTTTTAAATTCATTGTTCCCTATAAGCAAGTTGAGCTTCATCAAGGCCTAGTGTTTGAACCTTGTGCTCTGATACCACATGTCATAACCCCAAAATTTCATAAAAATTTTAAAATTTTAAAGTGACATAAAATGTCTGAAATCGCAGTTTAGTAACTGCTAGCGGTTAACGGAAAATGAAACAGTTTAACAATTTCTAATGATTAGTTTCAAAATACAGAAAACTAATACAACTTTAATTTTTATAAGCTATATAAAAATGTCTTGCATTTAGTTGCTGCTAGCTGTACTAATGATTTACTTTTGTCAAGTAGGTGAGAAATCATATTCAAAATTCGTTGCTTACTTAGCATTCTACTAACTCAAATGGAATGTTGGTTCTTACAGGTTCAGTAGGTAAGCGAATGATCAAGTAGGAGTTTATTTTGTATGATAGCGAGAAATATTTCTTTAGCATGATAAGATGCTAGTAAACAAATTGATAAATATGATGCAAGACTCTGATGAGGTAAAGTAAATTCCTTAGTTGTTTTGGATCTATGACAACATTTATTTTTAGGCCATAATGACTTTTATCCTTAACATTGTAAATGCCATTTATGAGAATAAGTTTTTCCAAGGTTTCTTTCTGTCGTAAGATTATAATACCTAGTCCATTATAGATTCTTTTAGTGAGCATAGGGCTCGTGATCCTGACATATAAAATACTTTTACTGTATCATGATCCTACTGCTATTGTCATGTTTAATACTCAAATGTACTGCTTTTTATGCATGAACATAATGCTATGAATTTCAAAGGTAAAGTTTACAAATAAATTGCATATCTCTAGCTTAACTCTTCTTTACTAGTCATGAAGAATATTAACTTGTTGGATTGTATGCAATTATGATTATCTTTTTGCACTGCTAGAAATCAAGCTCTAACTTTAATTTCTAGGTTATTTCCTTGCTATATGTGTTATTGTAATCATACAATACCACATTGTTTTATAATGTTACCATATAATTTTACTTGTATCCTAAGGTGGATTTACTTCCTAACAACCATTTCCATATAGTCGAAATTAAAGGTAAAACACATTATAAGTTTTGTTCTTATACTATACTAGATCTAATGCTTGTTTTACACAATAGTATGAATGTCATTGTAAGCAATCTTAAGAACTAGTTAAAGGATCGATATCAAGGTTAATATGATGAGCAAACATAAGAACGTTATACTATGGTCGATGCATAGATTTCATTATTAGCAATGATAGAAAAACTTATTATAATCGATTTGCAATGATATAAGTCTTTATACTAAAGTCAATTGCATTGTTTTAATTATTGGCAATGATAAGTTTTACATTTGAAAGTGCAGGGTTGACTATAGAAATCAACCCACTCTTGATTATATTTCTAGAAGGGCACGTGGATGAGTCTCCATCATGCAATGGCTGACTTATAACACATCGAAACCCTATGTTCTTGCATTTTTCTTCGAGGGTTTGTTCTGCGCTGTGAGAACTCTTCGCGACCATCAGAGGCCTGCTCTTCCATAACCTTTGGTACTAAGTCTACAATTCTGTGCATTGTGGTTTAGGGTTTCATAGTGGGTGTTTTCAGTTTTCTGCAGTGAATTGAGAGAACACGATGTGCGTGGTTTTGAACTCCTTTATGTAGCTCAAAACCTGGAATTGGTTTTTACCCTTGTGTCTGCCCGTTCTTTGCTTCAGCATTGAGGAGATTGAGTGTTTTATCCTTGCTGCCTCTATCACAGGGTTCGCACGAAGGTTTGCTTGCTTCTCAGTGTAGTTCACTCAAGCTGGTGACTGTTCCTTCTCGGCTCTGCTCTCTTCTTGCTCACAGGTAAAATTTTTAATCTTTAATCGAAATTTCTTTTGTCAATAATATTATTTAGGCTAGGGTTTAAACTTATGAACATAATCTTAACTTATCGTTCAGAACTGTGTTCTTGTAGGTACCTGCAACAGCTCCAAGATTTAAGTGGAAAAAATCAACCTCACACTTTGGTGAACTTCATGGCTTCCAACCGGTAAGCCCCGGTCTCGATGTGGGTTCTCCCTACTTACGATATGGGTTTTTGGATGAAGTTTCCAGTGGTTGGAAGCATGGCTTCGGATTCTCTGTTGGTTAAGATACTTAGTTTTGTTCATTACTCATGTTTTAAGTAAAAACCCTTGCGGTGCTCGCTGGGCAGCATAGGCTCTTGAGCTGTGATGTGTATTTGGTTTTGGTTAAACAAAATCAGCCTTATGGCTTGATAATGTAATACTATTGATTTAAGAATGTAAGATACTCCTTATGCTCTGAGTTTTAAAAGAGTTCTGTCTTGTTGCTTCAATTTTACTTTTACATGAATACTTGTGAACTGGGTTTGTTCAACCTGTGAGTAGTGTATTTAGCTTGCTGTTAATATAAAAGATTTATATATATATATTTAATTTTAAGAAGGAAGAAGACTGTGGAACAGTCTAGTTGTATAGTTCGCGGGGTTTTTATTTTTACAGTTAGCAATGTAACTCGTTATTTTTTATTACACAGATTTTTTTTATGTATTTGGTTTTATTATTGGACTGGGTTTCAACGCTTTGAATATTTTATAGGCTATAGGCCTACCTTTGATTAAAGAATTTATATTGTACATGGTTTATAATTACTAGTGTAATGTGTTCGTTATTTACCTTTATATTTTATTTGTTACTACTCTGTAAACTATAAATTATTTTGAGCTCTGTTTGATAAGATAATGGTAATTTCTAGAACTTGGTTAAAGGAAATAATATAAACCCTACAGTGTTATGAAATTCTTGTTTCTACTTATAGTGTTTTTTACTCTGTTTTTCAAATAGAAAAAGAATGATGAGATAAACTTATAGTTAAAGTTTTGATACTACTTTTAAGAAAACAAAAAGAGAAAATCCTGCATAAGAGAAAATTTTTACAATCTCTTACCTCTAAATTATAATTAAGAAATACTTAGGGTTTTCGTTGACTATCAGTAATTAATATACAAAGATATAAAAGAATCCTTTGATTCTGGTTATAACACACTAGTTTGTAATGATAATGTTTATAAACTGTTTTACTAATTCTTTCTTTTGTTTACATATTTTCTTAAATCTTAGTTTCTTACCTTACTTCTGTTAACTATGATATTTATATTTTTATCAGTTAACTAGTACTGAAATAATTATAATATTTACTGCTTCTTTGATACCTATTTCTTTTTATTTAGTTAGTTACAATAAATTAAAGCAGTCAATACATAACACTGATATTTAGTATAAATTATAAACTTTGAAGTAAATTCTATCTATTGCTCATAATCAAATAAAGAATCATTTCATTTACTTAAAACAATCCAACTTTGTTGTAGTACAACCTGAGTACAGGTGTGGAAAAACATAGCTTGGAATTTAATTTCTATCTATTTCACTATTTACATGATCATTTCCATTTCTATAAATAATCTATAAATTTTACTGAACTTAATATTACATAGTTACTTTTCATTCATAAACCCTAAACACTAACAATGCCTATAATAAATAAACTGCGAATTATTTAAGTGAAGACACTAAAAACAAAATAGAACCTATTGAGGACAAGACGACAACGACTTAAACAACGCTTCTTCAGGACCCCCGAGCCTGTTCCTGGTCTTCTTAGCTGAGAACTGGGTGGAGAATGCAACTGTAAAAACCTCTGTCACCTGACGGGTTCAATTACCTCAGTAATAACAATCTACTCTCAGTAGTATGATCTTCAGCTTAAAAGCTGCAACTAGATCAATCTCAGCAGTTATCCCCTCAAACACATTCCAGACTCCCCTCCATTGAATTTCTCTTGAGTAAATTCATTCACCCTGAATGATCACTTCTCTAGAATGAGCAGCCTCAGCTCTCTTCAATGGGAAATTTTATAGAGATGCCTAGGTCTTCTGGGTCAGTTTTCATTAAATGAGCCACCTGCTCTGATTCCACTTTCTTGGGGAATCATGACCACAAATATAGGGAAGTTGCCACCTGCAACAGTTGGAAGTGGTTTAAGGATGCTGCCACATGTCACTTTTCTCTCCACCTAGTCTCCTCCACCAGTTGACCAGTAAACACTCTTTTAACAGCTCTCCTAAGCTATTGTCTCCTCATTTATTTATTTATAAATAAAATATTCTGAATTTACATTAAATATTCTTGACCCCACTGGGTCATCAATTACAATTTAGCATAAAATTTAACACAATGTTCCTCAAATAATATAAAATTGTTTTTGCAAATTGGGGCATGTGACCCTATCGACAGTATTGAAAGGACTTCGACATTTGATCTGATACTGTCACAGTGACCTTTGTGATGCCAATCCGGTAAAGTGTCGATGAGGGTTTTATCCAAGGCGTCGAAATTTCATTTTTGCCGTATGATTTAAACCACATAGCGACCACATTTAATGTTCTTTTCATGATTTTTATATATAAGTCGTGGAAGGTTTTACAGACTGTTACCACTTCCCGTTTGGAGCGCTCCCAACTGAAGAATGTCACCTAGAATCCATAGACTGCTCAAGCTAGGTTTCTCACCAGTTTTTTTACGCCATCGTTTTCTAGCTAGGTTTCAAACCTCATCATAGTTTCAAGTTGTTAAAATTGGTTTGGTAAAGTGACGTCTTGAGGGTTTTAGTGTTTACGGGGTTAGGGTTTTACCCATGTCAAGGTGGTTTAAAGACTCCCCCAACCTCGTAGGGATTTATTTCATTTCTTTTGAGATCACTGACCTCTAGAGGTTTTCGCCAAGTCTATTCACGCACAAATCCTTGGCATACCTAATTGTATTTTCTTACCTGGTCATGAGAGGTTTTCAACTGCTCTGCACCATCTGTCTTCGCCACTCAGGCCATGGACGTTGGTATGCCAGATGTTTGGTATTTTATTGGTGAGGTTTTGGCTATTTGAGCATTTCATCGACTACTCCTCCTCTGGTTCATATTGATGTGCAGTGATAGGGAGGGTATCATCATTGGTTGGTGCAGGGTTTGCAAGAGGTTCCTCGTGTTGTTGAGGCGGACTAGGGTTTGAGTCGCCCTTGTTTTCAGATTCATGAAGCTATCGTCGGGAGACATTGTTTTATTCTAAGAGGATAAGTCCCATCATGTTCATAGCAGAGTGTTTGAGTCGAGCCTATAAGAAAACCTAGTTAGGCCATGAGCAGGTCGATCTTGATCTAACACACCATGATTTTGGTTTTTAGGAGAAGAGGTCTCAAATCCCAATACAACATGTGAAGCTTGCATTTAAAATAATCCAGTTTTGACCTAATGTACACCTTATTTTTTCTAAGTAACTGGATAACCTTTGTTTTATGTCACTGGTCCATTTGAGATGTTCAAAGATGAGTCGGTAAATATCATTTTATTGCTCTCCATCATATTCAACACTGAATACAATATTATATTTTTTTATCTAGGTTTCATTCATCTTAATAATAGTTGTTCATTTTAGTGTATTATATTAATGATGAATGCATTCTTTTGATCATAGTAACTTTAAGACATTTCTTAGTATGTTTATATTACAGCCTCAATCCTCATACAACGTCATGCCAAAGAAAGGAAAAAAGAAGGCTAAGGTTACGAGAGAGGACTCAAACATAGATATTTTACACCGGATGGAAATTATTTATGAGGATACAAAAGCTGTTACAGGAGTTGAACCATAATTTAAATGGGGACAAAATTACCAAATGATCAAAGACCAAATTGTTCCATATGAAGGCTTAGAATACATACCATTGTATGTAAACATAAGAAAATATGCTATCACAAAAGTGGCTACATGCCTCGAGCTTTTTTCCTTTTGCCGAGGTGATCAGTTGGATCCTACCTCGGGCAAATGCAGCTACTATGATCATGTGAAACACATAAAAATGGCCTTTGGCTTCCTTCAGCCCCGCCTATATAGCCAAAGCTTGCAAGCTACCAGCATCCCAGATTCATATGACAGATGAATGGGTAAGGGATCTAGATTTAGATGTGTTCAAATGTGCTAAGTGAATGATGATATCTGGGAAGCAGTTTTGCCAAAAATCCTTAGGTGAGTACGATACTGCCAACTTTCTCACCCCGTACTAAATCATAGCCCCTGATGCTAAATCAGATCTTCAATCAGGAAAACGGGATGTTCTATAAGATGAGCTGGGTCTTGATGATATATTATGCAGACATGCAGGGCACTATCCTCAACTGGGCAGACATCGTGCCAGATAACCTTTCATCATGCATAGCTACAACATTAGGAGGTATGGCTCAAAGGAAATCTAAATTTTACATGAGCTCCTTTTTTATTGGCTGTATCTTATGTACACACCCATTCCAAAGCTAAATTATGATTGGGATCTTGCTAGGACTCCTATGTACTCCGCGTATCAAATCCTGTGGGCACACAAGTATTTCAGTTTTTACAAGACCATATGTGAATATTTTTTGTTTCCATTGTATGAGCTGATTTTTCTGAAAGAATTCAATTGCATGGCCGAAGGAGAAATGGAGACGGTAAGTGAATATGGAGATTACTTTTTCTCCAAGGAAGGTTTGTATTTGAGGATGTATGGAGTATCCCGAGCTCCTTCGCTACTGCCAAGATATGCCACAGATTATGTCATCCATAATGAAGTGGTAAGACAGTTGTACATAGATGGGTTTGGGAACTTCTTGTTTGATATGAAGAAAGTCGTCTACCCACCACTGCAATTTTGCATTGGTAGTTATAAATTTACTAAGGTGAAGAGTGCCCCTGACTTTATAAGAGAGCTAGAAAATTTCCATATCGGGGAGAAAAGTTTTCACAGAAATGACGCCTAGGACAAGTTTTCAAAATATTGTGCATCCGTAGGGGTACATTTCGAATACTCCCATCACTTTGACAAGGATGAGGAGATATACTGAAATACATGTAACATGGCTACTTTGAACAAATGGTTCAGAAAGAAAATCATGACTACGGGAGGTGAAGGTAGGAGTAGTAGAACCTCTAAATAGTAGAAACATAAAGAAGAAGCTTCCAAGAAGAAGGAAGAGGAGGCCTGAAGGTTAGTTGAAGAAGTAGAGAAATTATTAGCTAAGGAGGCCCAAAGGAAAATGGAAGAAGAAGAACAAAGGAAAAAAGAAGAAGAACAAAGGAAAAAGGAAGTAGAACAAAGAACGCAAAAGGAATAAGCTGACAGAGCAAGAGAGGAGGTAGAGAAGGCAGCTAAATAATTGAAGAGCTAAGAGCAGGAAGACCAAGACAGAGTGTGTCACATCTCCACCCTTCTACCAGAGAGAGGACGCGACTATGCTGTTATCTAATCCATGAAATTTAAGTCATGTGAACATGATAATAAAATGCACTGAACATAAACATAAACAGATGTGTAAAACATGTAATATATAGAGGAAGCAATTACATTTCATTCAAGCATTCAACATGTCCATCATAATTCATTAAACAAAATACAGTTGCAGATATTACACATGAGAAATACTTATCTTGAAAGAAGTTTGTCCCGCAACCAGCTACGTCTCTACAACATTCCACCCAACCATAGGTCAGTGTGCTCATGAATCTCTCAGCAACACTGCCACCCCCAATCTGAGCATGATTCCTACAAGAAATAAGGGAACACTAGGAGTCTCACGCATACCCAAAGGTATATCAAAATTGAGCCAAGCAAAACACAATTGGGTTTATCAAGATGCTAAGGAGATGGAAAGGTTGAACTGCTAAGCTAGTGAGCTCAACCATAGAGCTATGGACGCCTACACCAGATCTGGCTTGACTCCTAAACCATATACACACCCAACACAAGGAAGCATCCCCTTCTCTGCTACACAGTCCCTCAATCTATGCCTTCCATTCCAGTGCTATTCAGGGTGTGCAAGGAAGAAAACCAGCCCCTCTAGATTTGTCTGTGAGGTTCCTTCCTACACTAGGTTTATCAAGCTAGTTTATACCCCATTTCCATTCCAAACCAGTTTAGATCAAAACCAAATATGCATACACAGCAAATACAAGTTTTCAGCTTGATGAAAAACGTCATGGGAGCCAAAATCGGAAATGGCAATTGGTGAAAAATGACCCAGCCTGTACAATTCATTTCCAAAAATGTTCTATGGCTTCACATAGGCCAAGATGACTCCCTCGGTCCCTGAAATCGTGGATATGTTCCCCCCCTTGGTTGTGAAACACTGAAACACAAAAATCCCAACCGTGGGGATGTGGAAACCACCCAAAACATGAAGGATAAAAACCCAGGAGGGTTCAGCTATGTGGGAGGTCAACGTGGGTGAAGGGTGGATGCTGAAAAACATCTAGAAGCTCTCTAGAAACATGAAGAATATCATTTACATGAGGGAATGAGGAAAATCCACTACAAAAACGTGAGTGAGAGTGCACAGGAGCTCCAAAAACATGAATGAAGAGGAGGACATGAATGCATGAGGGAATGGGCAGCATTTTTGGGCAATGAATTTCCCCATAAGTTAAAAAATGTTTTCCCAAAAATGGGTGCTTCCCCAAATTCGAATTTCTAACTCCCATACCTTGCCCATTCTCATGCAATAACTAACCCAACCAATTTCAGGAAAAATTAAATGATTGGGAACAAGAGACAAAATGGGTAGTTGACAGTTTTATGGGTTCTCCTTTGACATTTTAATTTTCCCCATTGGCCCAAAAGTTTGAATATTTCCCCCCCTTATCCTTAGGAAATCATGCCCCCGCCTCATTAATTTTTGCATTGACATAGCTGGTTGTGGGTATTTTAATTAAATTGCATATTTACATGATGTCCAAAATTATAATGTGCCTAGCTACCACAAAACACCATCGGCAGCGATTTTTAATTTCCGAAACATAAAACGCTAATTCGATGGTGGGGATTTTTCCTTTATCTCCACACCACGATTAAATACAATATTTACATCATATACATTTTTAATGCAAATGAGGTCAAAACCGGGGAATTACAGAGTGAATTTGCAGCAGGACCAAGCCCATGATAATCCAGCTAAGTCTTTTGTTCCATCAGGTGACACACTGATAGGAATCCAAGTTCCTCTGGTATATCTTGGATTAGTACCATTCATCCCATCCCCTAAACATGTCGTGTCCATCCTTGACACGATATTCTTTGACCAGAATAAGAAAATAATTGTAAGAAGGTCGAAGAAGAGGCGAAAAAGTAGGTGATCGACACATTGAAGTCATGGTGACAAAAAAAATAGTCATGTAGAGCACAAATGAAGATCCTCAACTCCTTTCAATGGAAAACATAGAAGCAGAGCAAGATAACTCCTATAATGTCAGTAAGCTGGTAGAATATGATGAGCATTACAAAGAAAGAATGCTCAAGATGAAGGAAACGTTGGTAAGAGAAAGAGGAGATGGACAAGACTTAAAAAGAAAACGTGATGACACTTTATCAGAGTTTGAAAGACTCAAGAAGGAATACCAAGCTCTGTAATCATACAAGGATGCATTAGTGCTTTCAGTTACAATCACCAAGGGAGAGAAGAAGGATCTTGAAAGCAAGATTTTGGAGTTAGAAATGCAGAAATCCGCAGCCAGCAAGCGAGTAGAGGAACTAGAGACACATAATAGCTCGCTAGAGAAACATCTTAAGATGGCTAATAAAAAACATCCCAATATTACTCCTTTCCATGGTTAAGCGTGTTTAATGAACAAGAAAATACTCTAGGTTCAATTAAAACTGGCGGAAGAAGTATATAAGATTAACGAAATAGAGGCCAAACTGAAGGAAATAGAAGATAACTCATCGCATTTCAGGAAAGGGTTGTTAGAGGACGCAAAACTTGTGCAAAGTCAACTAACTTGGATTGGAGCCAATTCAGTTTTCCTAATCACATGCCCTAAAAAACAGCATAAGAATTGAAGATGGAGTTGGCACTCTTAGATTTCAGCAGCAAGGCGGTAGTAAGACTGAACACAACAATTGAAAAGACTATGGGCAAGTGTAAGGAATTTTAGAAGAAAATGTGCACGACACATAATAGATTCCAAGCTTCAACAGCAACCTAGGTTCATGAATTTCCAGGAAGAGAGCAACATTTAAAGAATCTTCAGGACAAATTGCATACAGACGAGCAAAGTGTTCAAAATATCGAGAGAATTAATGAGGAATTAATAGGAATTTGGGTTGCGCAAACTTTTGTTCATAAATATCTCTTAGAAGACTTGTTATTGTTGACCCCACCAAAGGTGAAAGAGATCAAATATCAGCTAGCTAATCATGAAGTAACTGCACGATTGTTAGAACCAGTGGACTATCGATACATCACTGAAGAAGCTCGTGCATGAAGCAATTTCATTGAGAAACCAACTGGGCCTACCTAGGACTTTGTTTTGTCTCCATTTGGCACTCTATGTAATGTTTATATTATATTTTCATTTTCCTAGTGTCATACACTAGAAGACAAATTTTGTAAGTTGAAGAGTCAAGGAAGCCTAAAAGGCAGGGGTATCCCAAAAGTCATTTGTAAAATGTATAAATAGGGGTAGAATAGAGATCACAAAGGAATTTCACTAGCGCATAGGTGCTGAAGTTATTTGTATGAGAACTATTTCTCTTGTGAATAAGGAGAACCAAATTTTGTTGGAGGAAGGAGTGTACAAGTTTCCAAATGGATTGTGTGGATTGTTGAATACATAACTATTTATGTGTTAACCTATTATACAACTATGAGATCGTTCTAACTTGTTGAATTAATTCTGCGGTTTATGAATGATTTTACTTTCTGTTAGAAATATTGTGCATGTGAATGAGTAATGAATGTGTTAACAAAATAGAGCTATCTTTGTTTATATTCTCTGTTGTAATTATGTATGTAGAATTTGAATAGCTACATGTAGGATTCCACTAGCAGCATTACAGTGCATTACTCAATTAAATATAATCTTTTCTACCCTTGGGTATAGCATAGATTAGATTAGAATAGAATATGGTATACTTGATTAACTTAGATGTGATTGAGGGGCAAGAGTGATAAGAGGGCGGGTAAGAACCTACGCATGACGAGTTGAGGCTTTTGCTCACCGGTCACTTGCATTTAGTTTAGGCACTTGCATTTCATCTTAAAACTTAAAATTACATAAACGGTGAACCGGGCTGCAACCGGTAAGTAGACTTAAAATGTTCTTTTAATTCTACAGTAGTCGGGCCGCTAACCAGACGGATTCCCCATTCCAAACAATAAGCGATCTAATTGGGAACGATTATTGGGGAGAATCCCTACTGTCGGTACCTGGTATTTTCCAGGCATCAACACCTAGGACACAAAAATTTCATGGAATAATGTCAAATTATTGCCACAGTAGATGTCTGCCCAAGTATGATGAGAGTTGGAAATTCTAGGTCCACCCAAACCACGACCGCAAAATACATGGCACCCTCAATGAGGGACCCCATTTATGATGAAAACACAGTCCATCTGGAAATGATGGTGTTATGCAACCAAGTCCCAAAAATAGCATAAAAAGAGCAGAAATAGACAAGAAGAGAGTAATCCACACGTTAATAATGAAGAATATAGATGAATAACAATCCTCTTCGAGGGAAGAACCTCCTTACACAATGTATTGTGAACCCAAGACAAGGAAATATACAATTCTTTCTGAAATGAAAATATATCCTTCCTATATATAGGAGATAAAGGTGTAAAATAACACTAATAGACCCAAGCCTACATCAATAATATGTAATACGCCACCATATAGGGGATAAAGTTCCACACTATACGAGGAACTATTTCCAACATTTAGGGCTTAACATGCCCCTCCCCTTTAGACAAGTGTTGTCCTCAACACTTGGGTAGTCGTGGATGCATCTATATGAAGGCAGCATCTTCCCATGTTGAATTTGCAGCTGGTAAGTTCTTCCACTTGATGATGTAATCAATCATAGCTTGATTCTGTAGTTGTTTGGTCCTTGTTTCGATGATTTTGTCAGGTTCCCATATGATTTTTGCTTCTTCAAACCTCCTTTGACAGTGATGTTGATATGTGTGTAGTTTCATCTTGTTTTCTAACATCGTTGGGGTTTAGAGAACTGCTTGTTGGTGCTCTATGTGATCTGCCACTGCTTCAAGTGTATACTTTCCTATCACTGCTCCGACCATCTGCTCCATTTCATTCTTCTAGCCATAGGGGTATTTGTAAGGTTTGATGATAGAAGGAACACTTCCTATATTTAAGTTAATAGTATTGTCCAAATCTTGAATAGGTGGATGACTTATTGGTATATGTTCAAATACCTTGGAAGGCCTTTTAAGGACCCTCTCGATATCTAGAAAAAAAGGAGTCTTATATATGTTTGAACATCTAGTGATTATAATTGTGTATTTACACCTTGTTTTCCTTTCTTTAATAGTGTTATCCTACCATTAGAGCTAATCACCTTTTTTGGTTTCCCTGTGATACCATATAACACAAACCATTATCCTTCCCATGAAACTTTTAGGAAAAGCGTCTAAAATTTAAAATCCATTGTTCCCAATGATTATAACCATCGAGATCCTAATACAACATTAGAACCCCCCATTGAGATATAAATCATGGGACTATTCAATACATATTCCCCCATAGTAAGATTGATCTTATGGAATTTCCTTGAACAATTGATAGTTCCTCCATCTGCAATCATTACTTGAAATTCTGGTGCTGGATATACAAAGCAATTGAGATCTTTGGCTACTTTACAATGAATTAAATTATGAGTACTACCCAAATCAATCAACATTGTTACCTTTTTATTTTTGATATATCCTTCGATATTGAGAGTTTGAGGAGTGTTAATTCCAGCCAAATCATTCCAAGATATGGTGGTAGTAATCACTTCTAGTTCATCCCCTTGTGGTGGTTCCTATTATTTTAGTTCTTCCACGTCACATTATATGTATAAGGGTTTCTTTTATCCACACTTATGTCCTTTACTGTACTAGTCATCACAATTAAAGCATAGACCTACCTCTAGTTGTTGAGGTTTCAACCTCTAAGGTTGGTTAGAAGGAACATCATTCTCTCTGTATGTGTTGGAAGTGGTATTTCTACTAGTCATCGCAATATTTTTACTTTCAACCCTCCTTGTCATCATGAAATAATTTTCTAAGGATGATGGTTCAAAGACTCGCACCTCATGTTGAATTTCATCCTTCAAGGTTCCAATAAATATATCTAACAAATTATCTTCTGAAATATTCCTTAGTCTGAGACTTAGCTGTTGAAATTGCTTGATGTGCTTTGTAACTGAACCTTTTTGCTTGAGATTTACCAACTAGATAAATAAGGTGTTTCTATTTATATCCCCATATTGTGAAATCAATTCTTCTTTGGATATATACCAAGATATAATAGAGTCCTTTTTACGGTCACAAAGCCATTGGTAGCATACAAATTGATCAGGCTCTAAATATAAGGATGCAATAGTTACATTTTGCAAAGTTGGAACCTGGTGTAGATGAATGAATCGCTCCATCTAAAAAATTCATGTGATTGGATCCTTTCCATCAAACGTTATCATGTCAATCATGGGTATAAAGTAGTTCCTTGTACCTGAATTGAACACATGATGTTGTAGTGAATCATCAAATTTTGAAGACTCCAACTTCATACTCTCCAATTGTTTTTCAATTTTTTTAGAATAAGTCCTATTTTTCCTCCTTATCCTCCTCTTGAGTAGATACATGAGGAATCAAGCTAGGTTTTTCATCCTTCATCAACTCCTTCAAGTCTTGAAGATATTATTTTATAGCCATCCCTTTGAGATCCTCTTTACTATCCATCCTTTTGATATCCTCTTTATATCCATCCATTTGATATCCTCTTTACTATCCATCCTTTTGACATCCTCTTTACTATCCATCCATTTGAGATCCTCTTTACTAGCCATCTTATTTTCCAATTAAACTAAGTCATCCATTTTCACGTTTCCTTTAATCATATCTTCCAACTTTGAAACTCTAAAAGATATGTCCATTTCATCGTATGTTGGGGATGAATCCTCTAGGTGTTTGAGTGGAGTGTTATTCTTTCCACTTCATTTTGTTGGAATTTTTAACAATAAATATATATCACGCCCTAGGGTTTACCACAAATAAACCTTCTACTCAAATCTATTCAACTACAAAATGACATACCTATTAAAAGATTATTTTATGGCCAACATGTAACTGGGGTAAATTTTGAATTTCAAATCCTTTGGGTCTGAAACTTCTACCTATGGTACCCTAATGTGTCGTCTTTCCAATTCCGCAAGTATGACCTAATATGTATGTGCCAAAAAAATTATTACAAATCTCCCAAATATTCTTTTTTTTTCCTATCCAGATGATCGATCTTGTACGGTATGACACATGTCCAATATTTTGTTTCTGTAGCTGAAAATTATACCATAGATACCCTAGTTTGTATTATTTCATACGTAACTATTCTCACTCAATTTGGATCTCGTATGCCTCATATATGACATTTTTCCTATAACACATGTTTCAAACCTTAATTGGAAGATTGTTTTAGGGCTGACTTGTAACTAAGATTAAATTTGAGTTTTGACTCCTCTAGGTATCAAAATTCAGCTTGTGGTACCCTGATGTGCCCTCTTTCCAATTCCACAAGTTTGACCTAATTTGTATGTTCCAAAAAATGTTATTTCAAATATCCCAAAACTTCTAATTTTTGTCTTATTCAAAAGAGCGAACTTGTACCATATGCCACCTGTCCAGTATTTTGTTGTCTGCAAGTAAAAATTATACCAAATATACCCTTTTATTTCTTATTTCTGATTCAACTGGTCTCACGCAATTTTGTCAAATATGACCTTTCTCCCTAGAACACTTGTTTTAGACTAGGTTTTGGACTAGTCAAAAACCATAGATTGCTCCGGAATTATCTCCAAAACTGTAATGGATCGGGATCTAAATTTTGGACTTGATATAGTTAGGCATGTTCTTGAAGTGGTTTTTTAGTCTACATCTCTTAATACTTATATAAAAAAACTTGTATCAAAAATTACAATATGACTCATTTTGCAGAAGCCAGACCTGAAGAAAGAGCTCTGATACCAAATGTTATGCAACCAAGTCCAAAAATTAGCATAAAAGGAGAAGAAATAAACAATAAGAGAGTAATCCACACCTTAATAATGAATAATAGAGATGAATAAAAATCCTCTTCAAGGGAGGAACCTCCTTACACAATTTATTGTGTACCCAATACAAGACAATATACAATGCTTACTCAAATGAAAATATCTCTTTCCTATATATAGGAGACAAAGGTGTAAAATAACACTAATATACCCACTAATAGACCCAAGTATACATCAATAGTGTGTAATACACCACCATATAGGGCATAAAGTGCCACACTATACGTGGAACTATGCCAAACATTTAGGGCTCAAATACTTGCCACAGTAGATGTCTACCCAAGTAGGATGAGAGATAGGAATTCGAAGTCCACCCAAACAGCAACCACGCAAGACATGGAACCCTCAAGGAGGGACCCCATTGATGATGCAGACACAATCCATATGGAAAGGATGGGACATAGGGAGAATTTAAATCATGTGGATCACATGGACTCCATCTAGTGTCATTAGTGGTCCATCGCTCCAACATGCTCAAAACTATGTGAAGGCACTAGAACAAATATGAAAATTTGAAGGGAAACAATTACTAATACACCAACATGATGATAGTTGAGTTCACTTATACAACAAAGGGAAAAACAATCATGAGGATGATCAGAGCCATTATTATTAGGGGTGATTTAGGCACCTACCTCGTCCTTCTGAATGTGCCCAAAGACAAATCCTTCAACAACTCGTAGCATCGTTCTAACCAGATAGATTTCATGGTGAAGGGAAGGAAAACAAACCAATTCCTAGCAGCAATTCAGAGTCTCACCACCATCTATATTCGAGCAAAAGCAGCACCGCATTTCTACAAGGATTCAATCCCTCTATCTCATAAAATTAAGATTTAAAGGATGGAACAAAAAATATTGATGGAACCCATCATCTTTAAGAAGTTGACGAATTCTAGGGTTTCTTGAACTAGATAGAAGACCCGGGGGACTCTAGTGCTTTCCAATCCCTCTACGAGCACTCTCTCATAAACTTTTGGATAGAGAAGGTGTTATTGGGTCGTATCCTCAAGGATCAAAAGAAAGAGTTGGACTCTCTTATGGATGAATTGAGGATTCTCGCTTATTTGGTTATTGACACCAATATCATGAATTCCAATTTAAATCCTCTTGGTAAGCACCTGGGGATTGAATTTATTCCCTCGCATCATACCCTATATTTTGATCCAATGAATATGGCCAACAAGAAAGGGATGAGAACAAATAGTATCAGAATTGATGCACAGACACCCAGTCATCCATGTAGATACTTCCCCAAATTTAATGGTTGATTGGATCCATAATTTAAGCGATACCAAAGGCACCATAATGTTGTTTGAATGTTTTGTTTCCCTACAATGGGTGATCAAAACTCTAATCCATAGGGTTCTAATGGAGCACAACACATAGGTTGGTAACCTTAGACAAAAGTTAGCAGACATGAAGGAACAGAGAAGGACGAACAAGATCATGGCTAACAAGATGCAAATAATTAGTAAGTGCTTGGATGCAAAGTTGGCACT
>LPNX011162601.1:0-14061 GCA_001517045.1 Pseudotsuga menziesii | reverse complement strand
GAATCTCCACGATGGATTGTTAAGCTCTCAATAAAATCGACATGAAGTTAGGGTTTCTTTCCTTGAATTAAGGAATAATCCAAAATGCAAAGTGCAAAGTCGACTCCACAAGTCATTCAAAAAGAAAACAAGAGATAGGTCGGCTCAAGTAAATATGTCAAGTCGGCTCAGTTAAATAAGATTTTTAAAATTAAAATATTCTTTATAGCAGGTCAGCCCCAACAAAAATTGATGTGAAAAATTAATATAAATAAGCCCTCACGATTTCCTCTTGTAGGTGAGTTTGTGGGAAAAAAAATTTGAGCTCTGAGATTTTTTTTACTCGCTGGCTCAGAAAATTTCGGTGGAGTAGCTCGCTGGACTGAGGAAATTTCGGCAGCAGTGTAGCAGCAATAGTAGGCTTTAGCAGAGGTTTGGAATTTTCATCTCTAAAATTTTGGAATGGACTAAGTGGATGAAATAAACTCGAGACTTGATTCTCCAACCATTAAAAGTTCCAAACGTGTAGAACACTCCATAACTGCAAAGGTGGATAATGCAGAGCCGAGTACAACTCCCAAGATTAATATTTTTGATGATTTGAATTATTTGAAGGCTGGGTTAGACAGTGAGCGCGATGAGGAGTCTGGAGGTGAGGTTGATAATACAAGGGACAAGGTGAACAGTTTATGTGATGAGGAATATGTGGGTCATGCTGAGGATCATGAGAATGGAGTGAGTAGCCTAGCCCACAGCTCCGATGCTCCAGAATTTGAGAGTGTAGTGGCTGCTCTATCTTCAGCGTCTGTTAGGGCTGGTGATGGTGAAGAGGATTCTACTGAGTCATCGAGGCTTACTGAATTGCATTCTGGAAATGATACCAGTGAACAAAATCAAGCAATTGACTGAGGTAGTGGACTGAAGAAAAATTCGGGTAGCATACATAGTTTCGAAGTTTGATGGAGGAGATACAATCTTGATTCTTCTAGAATATGTTATTTTCCTAATGCTTGTGACAATCTAGACGTGGAATTATCTTTGGGTTGTACATTACAGAGTTCAAGCTTTTTAAGGCTCTCGGTGGTGACCAGCAGTAGCATCAAGCTACCATATCTACAAACGGTGGTGGTTAGGGTTGCTACAGCAACACACGGTGGTGGTTAGGGCTGCTACAACAGCTCATAAAGATGGTCTAGGACAGCTCTAACAAAGATGGGAAGCTTGAAACAGTCACGGGGAACTATTAGCAGTGTTTTCGCTATGATTCTGGTTGACATTGATGGTCTAAGTTTGATCTAAAATGAGACACTCAAGACCACTGACCTTACAAGTTGAACAGTATGAGTTTGAATTAATCTACAGTTATAAATAGACCCGAGATTGATAAATGATCATGCACAATATATGCACATTGATATATGTGGACAATGATATATGAAGAAATACAGTAAGGCCGTGGGTCTAGAACAAGGGTTTGTGTGAAGGCCTGTACAATGTAAAAGGAGCAGTGTAGCAGTAGCCAAGTAATGTCTTCTTATAGCAGCAGAATATAAATTCTTTTGGCATTAAATTCGCTGATCAGAGGAAGGAATTTTGTAGGGTTGCAACAGAAGGTTCCACAAAAGATCAAGCAATTTTTGGCATTCAAAATTGCTGGAGAAAAATGACTGATATTGTTGGTGGGAGCAGCAGTACGGGAAAACCATCCGAAGTTAGGGTATTGCAGACCTATCATTTAACTTCTTCATGTGCACAACAGCAGCAGCAAAAATCCTGAGTTTCTTAAGGCATCAACAGATATGAATTTTGGATACTGTCATAAAAGGTTGTGGTCTGAATTTTATTTATCCAGTGGTTATCTCTTGAAGCCAAATAAACAAGGTATGAACAATAAACAGTTTGAAGGTATGTATGCTATTCTACAAATAGTGATAATACCCTAGACCTTACACATGCTCAGTCAAGCCTGAAAGTGATGATTGATGTACTGCTTGATGATACACATATACTGTAATGATGGTAATGTGTGTAAGTAGTAATGAGGCACAATATACAGTACAGTGAATACAATATTGATGTGTGATGTATGTGATATGCCATGCAATGCTGATGCTTTTATAATGATACAAGATATGATGATGAGAGCATACATTTATGTGATGAGAACAAACAGTGAATGATTGTGCAAACTCTATGATATGATGTAAACCCTACTGTGATGATGTGCATGATATGATGTGTAATAAGATGATGAAAGATTCCAGCTAGAACATACACTAAGCTTTGATATGCACAGATAAAAACCTTGACATTTGACAAACCTTTGATAGCATACACTGATTGAAGATCTTCAAAGTTGATGACAGTACTTGTTTTGGGACTTGTTTAGAGTTCAAGCTTTGCAAGTTAAAGACACAGCCCTAATGCACAATAAGAGTTTGAATACAGTGCAAGAATGATGCACAGTTGAGGCTGATGACAGTCCTATGCATATTGACTGTTGCTTGAAAAATAGTTTGACAGTTTTGATTCAATGTGAAGATGAACTTGCAACAGAAGACAGGACCAGCAACCAAGTGAACCAGACAATGGTGATTATATAGCAGTAATACTCCTACAGCAAAAGACATGATTATTAGATTACAATTGGCATGACAACAACAGACTTGACATGTGGATTGATGAGGCTTCATGAGTAGAGATAGTTGGTAGCAGATTGATGAGATAGGTGATGTTGACTTGATTGATGAAATGACATGACAATGAACTTTAATAGTGAAAGCAAGCTTGTCTTGCTTTTGAGGTTAGGATACCTCAAACCCTTCTTAGCAGGGTCTAAGAAAACCAGGCAGGGTCCTGGATACATAGTAGGTGCTCTATCTATCAGTAGGTGCTGATTTTACCTAACGGTTGTAGCCGAGCCAAAACTAATACAAAAAGATTACAAAAGTATATGGTGTTGTGTTCTTTTGTGTTATGGTTCTTGATTATTCAAATGCTTTTGATATGCGAATGATGAAGTGAAAGATGCTTATGAAATGATTAAGAGATTAGCAGAATAATCAAATGATGAATTGATAGTTGATTGTGATAAGCTACGAAAAGTTTTAAATATTGCTTGACACTGATTCACCCCCCTCTCAGTGTCTAACAATTGGTATCAGAGTCGGCCTTCGTCACAAGCCTAGCAAGCTTGAAGGAGATAATTAGACACAATGGAGGAAAAGAAAGAGTCATCAAGCAATGACGTGCCTATACTTGATATTACAGATTATTTCAGTTGGAGAAACAAAATGAAGGCTTATCTGAAGAAGTTTGGTATTTGGGAAATTGTCATCAATCCACCCGCTCCATCAAACAAGAAAGGAAAATCAGCTGCACAGAAGGAAGCGAAGAAGGATAACACTATAGCCTTGAAGTTCCTCATGGATGGACTTCCCAGCTGAGTGAAGGAAAGTGTAGGAGAGTACACTTCGGCAAAAGACCTATGGTTCAAGTTGGAGAGTGAGTATCAGAAGGCAAGACCAGAACCCGAAAAGACAGATTAGGAATCAGAAGACAAGCCCCCAGAAGAACTCAATCAAGAAGAAGACAAACAAGAAGAGGACTCTAGTAAAGGTATGGACTCTTGTGATTATAATAATAGCTTGTGTGATGAAATTGAGAAGGTTCTTGCAGAATATGATGAAGGGATATCAAATACTGCACATGAGATACATCTCACGTTGCTAAATATTGATCTCAAAGCCAATTGGTTCCTAAACACAGTGTTGAGGCCCTGAAATTCGCAGGCAACAACAATAAGGGATTCACCCCAATCAACGTTCCCAACTAGCCCATTGACTATTTGGTATAGGGAATCCGTCTGGTTTACGGTCCAGCTACTGTAGGTCAAGTACAAAACAAAGGCTTTACCGGTTACAGCCCGGTCCACCGAGTTTTTGTATTTTTGACTTAGTTATGATATGCAAGTGCCTAATTAATCATGCAGGGTGATAAGATGCAAGGATCAATCACAATGTGATGCGTAGGTTCTTACCTCTCATCTTAAACTCACTAGCATCTAAATCACATACAACGAGGAATTAAAACTAACTACCTAAACTATCCCTAGGGAGCCAGATTATCATTCATTGGTGAGTAATACATTTTATACATGCATAGTGAAAAGTTACCAATAGCTGACACTTCTTTCAAGACACATGAACAATTGCAGATTTTTGAACAACCAGTTAGCCAATTATTTTATGAACAACATTCATTACTTACAGTGGAAATATATCATAAAATCTACTGAAAATCATTTAGCAAGAACATAGGTTCAGGAAGTTAAACACTCTCACAGTTAATGAAACATAGCTGAAAACGAAATAGTTCCCCTTCAACATTATTCATTTAATCCCATTGATACATTCCACATATTGCTTTCTCCAGCAGGAAAAAGTTGCAGTTTCTGATTGTAAAACGAAGTAGTTCCTCTTACAAACAAATGGTTCACAAAATGTTCCCAGGAAAAAGTCCTCGTAACTTCTAACTTTCCAGTATTTAAACAAACAGTAAATCGTTTGGGTTTCTCCCCCAACGCATGACCTTTTGGTCTCTCGAGCGTTTCGTATCCCTTTGGTTTTTTGGCGCATGCCCATGATTGGCTACGTAACTACCAGACCTTTCAAAGCTGCCCCTTTATCACCATTCATTTTGTCTTCTCTTTGGTTTGTCCATCTTACACTCCTGCTGGTTTCGGCTCTACTTTCACCAAACGATCCGCCTCTGTTGACCAACTTCCGGAAACTACCTGCAATCAAACGTCGAGCATCATTTGTTGGAAACGCATTTAAACCACAGCAGCAAATTAAACTGATTGAATGGCCAATCCATCGAAAATGATCAAGTGCACCACCATCATTCTACAAGTGCCAACCACTACCTTGTCCTCCTACAGGCTTGCGATAGCAATCCCTATGGCGGAAAGCAGGAGGAAAACAACATCGAAAGCCGAAAGGATTTCCCAGCCGCAACGACGGAAAAGTAAAGGCTCCAAGCATGCAACAGGAGGGCGGGAAACTTTAAAATCGGAAGTCGGACGAGCTTTGACATCAGACGAGAAATGGCTTTCTCAGCCACAACGACGGAAGAGAAAAAGATTCGGGTGCATGACTAAAAGGCAAATGCTCATCGGCAGTTGGAATGATTTGAACTTCGGGTGCTAAATTGCTTTAGGTTCCACAACGGCGGGAGTAAAAAGGTTCCGGCTTTCAATCAAACAGAAAAAAAATCCCGATTGAAAAGAAAATTACGAAGTGTTCAGACATATTTAAACTCAGCAATGGACAGCGACCTGTCATACCTCCGCAACGACGAAGCACAACAAAGAACAAATTGTTCAATCAACAAGCGAAGACAAACTTAGAATCTGCGACTCACCATAAATTACAACGCAATCAAAATCCGAACCTTGGTCAAGATTTAATCTTTTGTAATCATTTAAAATTAAAACACAGACCAACAACTCAAAATATCCAACGATCAAAGCAAAATCATGAGGAGGGGCCCAAAATTTAAGAAATTTGGGGAAGAAACAGTTGCAGCTGCAACAATTGGCGATTACCTGGTGAACCTAGATCTCTGGGTGATTTATCTTTGAGTGACAGATTGTTTGACAACAAATGCATCCTATTGAATTCTTCCAGCTATCTGGATTTCTCGAATACCGAAAGTGTGTTCCTTCAATCATTGAAAATAGTCCAATTTGGAAGAGTGGAAACCAATATTTTCCAGTCCAGATAACTCTGTTGAGGCCAGAAGATGAGTTTCATTATTACCTTTTTCTTCAGGTAGCTGATAGCTTGGACACCACAGGATTGTAGCACATGGTAAATAGAAATATTCGTTTGTTCCTCATTCCCATGCCATTTTAGCACCTTTTGTGCTTTTGGACTTTTGTCCTTTTTCATATGAGTTATCCTGCATGCCTTTCTTACTGAATTTTAATTCAGGATCCTCTATCCCATAGTGTCCTTTTTTGTGAGAGATGTATTTCATTTTCAACTCATGGACGGAGAGGATCTTTTGGCAATTTAGTACAGATGATTCAGCATCTTTTTTGATGCATGATACTTTTATAGGAGTTTTATTCTTATTTTCCCTTTGGCATTCATTTCTTGGCATGGGATCATTTATATTTAATATACTGTTCACCCTTCTCCTTTCCATGGCTCCTCTGCTGTCGCTTCTTAGAACATTTTAAGTGTGACGTGGACGGAGCCCCAACATAGTATTCCAGACTTTCTGAATCCAGTTTATTTCACAGGGATTAAGTAGGACTTCAATGCACACAGAATTATTCGAGAAAATGACTAAACTAGAAGAAATTCTTTTATACAGATAGCAACCCACAGTCTAATCACTAAATTGTTTATCATTCCCAAAAATTTTGATATTCCCCATGCAACCGCGGGTTCGTCCCCTTTATTTAAATCAAGATAATCAAACTATAACAAACTGAGAAAAAATGACTCAAAAGATAGTCCGACGAATTATTTATATACAAGACAGAAAAATTCAAACAATTTCAGGAAAAATAAGGTTTGAGAACGAAACCATTTACTAGTAGGGTCTCCTCCCACCCCTGCAGATCTTGTAACTTGTAAGTAGAAGAACCAAGCTTGGCTGCAATCTGAAAAGGGCCTACCCACAACTGTTGGAATTTTGTATGCTTTCCTTTTTCATCATGGGGGTGATCCCATTTGAGGACTAAGTCTCCTACCTCAAATTCCTTTGTTCCAGCTTTATGCTTGTCGAACCATCTCTTAACTAACTCTTGTTGTTGCTTAAAGCGTTCTCTAGCTTTAGATCTAGCCTCTTCTTCTTTCAGGAGATTATATATTCTTATTTGCAAAACTTCATCATCCGACCCCCTAGACTCTTGAGCTAGTATGGAATATGGTAGCATGATATTGGGAGGAAGGGTGGCTTCTTTACCATAGACAAGGGTATATGGAGACACTCCAATTGTAGACTTGGGGGTGACTCTATCGGCCCAAAGGGCATTTGGTAATGCTGATTGCCAACTCCGCTGGTTTTCTACCACAGTCTTCTTTAAAATTCTAATCAGATTTTTGTTAGAGGATTCAGCCAGGCCATTTCCTTGTGGATAATAATTAGTAGAATAATGCAATTTTATCCCTTTATCATGAGAAAATGCAGACAGTTTAATCGATGAAAAGTATTTAACATTATCAAAGACTAACTAAACTGGAACTCCAAACCTGGTCATGATATGATCTTGCAGGAAGCTGATGACTTCGTCTTCATTTATCTTGCGCAGTGGGATAGCTTCGACCCAGCGAGTGAAATAATCAGTAGCGGTGAGAATGTACTTGTGCTGCAGAGAGGAATTCGATTTTATGTCCCCAATAATGTCCAACCCCCATTGCTCGAATGGCTCAGTGATCATCACAGGCTTTAGGGGTGCTGCTGCTTTAGATTGTCTCCCACTACACCTTTGGCAAATATCACACTTCCTGACATGTGCGTGTGCATCTCTGAAGAGCGTAGGCCAATAGTAACCTGCCCTAAGGATTTTGTGGGCTGTAGTGTCTCCTGAATAATGTCCCCCAGTAGGACCGTCATGCAATTCTGACATTACTTTCTTCGCATCTTCCTTTTCTAAGCATTTGAGAAGAACCCCGTCATAATTCTTTCTGAATAATACTCTTTCAACAAGTAGATAGGAAGTTGATTTAAGATGCAGCGCTCTTCTTTGCTTGGAACTCCAATGTTCTGGCAACAGCCCTGCCTGCAGGTAATGCACAAGGTCTCTATACCAAGACTCAGGAGCTGTAAACAAAGGATATACCTCCATTACATGTAGTTTGGCTTCATCTTCCCAGGCGTGTTCTTCATTTTTCCCACTTTCAGTCATCTTTTGCACAACCCTTATCCTTTAACTATAGATGCTGGCTTGAAATCAAGGTCGTATTCTTGAAGATCTATTACCCAGTTACCTCTTCTTTCTCCTAAATCCTTCTGTATAAGAAGTGACCTTACAGCTGGGTAGGGGACGATCACTTTGGTTCTATTTTCTAAAATATAAGGCCTGAATAGTTTTACTGCTTTGAATACAGCATAAGCTTGTTTATCAACAGCTGGGTAGTTCAATTCTACCCCCTGCAGACCAGTACTCATAAAGGATATTGGGAATTCATCCCCCCCATCTTCCTTTTGGGTGAGCATAGCTGCTAGTGAATCATCGGATGCAAATGTATACAAGATAAAATCTTTGTCGAAATTTGGGCTTTTCAAGGATGGTGCGTGTGCAATAGCAGTTTTGATTTTGCTGAATGCGCTCTTCTCAATTTCAGTCCACTTGAATAGTGCATTTTGCTTGACCATCTGCTGTAGTGGTTTGACAATCTGGGCAAAATCAAGCACAAATATTCACACAAAGTTTATCGTTCCCATAAATGATTGCATCCCCTTTTTATTATGGGGCAAGGGGATTTGTTCAATAGCCTTAATTCTTTCGGGATCTATAGAGATTCCTCTCTTCGAAACTATGTGACCCAACAAATTGCCCTCTGTGACAGCGAACACAAACTTCTTAGGATTAAGCGAGATGCCATATTTCCGACAGCGTTCGAAAATTTGCCTTAAGTGAAACGCATGCTCTTCTCTTCTCTTCGAGAATATTGTAATATCGTCAAGGTATACTACAGCAATTTGGCCAATCAATCCGCAGAAATCTATGTCCATAGCTCTTTGAAAGGTAGCCCCAGCATTTATAAGCCCAAAGGGCATTCTTCTGTAGGCGAAGGTTCCCCATTTTGTTATGAACGTTGTCTTTAATCTATCTTCCTCGGCTACTAACACTTGATTGTATCCAGAGAAACCATCTAATAATGAAAACAATTCAGAACCAGAGACCATTTGTAGCAATTTCTCCATGGGTGGAACAGGGTAGTTATCTTTGTCTGGTGCATGGTTTAAGTTCCTGAAATCCACGCAGAGTCTGATTTCTCTAGACTTTTTCCTCACTGGTACCAGATTTGATACCCACTCAGAGTGTCTGACTTTGAAAATGATTCTAGCATCCAATAATTTCTTCACTTCACTCTGAATCAGCGGTTCCAATTTTGGATGCATTTTCCTTAACGGTTGTTGATAGGGCTTGACACCTGCTTTAATGGGGACGACATGCTTGATGATGTTGGTGTCGTATGTTTTCAAATCTTCGTACGTCCATGTGAAAACATCTTTATATTTTTTAAATAGACTGATGAATTTGTCTCTTTCTGCTAGCGAACAACACTTGCCGAGATTCACAAATTTGGGATTCATCTCAATCCCTAAATTTATCAGTTCGAACTGTAGAGATGAGTTGTGGGTCTTTACGTTGGCTGGTCTTCTGAACTTTTCATTTAAATCGAACATTTTTTCTAAAGTTCTGACACCTTTAGGAATGAAATTGTCATATTTCATCTCGGCCTGATGCTCCTCATCATCTATGATCGCTCCTTTGAACACCTCATCGTTTGTCAAGCATTCTATGATTTGTTGATCATCGTCGAACACTTGCAAGTTGGTGATCATATCTGGTACTAAGGGCCTGAAAAGCAGTTCGATAGAACATCGATTATTAGTGGGTACGAGTCTAGCGACTGATGTGGCCAACAGATCAGCAGCTGCGTTTTTAATTCTTGGAATTGAAATAATGTTGAATGCGTTAAAACATTTAAGCAAATCCCATACCTCATTCTGGTAAGCCTTTAAGTGAGGAGAAACACAATGTATCTGGTTATGGATTTGTTTCACAATAATTTCAGAATCCCCCAAAACTTTTAGATTACTTACCTTTAATTCAATTGCCTTCTTTAGTCCCTGCACCAGTGCTTCGTACTCAGCTGTATTATTAGTACACTCAAACTCCAATCTACATGAAAGGAAATGTTTATTCTTCTGTGGGTTGATCAGGACACAGCTATCCCCTGACCCTTCTAATGTCTTAGAGCCATCAAAAAACAAAATCCAAAAATCACTAACTACTAAAGGTGAATCTACTCCTACTGCTAAGCTTACTATATTACAGTCAATCTCATCAGCCTGTGAGAATCGAAGGAGATCAGGCTGGGTGTTAGATGTGTTGCTGGCTTCTTCCGCTTGATAATTCCCTGGTTCCAACTCAACAAAATAGTTTCCCAATATAGACTCCATTGGTACATTCTTCTCCTCCAGCTGAGTAACATTGTACTTCATGTGAGGCTCTCTTAGAATATTAATCTGGTTTGGACTCCCTTTGTATGGCAACCAAAGATGGGACCAATCTGAGGTGAAATATCCATTTAATTTGGCCGACCAATCTCTGCTCAGGACTAGACCATAGGCGTCTGGTATATCAGCCACCATGATGTTAATAACTTGGCAAACTTTGTCATTAGATGCCAGATGGACTAGGACATCCTCCAGCTCACTAATCACCTTTACATCTGTTCTATCCAATTGAACCACCCTCCATGTGGACGTCTTAGGCTTCCCATTGATCTTTTTACAGAATGATATGGGCATAACATTTACCGACGCCCCTGAGTCTACCAAGCAATTATGTACATTATGATTGAAAATTTCAAACGTGAGGAGGAAAGGTGGATGTTTGCTTTTAGACTTACCTCCAACGCTGGTTTCTCCAATTTCTTCTTCTTCCTGAGGTATATTGTTGGTGGGAAACTTCTCATCTGATGCTTCAAGTGCTTTCAACAGTCTTTCTTTTTGCTGCAGCACTTTACACATTTCGAATAGCGGAACATTCGCTTTTACCTTCTTTAAATCCTCCACTATGTCATAATCTATCGGTTGTTCAATGGGATGGGATTTTTCGTCATTTTCTTCACTTGGCTTGACCTGCACGTCACTTTGCCTAGGATTTTGGCTGCTAATAGTGAAATCTGGAATTTTATCAGCCAAAGATTTGTTTTGAAATTTCTTCTTAACATTTCTCTACAGCCTCTTAATCTTTGGGAGTATAAGACTGTCTTCCTTAACCGTTCCTTGGCTCCTTGTGGCTACGTTGGTTTCCATAACGTTCTTATACCCTTGAGTCTTTTCTTCTTTAGCATCAAATAACGAGACATAATTCCATAAAGCCGTGGTTTCCTCTTCCTGCTCTTTGGTAGAAGTAGAAGCAGAATTCTCTTTTCTTTCTTCATCTCCCTCTTCTGTTAATCTAGAATCTAACAGTTGGTTCATGACCAACGTCATCGAATTAATCCATTGAGGACAATTCTTTTCAGAGTGTGGCTGTTGGTGGAAAGTGCAAAAATTGTCCAAGCCTACCTCTGTCAAATTCATATATGCAACATTGTGAGGAGGAGGTTGAGACTGATGGTTATACTCTCTTTTCTTATAATATGGCTTATAAAACTTTTGTGCTTCCTTTTCTTTCTCCATATATATGATTTTGTTGGACAGCTTCTGCATCATTTTGGCCATATTTTCCAAATCTGGCGACTTTTCTTCCTTAGGCTTAGTAAACAATAAGGCTTTTCTTCCCGCACCTTTCTCTCCAGACTGTTCTGGATAGTCTTCAATGCTCTCTCTTTCGGCTTCCACTACTTCTGCTTCTTCATAAGTTTCCGTCAAAGTAGGCTTGGCTCTACCTTTGGCAAACATGGCCAAATCAGGGCCTAAAGCTGAAGTATAATATTCAATGAGAACCTTGTCTGAGGGTCTATCCGTTTCAGAAAAATTCTTGAGATAGACTGCAAACCTTTGTGTGAAACTGTGCACCTTTTCTTTTCTTTCTTTCTTCAACGCGCACAGCCCTTTCATGAGATCTGCATGAGTTTTCTGAGTTGCATACTTACTTCTTAAAATTCTTTCGAAGGTATCCCAATCAGGGATAGAGTTAGCAGGCAATCCAAAGTACCATGATGCTGCACCTCCTTTAAGGGTATGTGGGAACAGTCTGCAGACTACATCTTCATATTCCCATGCCCTTAATCCTTCAATTGCCAAGTAAAAACTTTGTAGGTTATCATCTACTAGTATTTTCTCATTGGGGTCAAACTTGGGCAACATCTTGTCAAAGGCTTGAGGCAGGTAGTGTAATGGAGGTGTCAGGTTTAATGGTGATCTGGCTCTCCAGGCAAGTGGTGTATTTGGTGGGTTAGTATTTACTCCTGCCATGAGTCTGGGTGGAGAATGGGGAGGTGAACCAACTGGAGTATGAGCAGGAGAACTGTGAGGGGTTTCTGGGCCTTCTTGATTCAAAGGTAGCACAACTTCCTGTAAGGCTGTCTCTACAAGTTCTTCCCAATCTCTGACCAACACTGAGTCTTCCGTTATAGGACGATCTTTCCTTTTATACTCTCTTTTGGGCAATTTAGGGATGATTGGCAATCCTCCAATCTTCTTTACATATTCCCTGGTGTGTCTTCTCAGATCATTAACAATTTCTTTGCAAACAGAATATAGATGTTCTCTTTCTTCCGGAATTGGATTTTGAAACCCACAGCTTTCAGAACTGTTACCGGTGGAATATTCTCAGGAAAACAGGTTTCCTCGGCCATCCATACACTGGCGGCCCTCCTTCTAGCGCCAAAACTGTTGAGGCCCTGAAATTAGTAGGAAACTATAGTAAGGGATTCACCCCAATCAACGTTCCCAACTAGCCCGTTGAATCTTTGGTATAGGGAATCTGTCCGGTTTACGGTCTGGCTACCGTAGGTCAAGTACAAAACAAAGGCTTTACCGGTTACGGCCCGGTCCACCGAGTTTTTGTATTTTTGACTTAGTTATGATATACAAGTGCCTAATTAATCATGCAGGGTGATAAGATGCAAGGAGCAATCACAATGTGATGCGCAGGTTCTTACCTCCTTAAACTCACTAGCATCTAAATCACATACAACGAGGAATTAAAACTAACTACCTAAACTATCCCTAGGGAGCCAGATTATCATTCATTGGTGAGTAATACATTTTGTACATGCATATAAGTGAAAAGTTACCGATAGCTGACACTTCTTTCAAGAGACATGAACAATTGTAGATTTTTGAACAACCAGTTAGCCAATTATTTTATGAACAACATTCATTACTTACAGTGGAAATATATCATAAAATCTACTAAAAAGAATTTAGCAAGAACATAGGTTCAGGAAGTTAAACACTCTCATAGTTAATGAAACACAGCTGAAAACGAAATAGTTCCCCTTCAACATTATTCATTTAATCCCATTGATACATTCCACATCTTGCTTTCTCCAGCAGGCAAAAGTTGCAGTTTCTTATTGTAAAACAAAGTAGTTCCTCTTACAAACAAATGGTTCACAAAATTTTCCCAGGAAAAAGTCCCTGTAACTTCTAACTTTCCAGTATTTAAACAAACAGTAAATCATTTGGGTTTCCCCCCCAACGCATGACCTTTTGGTCTCTTCAGCGTTTCGTATCCCTTTGTTTTTTCGGCGCATGCCCATGATTGGCTACGTAACTGCCGGACCTTTCAGAGCCGCCCCTTTATCACCATTCATTTTGTCTTCTCTTTGGTTTTTCCATCTTACACTCCTGCTGGTTTCGACTCTACTTTCACCAAACGATCTTCCTCCATTGACCAACTTCCGGAAACTACCTGTAAGCAAACACCGAGCATCATTTGTTGGAAACGTATTTAAACCACAGCAGCAAATTAAACTGACTGAACGGCCAATCCACCGGAAATGATCAAGTGCACCACCGTCATTCTACAAGTGCCAACCACTACCTTGTCCTCCTACAGTCTTGCGATAGCAATCCCTATGGTGGAAAGGGGGAGGAAAACAACATCGAAAGCCAAAAGGCTTTCCTGGCCGCAACGATGAAAAAGTAAAGGCTCCAAGCATGCGACGGGAGGGCGGGAAACTTTAAAATCGGAAGTTGTACAAGCTTTGACATCGAACGAGAAATGGCTTTCTCAGCTGCAACGAAGGAAGAGAAAAAAATTCGGGTGCTAAATTTGTTGGAGAAATATACCATCATACACACTCTTTCGGTCAAATTGGCCTAGTTAAACCATTATCCTAAGTTTAATTGACATCAGTGGAGCATTAA
>LPNX011162583.1:95471-153996 GCA_001517045.1 Pseudotsuga menziesii | reverse complement strand
AACTCAGAGGCTTTGGTTAATCCAGTCAATCAGGGAGTCCATTCTAGTGTGATTGAGTGTGATGCCACATCAGCAGATGATGATGAGGATGATGGCACATCTGATGGAGAATTGGCTAGTATGGATAAAGAAGATGATGATGAGAGTAACAGTGAACAGTCACTTGCATCAAAAGTTTGTACATTCACCACTAGTGGAAGCAACTTTATGGAACAATATGTTTCTTCCAGCACTACATCATTGAGGGGGGCTAGCGGCGTTGATCCATTCTTGCCTCTCTCAGATGAGAGGGATCATCTTCAGCCATCTGATAGTGACTCTGATCTTGAGGATGAAGGTTGCATGGAGAATGAGAAGACTTTCAAGTTATCTATCCCATTGGGTGTATCAGGAAAGCACTCGGGTTTCTTTTCTTTGACCATTATGTAACTCCTTTAATGCTCTATAGTTCCTTTGATTGAATCTTCTCTAAATGATGGCCAGGCGTGAATAAACCCCTACTTAAATTCCTGTCAGAAGCAGCTCTGTCATGGGTGGAGGCCACTTCTTTATCATGCATCATTGTAGATAGGATGTTCACCTTATTTATCATGATGGCTCCTATGTGTCTTTTTACTGTGCCAAACCATAAAATTATTCATCCTCCATCAATGGCAGAAAGCTTATCTGTCAGTGGTTTTGATCTGATGACTCCTTGCTCATAATAGTTTGCATTGGATTTGAATTGATTGTTTGTAGAGGAAGAGTAAAATATGAGGGGACTANGTAGAGGAAGAGTAAAAGATGAGGGGACTGTATGCACTATGATATTATGTTAAATGAATATGATATTAAATAGAACATGTTGGAGATATTGTGCCCATTATTCAAAGTTATGAAATGTTTGTGCCAAACCACCTGAATCACACAAAAATGAGAAATATATACATTCATTTTGAAAATAGTCTTTGACCACAACTTTGGGCAAGAATGATTCACATTGTTGTATATATTTTCTAGACTGTACTACCCTGCACCAATCTCAAGGAATTGTTAACTGAATGTGCTCATATAGGTGTACAGGTGTATAGACAGTCAACTAGTCTAGGATTTGATTGGATATGTTGGGATAATGATCCATCCAAATGTGGGCTCTTCTAATAACATCTGTGCATAAGTGAGTGAGATGATATTTAAAGAACCTACCAACCATCTGACAAATTTAACATATCTTGATCAACATATGCTCATTATTTGCCTCACTCCAGCTTCAGTTCCACCAGCATGGAACTCAGACAACATCAAATACGTCCACACACTCAAACAATTGAGGGGTGGTAGATGATATCCAAGTAAATCAGAGTCTCGGACATGGATATTAAGACAGCCTATGAAAAATTGAATGCTCAGATAGAAAAACTCTTTGTTGGAAATGTTTGGAAGATAGGGTCAAAAAAACTGCACCAAAATTATGCCCAGAAAATGTACAATACATACCAGTGAGAATTGAAGAGATACGATAAGATAAGATGATATAATTTTATTAATATCCAACAAATGAGCAAAGGAAAAATACAAGGGCATTGAATGCATGTTAACGTTAAAGGAAAATTGAAATATAAATGATCTTATATCATTATCTATTGAATTGATGTCCAATTCTTTTTGGAAACATTGGAGCAAATTGCGGCTATAAAAGGGAATTGAATGCTTGTTAACATTAAAGGAAATATAAATGATCTTATATCATTACCTATTGAATTGATGAAGGTATTGGTCTTTGCATCTCTGCTACCATCTGAGCAGAATGCCTAATATAAAAGGCCATGGCAATGAGTAATTGAAACATTTATAAGGACACGACAATTCATTGGGAACATGTTGAACCTAAAACCAAGCACTCGAAAATATTAACAAACATATTAAGCTCTTTGAATAGTATTTGAAAATTAGATCATTTACATTTTCCCTTATAGAGAAGTAAATACCAGTTGTTGAATTTGGGTTAGAGTATCATGGATTCCAATATTTGAGGATACAAGAAGATGTATACTAAAGATCACATGGCTTAATAAACCTATCTCTATCACAACATTGAATGTCCCTCCTACTTGGAAAGGTACACTATGTTTCCCATTGCAATGAGTTTACATGATCCATTATGCTAGAAATCACAGTTCTCATATGGAGGATCCTTTCAAATACGCTGATATTTTTGTATACCTCACTACATGCACACATTAGATGTGGGTCTTTGGCTCATTCAAGGTTGTAGGTTAAATGTAAATGCTTTAGACTGTCTAGTGTATTGGCAACAACCATGTGTTCTTATTCTTTCCAAAGGTCTAGTGAGCTACAAAAATGGGAGGTTAATATTGAGGAACTTCAAATCTTAAAATGAATTTTATCTCCTTTTTGACATGAAAGACCTTTGTTATATGTTACTAACTACCTCCAACCAACTTTAATTCCTTACCAAGTTGAAATTTATACAAGCCAAGAATCAAACCCAGGGCATGCCCCTTCGTAGGGAGTTTCTCTACTACTAAGATAAATGCCCCTTTCATGATGGTCATGGGAATGCTTATACTTTAATGGTTAAAAATAAATATGTGTATTGAATAAAGCCTCTAGTTCTTCACCCACTTCTTGACCACATCACTATGGGAGGTGAGAAGGCCTCAAATAAGTTTAGTTCAAAAAAATGTAACCTGCAGGGTCCTTTCCCTCCATGCATTGCATCCAATATTCCTTGATTCATAGTTTAATATATTAAAATCCCCAAAATACATAGAGACATATACTAAAATCTATTAATTTCAACAACTAACCAACCGTCACACAGTAGACACAGGCCACTCAGGAAAAAATGGTAGAACTGAATTAAGCACATTAAAAAAAATTGAAACCTAGTAAATTGCAGTGATTTCTTTCTCAATAAAGGGTATTAATTGTATACCTTTTAGTCCATAAATTTCCCTTGAATTCTAGATGGTTGAAATAAATATAGCCAAGATTTCAAAACTACTATATTTTGACTACTATTTTCTTGTGCAAATTCATAAAAACATGTTAAGGCTAACAAAAAGGTTAAAGAGGGGGAAATGGATTTTCTGACTACATTATGGATAAATAACATTATTTAATTAGTTATTCTATGTTGTTGATATATTCAGGATATTATAGAATTTTAATTTCTGTCGTTAAAAAATGTTTTTAAAAAATCTTGACTTGGTAGATATGTATAATATTAGAAGGCCTTTTCCATGGAGATTATCAAGAAATTTCTCATGGACTAAAGAGAATGTTTGACCCATATTCTGCTGATACACTTGTAATGTAATATTCTAGACTTTTACTTCACTAAAAGAATGAAAGTTCAGAGAGGAGACCAAGGCACCTATCTTGTCCTATCTTAGTGTTGCAATATTCTCTGATAGATATAATATAGCATGGGCCCCTGTACTTCAAACAAAGGGAATTAAAAACATGGTATGGTCTAAAAAGGATCGAGAAAGTGGGTATGGATAGTTGTTCTCTGAGTTGAGGCCCATTTCTATTGTGGGAAATTACATCCTCTAGAAGTTTCTACATATCCCATTAAAGGCCAATTAAGGGCAATATACAAATGCAAATAATCATGTGGTTTAGTTTTTTTATATTCAAACTTTTGTTTTGTATAGAAAAGCTAAATAGTGAAGTTTCCAGGTCTATGTTAGAATACGGTTCTTGGGCAACAATAGCTAGAAAATCAGTTGTTGGGAAATAATAGCCTGAAAATCATCACGATCACGAAAATCAATGCTTGCATCGTGCCCACCTGATTTTTTACCCTTATTTCAATTTTGTTGACAGGATAATGTACTCATGAATAAATGATAAAACGTATTGTTGTCTGCTCGTCTTATTTGGAGATCCAATTTTTTTATTCATCCATTAATGGCTACTCTTTATTCTGAAGCAAATTCCTTCCATGGTTCCCAAATTCTTTTGTAAAAATATTCCTCCTCCATACTTATTCGTCTTTCCTTAACAATAAACCATCATCTCTTCATCTATTTTAACACATTTGTATAAGATTTACTCTCCTCTATTTCCAACATTGTTGACTACCTCATATAAGACATGGTGGACATAGGGGGCTGAGGTGACCTTTGTCATTAGGTTGAAGGGTAGAACCAAATTGACATTCAGGGTTCAATTTCTAAAATGTGCATACATTATATTGGATTTAAAGCAAGAGAATGGGATTTTCACAGATCATAAAAGAGTAAAATATGTTGCTAAGAAACCTGAGAATGAGATCCATAGGGAGAAAACTATAAATAGCACATATTGCGAAGAAGAAACATAATTATAAAGTATATGAGAGGTACCTGTGAGTAATGTGGTTGCTCTCCGGCCGTGCCCTCTTTCTCATGGTGCCAAATTCTTTAGAATCCAATGATTCCAAACCAAATCGGAACCTGCTCTGGTAATAAAAAATTGCATGGTGAATACCGCAATCCATAGCCTAGCAAAACTTGATGTGTCATTGTTCCATGGATTTGTGTTTTATAAAAACGATGCTTCTGATGGGAAAAAAGTTCATTGTTTCATCGATTAGAGAACGAGATATTACCTCCAAGCATTTAGTGGAAATTTCAGAAATGCTTTCTTTCATAATCTAGTGGGTCATCCATCCTCTAGAATCTTGGATCGATTCATAAGCGAAAAACAAATTCCCAAATATGAGGCTTTGATTTTCATACTAAGATTTGATGGAAAAATGCACAACATTAAAAACCCAAATAGGTTCTCTCTAATCTAATCCCAATCAATTATCCCAATAGAAACTGGTGTGGGTTTAGCATGAGGCATTGTGTGATAGCCTTAACCTTCTATATATTTCCATCCCCATCTCAAACCCTGGCTCAAACCTTACATATCGTGCTCCTTCCTTCACCTCAAACCCTGCCGCAAACCTTGCAATAGTATGTGCTCCATCCTTCGCCTTAAACCCTGTTCAAAAACTTACAACCCATGATCTTTCCTTCGCTTCAAACCTTGGCTCAAGCCCTGAAATACTACGATGATCCTACATTAAAACATGGCATTGCTGAGAAATATTTGGAAACAGAGGAAAAACCTTGCAATAGTATGTTCTCTTGCCTTCACCTCAAACCCTGTCCCGAACCTTACAGCTCATGCTCCTACCTTCACGTCGAACCTTGGCTCAATCCCTGAAATACTATGCTGCTCCTGCATCGAAACACATAATCATTGAGAATTATGTTTTGGAAATAGAGGAAAACTCTGCAATAGTATGTGCTCCTGCCTTCACTTCAAACCCTAGACTAAACCTTAGGGCTTGTGCTCCTGCCTTCGCCTCAAACCTTGCCTCAATCCCTAAACTACTATGATGTTCTTGCATCCAAACACGACATCGCTAAGAAATATGATTTGGAAATAAAGAAAAAAGAAAGTAAAACAAAACACGACATCGCTAAGAAATATGATTTGGAAATAAAGAAAAAAGAAAGTAAAACAAAATAATATTTGATAACCCCGCTAATTTCCATCTCTTAGTGCAACTTTATCATCAACAGTAGAGACAAAAAGTTAAAATATGATTTTAAAAAAAGAAAAGTGCAAAGCTATAGACGAAATCGTCTTAAATAAATGTCTCAAAATACCCGCTTACTTGTACTAGTGGCAACAATGATCAAATTTGAAGGGTGGGTCGTAATTTCAATTGGAAGGGCATTTGTTCTCTCACTTGGACATATAGAGGGCAAAAGGTTATGAGTAGCATCTTTACCAGTGCTATGGAGAAGCAGCACTATGTTGTGGCGAGCATAGTCATAGGTGCTACCTTGAGAAAAATAGCATATGTCACTCGAGGTCAGGCTTAGGGACCATGTGGAAGCCCAAACACGTCGTAGTCAGCGATATAGATGTCGATCTAGATTGCAGCGGTTAACAAAAGGGCGGGCCATGGAGTAACTCCATCTATGAATCATGATAGTTGTAACTCCAAGGGTGTAGTTAGAAGAGGTGGAAAAACTCCGTGTCGAGCGACAGGGGGTTCCATCACAGACACCTATGGACTATATATCTGAGAAAAAGAGAAATAAAGTCTAAAAATTATGGCCAAACCTGAAAGTTGATGTCACTACCTCAACTAGAATTCTCTGATACTGAGGCCATGTATTTGCTAGCATTCAACCAATATTCTAGTAGTTGTTGGTTGACTAAAGCTACTTTCTCGACTTGGTATTAAGATTGTGTATGATCTTTCATCCTTGTCGCAATTAAATCTAGCTTTTTTGAATTGTGTTTGGCCTAGTTGGCCCTAGTTGGTTGTCAACTTTAGCATAAGGATTACAAAGAAGATTTCAATAGATGCCCACTAGCCTAATGGGTAGGAAATGAACCTAAGCGTCGGATATGCGACGGCGCTTTCCATGGGCGTCGTCGCTTAAGCGACGCTTAGTAACGATCTGTCGCTTAACCGACGGTTATGAGAAAAGTCATTGCTTCACCGACGCTTGTGGCCACATTTACAAAAAAAAAATGTATCCTTGTGATTTTTGGTAAGTTTAAAAAGAGAAATCCACGCGTCGTTGGATTTTTCTGTCGGATTCTGGATCGAAATGTAGTAGTGCCTCGTATATCAGGAAATGTGCTAAGAACAAAAACATTTGGAGTTTTCCCCAACCAAGTAAAGAAGGACTTGTCCCTTGGCCTTCCATATGCTAGGAAATGCTCCACTTCGACCCTTCACCTCCTATTGAAGGGCTATATATTGAGCTACTGTGAAGCATTAGAGGGGGATAACTTAGAGAAAAAATATACTATAGTGTAATTGTGCTCCATTCTTATGTACTTGAGTATGCAACCCTTTGTCCTTGAAGCAACCATTAGTGTTATTTCCTAAGTTTGCTTTGATCTTTGTGAGCTTGCCTTTGTATGGAGGATTGAAGTGGTGGAGGCCCAGGTGGAGGGACACAGTTTCTTGATTTTGGTGAGGTGTCAATAGATTTTGTCATCTTTATCTATGTTCATATTAATAGAAATATCCATTTCTCGTCCCTTGCATGTGTAATTATAAATATTTTGTATCCATGGATGTAATTACGTTGATTATGTATTGGAATATAACATGCTAGATTAGATTCTAACGCTTTACATATATCATGCTTGTATATCTTGTTGTTGTTGAGAGAAATGTGTAGGCACTTGAGCTTGATTAAAAGCTCAATGAGGATCTATATCAAACGTCTGGAATAAAATACGCACCCTTCCATCCCTTAGTGTGAGTTTCTCTTTTATATTTATCATGCTTGGAAATGGGTTTATTTCTGGTGTCGTCCTGTCTATTGTGGTCCATCCCAATCCATAGGATATATTCTCCGTAACATAATTGGTGACTTTGCTAGGGATTTCCTTTTTGTTGGGGTTTGGGTGCATGATTGGATTGCTTTTCTATCTGCTTCTCTATGTTTATGTGTCGTGTTCAGTGGTTGGTTGAGTTATTGGCAATCCCTTGAAGTAATTTGAGTCTTATCTTATTTTTTACCACCTCTTTATTTGTATATGTGGGTCATAGAACTTACAGTCGCGTATATACGTGGGCTGCGATATATATAGTCACATACATTGTCACGTCCCCTCTCGTCCACCAGAGAGAGAACGTGACTATGCTGCTATCTCATCCAGGCAGATTAGCCCCGTGAACATAAATATAAAAAATGCATTGAACTTAAACATACACAGATGCATAAATTATTAATATACAGCGGAAGAAAAATTCATTTCACTCAAGCATTCATCCAATTCACATTTCATTAAATAAATAAATACAGTTGCAAAGATCAAATAGACAAGAATACTTATCTTGCAATAAGTTTTTCCCACAACCAGCTACGTCGCTGCAACGTTCCACCCAACCATAGGCCAGTGTGCTCATCAATATCTCAGCGGCACTGCCACCCCCGAGCTGGGCATGATTCCCACAAGGAATAAGAAAACACTCGCAGACTCACACATAACCAAGGATACAACAAAAACTCAACCAAGCCAACACAGTTGGGTTTATCAGGCTACAAGGAAGCTGGAAAGGCTGACTACTAAGTTAGTGAGCTCAACCATGGTGCTATGGACACCTGCACCAAATCTATCCTGGCTTCTAAGACATCTACACACCCAACAAAAGGAAGAATCCCCATCTCTGGTACACAGTCCCTCATGCTATGCCTTCCCATTTAGCGTTATTCAAAGTGTGCAAAGAAGAAATCCATCCCCCTAGATCTATCTATGAGGTTCCTTCTCACACTAGGTTTATCAAGCTAGTTCAGACCCCATTTCCATTCCCAAACCAATTCAGACCAAAACAACAAAGGCATACTCAACAAATGCAAGTTCTAGGATTGATGAAAAACATTTTTCAACCAAAAGCGTAAACGACAATTGGGTAAAACAACCCCCTGATAGAAATTTGATTTCCATAATCATTCTATGGCTTCACGTGGGTAAAATCGACTCCCTCAGTCCCTGGATTCGTGGCTCTGCCCCCCATTGGCTTTGCAACACTGAAAACAAGAAATTTTCCAACCATGGAGATGTGGAAACAACACAAAAACACCCAAGAGCGATTCTAATCACTGAATGTCAACAAGACTACTTCCCAGCCTTGGGAAAAATGAAGATCACTGCAAAAACGTCCACTGAGAATGCCCAGGAGCTCCAAAAACGTGGGGAAGAAAAAAAACGTGAATGCATGGTAGAATGGGCATACGTTTTTGGGTGTTTTCTTGCCCATGAAGTCAAAACACGTTTTTCCAAAATGGGTGCTCTACCCAATTCAAATTTTTGTCCATACTCTTCCCATTCCCATGCAATAACTACCTCAACCAATTTTTGGCAGAAATAAAAGATTGGGGACAAGAGACAAAATGGGTAGTTGACAATTTGACAGGTTCTCCCTTTGACATTTTCCTTTTCCCCACTGGACCAAAGGTTTGAATACTTCTCCCCCTTTATCCTTAGGAAATCATGCCCCCATCTCAGTATTTGTTGCATTGACATAGCTGGTTGTGGGTTTTTAATTTAAATTGCATATTTACATGATGTCCAAAATTATAATGTGTCGGCTAGCACAAAATACTATCGGCAACTGTTATTAATCGCCGAAACATAAAATGCTAAATCAATGGTGGGGCTTTTTCTTTAAGCTCCACACCATGATTAATTACAATATATACATCATATACATTTAATGCAAACGGGATCAAAACCGGGGTGCTACATACATACATTAGGGTGCATCCATGGAGTTGGGTTACACTTTTTGGCAAAGTGCTTTCAGGAAAAGCACAAAAACGCACCTCGATCGAGGGTTTAACAAAACATCGATCTAGGTTTTAACAATACCTTGATCTAGATTTTAAGACCTCAATCTAGGTTTAAAAAAAACCTTGATCGAGGTTTTAAAAAAAACTCGATCTAGATTTTAAGACCTTGATCTAGGTTTTAAGACCTCAATTTAGATTTTAAGAAAACCTCAATCGAATATTTACGGTCTCGGTCTCGATTTGGGATTTTTTTTTCACTCCATGAAACTATTTTCAAATTTTTGCGTTGGAGGCTCCATTGCTTTCCTGGTTCCTTCTGATTCTCTTGGTTGTAAGAGTTCAGAGGCACTCTGCTTCTGTTGGAAGTCTTCTCTGTGTTTGATCTATGAAATTTTTTGTATTTCTGAATCAAGTTCCAAGTTTGCAGATCTGGATGAACTAAGGAGTTGTTGTTACGACGAGTTCAGTTTCTTGCTCCAAGAAATTAAAATATCTTGGTATGGTTCAGCTCAGGACTCCTTCCAGATTCTTGCGTGGGATAGGTTAGCTCTGTTGTTGAAGGCGCTCTCACATTCTCGGCTGAGATCGTGCTATGACTCGCTGGTTTTGGTGGAAATCAATGGAAGTCACTTTGATAGGGAGTTTGAGCTTTGCCCAACTTCTCTGGATTGGTTAATTTCTTGGTTGTCCATTTCGCTAGAGGTCTAACTGTTGGAGGTGTGGCTCTCTGACCTGTGGCGTGAGGCTCTGATTTGAGCTTTTGTTGGAATCCTTTTGCTCTGGCTTTGGTCATTTGGACGGGCTTCTTTTTAAGGTTTGTTCCCTTTGCTCGGGTTGGAATCTCTCTGGAGTTTGATTTGCTTATGGTTGCAGCCCTAGTTGTGTTATAGTGGCTGACTCTTCTATTGTTTTGGTCCCTGGTTGGTTTCTTGCTCGCTGGTGTTAGCATTGGTGGCTCTTTTTAGCCTGGATTGGACTGGTTGTTTGGGCTTTCCTTGTCTTTGTTTCTGAAGAGGTTTTCTGGTGGAGGTTCTATTGGGGGGCGGTTGCTCTCCTCTTGGTGGGATTGTTGCCTAGCCTTGCTAGTGTCCTACTCTTTGGAACTCTTTGTTTCTCTACAGGGTTAGCTTTGGTGGAGGAGTCCTCATGGATTCTAGAGGGGTCCCTCCTCTTCCTCCTTAATTGGAGGCTTTTAAGAAGTTGATTGCTTTTGGTAGAAAGAGGACTGGGGGAGGTGCTCAAAGATTTCTTAAGAAGGTTAATATCCCTTCCGTGGAACTCCCTGTTGAACAAACCTGTCGTTCAGCGCTCAACTTGGCTGATCGGGGTCTTATTGGCCAATTCTCTGGCCTCTGGCCTTCCCCTAAGGCAACGGATGGGTGGGTGTAGAGGAACTGGAGGCCTCTTGTTTCAGCTGATATCCGTAGTCACTTTGTTGGACAGGGCTTTTTTGTTTTTGTTTTTGACTCCATGGAGGACCGAGCTCTGATCTTTCGGAACGAGCCATATTTCATGGGTCCTCAGGGTCTATACTTCAATAAATGGACCCCTAATTTTGACCCCTCCCAGGATGTCCCTTCTTCTCTTCCAGTATGGGTGAGACTTTAGAATCTCCCCTTACATTGTTGGAATTTGGAATCCCTAGAAATCATTGGGAACAAGTTGGGCAAATTTATCGACAGAGCTGAGAGGAAAGACCAGTATGCTTGCGCTAGAATTTGTGTTGAGGTTGATTTGGAAATAGGTCTCCCTAAAGCAATTCAGTTAACAGTAGCAGAGTGGTCCTATATACAGGAGTCGGATTATGAGCAAATCATGTTTAAATGCCAGTTCTGTCATGGTTATGGGCATTTTGCTCGAAGTTGCAAAAAAAGAATAGAAGAAGCCACCATAATTGACAAAGAAGATGAGTGGACTCAAGTTCAGAAGGGAAATTCCAATCAAGGAGCTAGAAAGAAAGGGAAAGAAGTTAAATCTATCTCAGGGGCTCCTGTAGCTGAGGGTCCAAGTGCTTCTCATGTTGTTGTCTCCCCCAAGGCATCCCCCAATCCATTCTCTATTTTAAGTTCCTCTGAAAATATTCTTGAAGAAGGTGAAATGGAGAAATTAGATACTCTAGATATTGGTACAGATGAATCTATTGCTCTAAAGGATCAAGCTGATTCTTCCTTTTTGAGTCCTGGAGTTTCTCCTCTTCCTAAGGAGATTAGTCCCTCTTATGCAAACATTGCGCGGAAGAAGCATGGAGTTAGTTTTGGCTCTTCAGAAGATGAGTCTTTTGAGCAATCCAAAAAAAGGCAGGAAGTCTCAGAAGGAACTTCAGGAAGCAGAGCCAGAAAGGCTCAAGACCCAAGGAAGTCAGGCTACTATAGAGATGTCTTATGGAAGGAATAAAAGAAACAAACCTCCAAAGGGAGCAATTACTCCCTCTCCTTTGGGTAAGTAATGCAAATAAATTCTTGGAACTGTAGGGGTTTGGGCAACCCAGCTAAAGCTGAAGTAGTAAATTTTTTATTGAAGATGACCCCTTCTGATATCCTACTTCTCCAGGAGACTAAAATCGATGGGGAAGCAATTCTCCTCATTGGTAAAAATAAATGGAATTTTAATGCAGGTAAATTAGTAATTACCAGAGGCTCCAGCAAGGGAATTGCAACTCTTTGGCGTGATGAGAATTACCAGTTAATTAATTGGTACTCCACGTAGCATTGGATTTTTACCGAATTATATCATTGCTCCAGTAAATCCACTTATGCCTTGTTCAATCTTTACGTTCCTGTTAATAATTTGGAAAAAAAAGAGTGATGGTTATCATTATCTGAATTTATGACGAGAAAATATCCAGCAAACATTATCTTAGCTGGCGATTTACATATTACCCTTGCGTTGAATGAAAAGAAAGGTGGTATCGTGGTAAAGATTACATGCAAGATTCAGTTGAAGAGTTAACTCAATTATGGGAATTGATCGATTTGAAACCCAAGACAGGGCGTTTCACCTAGTCCAACCAAAGGGTTGGGGCCACAAGTATTTTTGCTAGATTAGACCGGTTTTTAGTTCAAAGTTATCTGCTAGATGGAAATCAGATTGTTTCCTCCAAAATCCTCCCTAAACTCTCATCGGATCATCATCCCATTGCGCTGGTTTTTGAAAAGGAGGATTAGCTTGGTCCTATTCCCTTTCATTTCTGTCCACTTTGGATTGAACGTGATGGTTTTTTGGAAACCGTCAAACAAGCTTGGTCTCAGTCGGTGCACGGCTCTCCCAGTTACATCTGGGAATAGAAATTGAAGAAGACTATAATCGCGCTGAAGAAATGGCTCAGAGTCCCTCTTCTTTCTCCTTCGCTCAGTAGAAAAGATAATGTTGATAAGCTAGCTAAAATTCAAATTGGGATGGAAAATTGTGATATATCTCTTTCCCAAATAGCGCTTGAAAGGGAAGCGCAATACATTACTTCTCAAGCTTTCAGGGTTGAGGAGGAGCATCTCAGATTAAAATCTCGAAGCATCTGGCTCAAAGTTGGAGATAGGAATTATGCTTTCTTTCACTGTCAATGTAGAGCCAGACTCTCCCGAAATCATATTTCGGAGATTATTAATGATGATGGTGTTGTTATCAAAGGGCAAGACCCTTTAAAACAAGTAGCTTATTCTCACTTTCAGAAGTTGTTTCAAGATGATGGTATGTATGATGAATAAGTCTCTATGGAGTTCCTAAATAGTGTTCCTTCTCTAGTAAGTAATGAGGAAAATATAGATCTAATGAGGCCTTTCTCGGAAATGGAAATAGTAGAGGTCATCTAGGCTATGGAGTCGGACAAAGCTCCTGGGCCTAATGGCTACTCCGTTCATTTTTTTAAAGTCTGCTGGTCCATAATCAAATCTGATCTGCTTCGTATGGTCTTGGATTTTCAGAGAAAAGGAAAATTGGGTGGGTGTACTAATTCAACTTTTCTTGCCTTCATCCCTAAAGATGTCAATCCATCCTCCTTTGATAGATTTCGTCCAATTTCCTTGTGTAACTCTTCTTACAAAATCATAGCCAAGCTTTTAGCTAACAGGTTCAAGCCCTTGCTCGGCAAGTTGATTTCACCTCTTCAGGGGGGGCTTTGTAAAAGGCAGGCATATAGTTGACAATGTCATTCAAGTTTAAGAAGCTATCCATACCAGCTTTCATACGAATGAAAAAGGCATGCTTATAAAGCTGGACATGAAGAACGCCTTCAATTGAGTGAAGCTTCCCTTCTTATATGATGTTCTTCTCTCTTTTGGTTTTTGTCCTGAGTTTGTAAATCTAATTAAAGCTTGTACGAATCATCCCTGGATGGCACCTTTAGTTAATGGTAGGCCTTCTGAATTCTTCAAAGCCTATAGAGGTCTGTGTCAAGGCTGTCCGATGTCTCCCTTCTTGTACATTTTGATGGCTGAATCCCTTAGCAGAAAACTCTCGGTTGAAAAGGAAGCAGGGTTTTTACCGGGTACTAAGATTGCCAGGGGAATTGACCCTATCAATCATGCTCTTTTTGAAGATGATTCCCTTCTCCTTGGAGGGGCCTCTCTGATGATTGCTCAGGATTTTAATGTTGTTCTCCAAAAATTCTGTCAAAGTTTAGGAGCTTTGATAAACAAAAGTAAAAGTGGGGTTTATGGATGGAATGTTGATCAAGGTGCCTTACACCGGATATCAGATTTCTTTGGATTCTCTGGGTATGATAAGTGGGATAAGATTATGTATCTTGGGCTACCTTTAACCCTTGGTAAGACCACTCCTTCTCTTTGGCTTGATGTTTTGGCAAAGTTAAAGAAAAAAATCACTTCTTGGGGTGGTCAGCGGTTGTATAAAGCCGGGAAATTGATCCTGATCAAATCAGTCCTCTCAGCTTATCCGGTGTTCTAGTCCACTCTGCTTTTGGATAATTAGTCGATTTCATCCCAAATTGCTAAGATTTTGCGAGATTTTCTCTGAAATGGCGGAAAGCATGGGCAAAATAAGATTCATCTGGTGAAATGGGAGGATCTTAAGTGTCCTATGTCAGAAGGAGGTCTGCAAATTCGTGATCCAGCTATTGCTAATTTGGCAATGAGAGGGAAGCTAATTTGGCAGCTGTTTGATGATCCGAAACATCCTGTCAGTAGAATCTTTAAGATGAAGTATTTGAAAGGAGGTGCATTAAGAAATATTTCAGCTGTTAATATTTCAGCTGTTAGCAATTTGGAATTCCTGTAGGAAAGGATTTGAATTCTTTTGCCAACAACTTTTTAGAATTCCAGGTAATGGGTTGAGAACTCTTCTATGGGAGGATCATATCTCCAGGAAACCTCCTCTTTCCTCTGTCCTAAAAATTTATGATTTTATGAATTAGTCTAAGAATAAATGAATTTTACATCTTGCTGATATATGTACGTGGGATTTCAATGGATTTTGGACTGGTTGGAGTTTTCTAGATCTCCTGGTTTGTCTTGAGTCCCAAAAATCTGTATTGCTCCCTCTTCTCTCTAGTTTGGATGCTATTTGTTTCTCCTAGCATGATTGGTGGGGTTGGGGTCATGATGGAGAATACTCAGCTGCCAATGTTCTCAAGTTTCTTCAACCAACTCCTCCGACTTGTTTTGCTTCAGAGATCTGGAAATCTATTTGGAATTTCTGTCTGCCAAAGGTAAACCTTTTTGTTTGGTTGCTATTGAAAAATAAGTCTTTAACTGGTGATAATCTACTAAAGCGTGGATTTGTTGGGCCGTTTTGCTTTTGTTTTTGCTTGTCGACAATGGAGACTACTGATCATCTCTTTGTGGAATGTGAATTTGCCAAAAATGCTCTGGTAATGTTACTTTCTGTTGTTCAATTATCCCTTCCAACCCAAACATATGTATCAACTTTATATTTAAGTTGGCATGACGGTCGTCCATCTAAGAATTGGGTCCCTGTTCTACATAAGTTCTGGCATTCAATTTTGAAATTTACCTTGTGGTCTATCTGGATATCCAGGAACAACTGTGTCTTTAATAACCAGAGGCCGATTTTCCAAATTGCTGCCTCCAAGTCTCTGGCATTAATTTCGGAATTAATTTGTTGTCCAATTTCTTCCTTGCCCTTCTCTCTGCATTCGGAGGTCTCACCAGCTGTGCGGCTGCTTAAACCTGTCTTGGATCCTTCCTGGAGGTTTCGTGGAAGTCAAGAGGAATTTTTCTCTTTGTGGTGGATTTCTCCTTCAGCTGTCATTTTTTTTTACAGAGCTTCAAAAGGGAATGCTGGGGTTTCAGGTGCTAGTGGTCTGGTTCTATATCTGGATAGACTATCTGCTTTCAAGTTATGTTGGGGGCTAGGCATCATGTCCAACAATCAGGCGGAAGGTTATAGTTTGCTAATGGCAACCCAGCTGGCTAAGAAAAAAGTTTTTTAGGCGGTTCTAATCTATGGTGACTCTGAGCTTCTGATAAATTCCCTAAACTCTTCGGTCAGCCTCAACAACTTAGCCTTGAATGCAATTCTTCAACGAATTACGAGAAATCTGAAAGTATTTGCTAAGATTGAGGTAGTTCACATTTTACGGGAATTAAATAAATCATCAGATGTTCTGGCAAATAAGGCATGCTGCCTTTCTCCTGGATTTCTTAATATTAACGGGGAGACTAGCTCTTTTCACTCAATTCCATAAGCATCTAGTAAGTTTGTTGCCCTAGTTAACTGTTGGGAGAATTCTGCCCAATGATGGATGTCCCTATTTCAATTTAATTAAGGGAGATCAGCATTTGTTAGTATGTCGAGGTGATTTTGTACCAATTCGAGGATAGTGCATCTTCTTTCAAGGGAGTCGATTCCGTCTTGGGTCATGAGTTATGCTGGTTAGCATGGTAGGGGAAACTACCCAAATCTGGCCATAGCCAAATGCTTGCTAGCTGCAAAAGACAGCCTGTGCGTTATCCTATTGGGCAGACTTTTATGTGATAGGTTTCACCATTGTAAGGTTCGATAATGTATGGCAGGGAGAATGTATAATCTATAGATCGTTTCATGGATTTGTATTCATGCAATAAGCAACTTCTTGCTTTTGATTTACTTTGATGGAGTACAACAGTGCAAGAGCCAACATTTTCTAGTCTAGCAGAAATTGGAAAGTCCTGGCTTTGGAGCACCGTTTGGGCATTATTGAATACCAGTTCAAGTTAATTCCTCGTCCAAGTTGGGACCAGAGCTACTAAGTATGCCTTTAAGTTTTTGGAGAAGGATCTCTCCATATGTCTAAATTTTTATGTAAAATCCTAATGTTGTCAATCTGGATTTTCAGCAATTAGGATTGTCTCAACTCTTTAATTTTTATTGAGTTGGGATGGATTGTGCTTCTTGCAGGTTTTTTGTTTTTTCTGATATTTTTAAGTACCAACTTTGGATATGAGATGAAAAATCTTATCGAACTCTCTGATGTAATTTTGTTTTGTGGCTTTGCCACCTCCTCAATATAAAATTCTATTCGTTCTTGTTAAAAAAAAAAAAACCTCAATCGAGGCCTTTGTGCAAAAAAAATATAAAAAGAGGTTTAAATGGTAACTCGATCAAGGGTTTAATAAAACCTCGATTGAGCTTATTCAAAAACCTCGATCGGAAGATGTTAATACCTCGATCAAGCTCAATACCTCGATCGAGGGTCTGAAAAACAGAGGATTATCCCTCTTACAGTAAAATCAATGGTTCTCTGTGTCTTCTAGGGGTGTAAACCCTCCATTCATGGCACATAATTGAACGTAGTTCATACCAATAGATTCATCACCGAATCCTCTATCGATTGAGGTATCATGCATGCTTTTTGGAATTCATATGTTTTTTTTTAATTAGTTCTAAAACTTACAGTTATAAAACCTCACAACAACTTCGAAGCAACTCAAAGAAAAATACGCAAGGTAAAAAATACACATCCAAAAATTTCCAGGGGTTACTTGTATAGGTTATTCTACGAGTGTCCTAGCCAGGTAGGGGTCAGACAACACAATCACTATATGTGTTGAAGCTGAAGGACACTGTAATTGGTTACACACCTCTGCTTGTAGTGTATGGAGGTCTCAGGCCTCTGCTAGGAAAGACATACCTGCTGCATTCGGGAGCTCACTTATCCTCCCTCTCTGCTTGTTTTCATTTGACTCAGTTTTCTTAGGAGTGTTCTCTTTGTGTGCTAGTTTCCTTTAGGGATATAATTAGTTGAGTCTTTGTTCTTTTGACTCATTGTGGATCGATTTACGACACCTCGTTGATCTCTACGCTTTGCAATATTATCTCCTTGAAAGCCTTCTCCTCCTCCTCAAAAGAGGACTAGACATTCTAGGAAACATTTAGTACACTTTGATTCTTACACGGTTCTCGTTATGAGTACTACATCTGAGAACCCAGAGTTCCCCCTATCTCTGTCATATAGAATGGGGGCAGGAACCATATGGATTCCCGAAACTCCAGTTTACGCTAACCCTTCGGGGGTTGGTACTTCCCATACTACACAAACCTAGCTATTAGATTTTACAGCTTCCTGCTGGAGGTTTTCCTTGGAGAGGTTGAGTGTTGAGACTCAGCCTACTCCCTATAGCACAGGTCTGTTTACATGTTGGATTTCACTATATCTATCCCAACATCTACCACTAGTCCTAGTGTAGATCCTAATGTTAGACTCGGGGGCACTAATGCTCCTTTTCTTTCTCATAGGTTTGGGAATGGTCATATTGCACCCTGTGCTCCATTTGTGGGGTATTTTCGCTCCCTTCATCCGGACTTGACACTAGGGTTCACTCTCTTGGGGGTGATAATGGATGCATGAATGTTAGGGCTACTTATTACATTTCATCTTATGTCCCATAATCCACCATACACGTTCCTTCAAATTCCTTCTTCATGTCGCATCCTCCTTAGGTCCAGCACGATCCCTTGGGAAGTAGTGCTCCATATAACTACGATGTCCCCGCATCAGCCAGTGTTGTCCTATCCGGAGGCCATATACCTCCTTATGTATCTGGAGTGCAACCAACCTATCAATATTATAACTATGGTTATATGGTTCCTCCTTCTCAAGGAATACTTAATCATCAGATCCTTGTGCAACCTTATATGGGGCATATGGGATGGGGTTATTATCCGAACAGTCAAGGATACGACCTTTATCACAATCAGCCTTATGTGAACCAACCTCTTTAAGGGACATGGAATTCTATGGCACAACCTAGGCTCCCCTTTTTTACTACTTTAAACCTACCTAGCCTTTCGAAGTTGACCAAGGATCTAAGGTCTCATGATCCGATGTGGTCATTTGTTCTCGCTAAAATTCCTTCGAACATTCCGAAGTTTGAAGGTAAGAATGGTGAGGTCCCTAGAGAGCATGTCACTATTTTCCACTTATGGTGCTCTTCGAACTCATTGAACCATGACTCTATTTGTTTACGACTGTCCTAACGCACCCTCATGTGTCCTGCCATGAAATGGTATATAGAGATGCATGGGGGAACCTATCAGAATTTTAATGACTTAGCCATGACCTTTCTTAACCACTTTCAACTACCGGTACGTTATGATGTCGGTACTGGGATCTTGTCGACATTTTGGCAAAATAAATCCATGCATATTTCTGATCATATTCAAGAGTGGCACCGATGAAAGAGGTTGATTAGGGCACACATTTTGCCTGATTTTTTTATTGGAATGGTTCCTCAAATCTTTATTGCCTTATATCGTGAAAGATTTTTTGACACCCGGAGTGTGTAATGAGGAACATGCTATCTTTAGGAATCAACAGTTAGATTTGATCTATGCTCAGTCTGGGATTTTATATGAGATTATACCTAATGCTCCACTCTCGAACTTTGATCCAAAGTTCAATCCTGAGCCACATGTCGATGGTATTTTGGATTCGCAAGTACCAAGGTCATGGACCAGGTTACACATCAAACGTAAGATTTGTATATTAATCAGTTTGCGAGATCCCCCTCTTAACCCCTAAACCAACTTTTGAGAGTCAAATTAGTAATTTTCAATTATTAATTTTGATTTTCTCTCTAAAGTGACTTAGAGCGTCAAATAAATGGGAAAATTTGAGAAAATCCAATTCCTAAATCAAAGGCAGTTTGTATGGGACTTGTCTCTGAGGTGTCAAGGAGGCTGCGGATCTTGTTTGGAGCATTAATGAAGAGGTTGGAGAATCTACAGTCAACAAGAGATAGGCTCCTACTTGTCTCCTTCAAAGGAGGGCACATTCTCCTCATGAAGGGAGCATTCCTCCACATGGAAGAGTTGGTTGGAGAGGTGGAGGCTTCCCAAAGAAATTGGGATACCTCATGCAAGGTGGAAGGCTCCCCATCCCATGAATACAAACCTCCTCCCACCATTATCTCAACCCCCAAAACCACCTCACACTTAGCAAATTCGCGCCCTAGGGTTCGAACTCCATTCTTACTATAAAAAAGAGGCCTTCTTCTTCATTTGGGAGGATTTATTGAACCTCTTCCCATCGTACTTTTATTGCTGATATTTTTTTAATAAGATTGAGGGCTTTGGAGGCTAGACTATGTGTTTTCTTTGTGAGCTTGTGAGTTAGTCAAATTTGAGGTGAAATCGTTTGAATCTCATGCATTATTTTTGTCAAGTAATGTGTTTAGATCTTGTTTAAATTAAATAAGTATTTTCTTCTGTCTAGTTACTTATTTGAATTTCATTATCAAAATTTGGTAGGAGCAACATACTATAGTTGGTTTTACTTACGCTCTCCTGCTTTTTTATTGACGAGATTAACTAGATCTAGCCTTCTTTGTATAAGAAATTGTCTAGTTTTTGTAGGTTCATATCAGGTAGAAGGGGCTTGGATCTTGAAGCATCCACTTCTCTTTTACAATAGCCATTTTTCTGTGATTAACATATTTATTTTGTATATCCCTCTCTCCTTCACTTCTTTCAAGCATATACTTGGGGTTTTTACTCTTCTTCTCTAAAAAATTCACTCTTTTTTCTTGGTTACGATTACTTGATCCTTAGTAAAATTGGATATCATTCTAATATCTGAAATATGATTTTAAATTAGCCATATATATCATATCTATATTCATTTTTAAAGCTTCTTCTTAAACTAGATCCGGTTTAGTCTCTCAAAGTGCCATTTTTAATTAAAAAATTACAATTTTTGAGAATTTTGAGTATTTTGAGTAGTGTAGATTATGCATTTGTTTTGATTAATTTGCAACATTCTAATATATTTAAATCACTGGTTTTTATCAGGTTTTGAGAAAAGGAGGAGGACATACTGTTCAAATTTCGAGTTCCAGGTCACCCGGGACATCAAAAACTCCATCCTCCATCCCTTTTCTCCTTTCATTTTCTCTCCCAGCAGATTGTAAGCCTTTCAATCCTTTTCAAGTATCAAAGTGAAATCCTAATTCATATTTTAAATTCATTAAAAAAATCAAGTGGGCTACACGATGCCCACACTCCATCTACTTTGGGGGGATTCACACTCTCCTTCATGGTTTGCATTTTACTAATCAACACTTGCATACACTCTACCTTCTAGAATGGATGCATAGTTTAGTATGTTTTCTTTGATTTCATCTTTAAAATTCCATATCCGACTCATTTCCACGAAGTATGCTCTTGCCATCAACTAAAGGTTTTTTGTTCATTATTGGTGGATGATAAAAAAGTGACACATAGTTGCGGTTTAATTTGTAATTAGTGTATTTGATTCTACAAAGAGATTTTGCTTCATCAAATTGGAATAAGCATTTTGAATAAGGTGATGCACTTATTTTTTGCATTGACGGAGAATGTTTCTAGTGTTTCCAACCAATTATAACCCATCATTATGTCGATGAGATGGTAATCTATAGGTGCGATGGTGAATTGAGCTGAAAAATGGTAATCATCGATTTGTAATGGTACTTCTATTTGATCTTCGTTTAACTCATTTTTCATTGATTCTTGATCCAGATGAAGGTGACTTGAATATGAAAGATGACCTGAAGATGAAGATGACTTGAAGATGGCAAGGACTCGATGATGTTCTAGATGATATAGAGAAGAAGACTTGTGCTGAAAAATGTGTCGATAGAATACCTTCCTAGCTAAGAGGGAGTGTTGATGTATATGTAACTTCGAAATGTATTCACTTGTATATCTTATGTATTGCACCCTGATGTTCCGATCGGGATTTTCTATAATGTAACAAGTCATTTCAAGTCATTGTGGGTAACCCTCGTATTGGTCAAGGGTTAAAGACCCCACAGTTGTGCGGACCTAGGGTTATTAGGCTATTCTAGAGAAGTTGACCCTAGGTGAGTCATTGTAAGTCATGTAAATAGGCCCCATCATTTTTTTACCCTCCTATTGGTTGGAGTAGGCAAATTCCCCACAAGTTGTGGGGCACTAGGGTTATTAGACACTCCTAAATATTTTGTCTCTAGTAAGTAATTCTTAAGTGAGGCTGACACATTGGAGTGGGTTTCAAGTGAACAAAAGAATATAAATAGAGAGTGAGCCTCTCTATTTATCACACACACACACACTCATTGGGGCGCATGAATGAGAGGAGAAGTTGCTATGACAAGAAAGAGACTACTGCTGTCAGGAGATCATCTTTATGTTTTTGGTTTTAATTTTGGTGCTAATTCTATCTCTGAGGAAGTTGTGGGGTTTTCTCCTTTATGGTTTCCCAAAGGAAAATTCTTTGTGTCTATTGTCTCTTATGTTTTATTGCTGTGCATGTTATTCTCTCAATTAAAGATCCTAAGATCATAACGCTAGCTTTCATGATAAAAATCTAACAGTCCAACATGTCAACAACATTCTAATACTAACTGATCAACGATTGTAGGAAGAAGGACTAGGATGGAAGGAGATGATGTAAAGTTACCTCTATTTCATGTGAATGGGAATGAGGATCCAGAGAAATACTAATTTTTGTGCAAAGTCATTTAGACTCTCAAGCCATCTCAGGATGGCGATGTTAAGAAGGGTCAGTTGGCGACAACTCTCAGAGTTCGTGCACTGGACTGGTTCATGAAGTTTGTACAAGTTCCCATAGGGACTCCAGCAAAGAATATGCATGAAATCATAAAATGATTGATTGAAGAGTTCAGAAAACCAAAATCTGAGGCGCAATACATCACAGAGTTGAAGGAGATTAAGTAATATCCAAAATAAACTTTGTGGGATTTTGATCAATGATTCAACATGCTGATGGTGAGAGTCAGTTTTGACATGAGTGATGTACATCATATGGAATGGTTTATCCCAGCATTATTACCACATATCAAAATTCCTTTGATGCAGCAAAAGATTGCGACACGAAGACACTCTGTAGATTGCGATGAAGATTGAGGCTTCACTTTTTGGGGAGACGGGAGTTGATATGAATAAAATTCAGTTTCAACTGGAAAACTTAACGATCCAATTTCAAGACATCAAGAAGGGGAAAAAGGGGCATGAAGAAATAAGGTGTGCTCGATGTCGCATAGAAGGACATCATAAAGACCAGTTCCCAAATTTCGAAAAATACTTGTTGTCAAGAGAAACAAATCCATTGAGTTATGGAGGCATGTCGTCTGAATTTTCCAAGTGCATGGGAATCGACATGAATATTATGTGTATCCACAAAAGATGGTCATGGAGCTGATGAATTTGTATAGCACCTTTTTCTTATATATTGGGCATGAAGATAAGGATTTTCAAGCATATGATTTGCTTCAGGAAAGAAAAATGGACATCTACTACATGAAGGGAGAAGACCATCGAATGATGCAGAAATCACAGCAAAAGAAATAGGTGCTACAACTACCACCTCAGCCATATTTTGTACCACAACCACAACCAAAACCACAGTTTGTGTCACAACCGCAATTTTTTCTACCAAATCCATGGTACAATCAGATGCAGTCTGCTCTATAGTAGTCAAAGTATACTCAACCGCAACAGTATTCCCAGCAGGAGCTGAATATCCTGCCACAGCAACAACTCAATTAGCCATAGAAGCAGTTAAATCTACCACAGTATCAACAACCTGGAGAATTCCACAGAGGAATGAGAGGAGGATGAGATGGAGGTTTTGTTCAAGGAGGAGGATGAGGTCGCGGACCTACACAATGTTATAAGTGTGGAGTAGTGTGACATTATAAGAGAGATCGTCTGAATTTGCAACTACAGTGTACTTACTGTATTTTTGCAGCTCACACTTTCAAGAATTGTCCATAATTGATCACAAACTAGAAAGCAAAAAAAATCCCGCAATTGAAGAACCAGAACCAGAACCAAAATCAAACCAGAACCAGAACCAAATTCAGAATCAAAACAAAAATGCGAATCAATGTGAACTACCCTGTGAATCCACCACCAAACCATAACCAAGGAATGATAGTGTCAACAATCTCAGTAGAACCTAGAGTTCAGTTTGTTGATGTTTTTGTAATTACTCGCAAAGGTGTGGCGATAGGAGATGATGGCCCAATTCCACAAGTCCAATTGGATGGGAAAAAGGAGGTACAATTTGACATCGACACTAAGAGGGACACATTTTTTGAAGCACGTGACACAATAACAAGAGATCCGAGTAAGTTGCATGTTTATGAAATGCCACCTCCTTTTGAGTCCACTATGGTAGCAAGACCATCACGGCAACATGGTACCTTGCAAAGGTTCTTTGAAAGTTGTATGTTGTTGTAAAGAGACCCCGATGTGCTCCCTGAGATTGTGAGTCTAATGCATCGACCAGAGAAAGGGTGAAGGGAGTCTATTGTGAACTCCCTGCACAAGAGGAAAAATGGAAACGGGATGAGAATAAATATTCAGAATGGGGATTATGAGGTAGATTTAGTTATTCTAGATCTAGGCTCAGACGTCAACATATTGATGAAGCAGACATGGAAACATATGAGAATCTCGTGACTAGGTTGGTCCCCTGTGCAGCTGCTACTGGCTAACTAGGCTTGAGTACCGCCAACTAGGTGAGTTCTGCATCTGGCAGTATAATTTGAAGGAATGAAGACTCATGTATACTTTGATGTGATTAAGGTTATTGATGGGGGGAATTCCTATCCTATGCTTTTGGGGATTAGATGGGACAATGATAGTCTAGCAGTAGTCAATTTCAAGAAGTGCGTGATGACTTTTGAGAACCGCCACATCAGATGCATAGCTCTGATGGATCCAAATGAGGGAAGAAGGTATGTTGAACCAGTTAAAGAAGAATTTGTCAGGGGATGGGATCATCTGTACAACATCTTAGAAGACTACATCTAGCCTACGGCTGTTGGTGAGTTGGGCTGGAGAAGTTCTAGATCCGCATCTTTGGACTCTGATGATGTTTTGGAAAATTGGAAAAATCAGATGCATGAGGTATCACTTCAGAAGTGTGGTTTAATCATGCAGTCATTGTGTCGAGTCGGAACCGAGACTGTTTAGTTTCCATTATATGAGGGATTTCTTGAGTTGTCTGAATTTCTTGTTGAATTCGAAGAAAAGGTGCTCAAACCACATAGATTGTTGGCATTGGATGAAGCATTGAAGGCTACCCCATCACACTGGTGGGAGACACATAAGAATTCGATCAATAGGTGGTTGCAGTGTTTTAGGTTAATGACAGTTCGCTTTGGAGAAGCATAAAAGTACTATGCAGAGAGGAATGATGGGAGAAATGATCCCAACGCTCATCCTCTTGCATGTCAGACTATGTGGGTATCACGACCAAAGGATGACTAGGTACATGCTTTTTTCCACATGTTGGATGAAATTCCACGATCATGGTCTGTACACTAGTACAAAATGAGAAATTAAAGACTAAAAAATGACTAAAATCAGGCTATAAAGGACTATTTTTTAGTCGACGAATCATAGTAGCTAATTTCCACGATCTTATAGCTAGTCGTATTTCACTTAGTCATTAATAGATTGACTTATTATTCATTGATTTAGTCATTGATTGCAACAATTAATGACTAAACATACAACTAAATAAACTACTACATGATAACATATTAATTACTAAGATAAATATGACTAAGATACGGGAAATTAGCTACTAATAGTAGTATATATGTGAATTTAGTTGTTTTTGTAGTCAGAAATTTATGATAGGGCACGGAGGAATCGAACCACCAACCTCCTGCCTATAATTAGGCAGCTGCTCTACCATTGACCTAGCACCATTTAATAAGTTGTTATTTCTTGACAATGATGATATTCAAACAAATTTATGATAGATAAAAATCTACAAACTACATAATTATTACTATTACAACTTAATAGTAACTAGTATTTATGATAAACTAATTCCTGAGAGCTATGTACAATTTTCCCTATTTGGCATATCCATTCATGTTACCAGAGAGAAAGGAATACCTCTGTGATGGATGCGATACCAATTAAGTCAACCAATTTATGGAATATCTCTTGGTGTGCTTGAATATATGAGAAAAATATCATTATATGAAATCAAGCAAAGTAAAAGTCAAATAAGGTAAGCAAACCTTGCCATTCATAAAGCAATCTATCAGTGACAATATAAAAATACATGAAAGGGGAAGATTTCATACTAAGTGTTGCAAAGAATAAGCTACCATATCAACCAATTCTAGAAGATTAAACATATTTTTATAGAACTCTGAAGGCTACAAAAATAAGCAAGCAAAAAAAATTCAACACATATTTCAAAAAGAGTTGAATGAAATAATAAACGCATACCAAACATTATAGTTGACACATTTTATATGAAAACCAGTATGAAAAATTCAATCATGTTTGTAATTTTATATCTATCCAACCTTCCTTAGATATAGCAACAACTAGACTGATACAAATAATTATCAGAACCAAGGGAACTCCAGAAGTGCACCACAGGAAAAGTAATAAAGACAAGAAAAAAATCACCACGACAAAGGTATGATTTGAGAACAGACAAATGTTGTATGGTGGTTCTACTCTATTTGGACAAACAGGTGCTATAAGAGACAACAATTAGAAGATAAAAAATTAGATAATTTTTAGTTATTATCCCTTGAATCTTTTAAAGGGAAGTTGAAGAGAATGAGACAAACCTGTTCTCCAATAATTTAGCCTTCTGGCTAACATGAACTTCCTCAATCTTCTTGATGGCCTTCAAAGTATTTTGAACAACATTTCTATAATATATCTCATTCCTATTTCTTCTTCTCTCAAACTTGAACATTGATGTCTAAACATGAAGTTTTAGATAGCACAACTCTCATGTGCGCTACCCCCATGCATTTATATGCCAGGGCAGCAGCTTCCATTTCTTGGTTTCTCTCATATGCAGTGTTCAACAATCTAATCTCCCCCTCGAGTAAACAATTTAATTGAATTGTTATAGCTACTCTCCATGCAATGATCAAGTTTTTAAACTTCCAAGTTGTCCCCAACAATGTATTTCAACCAAAATCCAACATATACAAAAATTATATAAGAATACTCACAAAAAATATTGGCATGCTTTTTTTATTTGAGCACCACTCTAAGTAATATTTCTTAAAATCAAATGATGCTAACATAACTATCTTCAAATCCAACATATATAACAAAAAAATGTAGAAGAAATACTTCAAAGAAGACAAGGGAAAGATATTGGAATTATTGTACTATTTTAGTGCCACTATAAGAAAGATTTCTTGCAATGAAAGGATATGAATAAGATTGATTTCAACTCACAACCAAAAACATTTTCATATAATATCATAACCATCAATGTTATGAAATTTTTGTGGGGATTGATTTTCCCATATAAAGGGACTGTAAAGAAGAATCAAGTAAATCAATCGAAACATCATAACAATGACGTAATTTTATGAATTGTGAGGAAGAAGCAAGAAAATCAATCGAAACATCATAACAATGATGTAATTTTATTAAGGTTTATAAAAAGAGGAAAATTGGACTATAGGAAATTTCTTGGTTTAACACATGTCCAAAGTAACTTATTTTGATAATTCCAACTTACGAAATTTATAAACAAGGTAAGGTATGTGCTATGTATTATGATTATGAAATAATTGTGTAAACCTTCTATAAGTTGCATATGCTTGAAATGGAAATTTCTCGATAGTGGAGGATCCATTTTGAAATTGTATACAAGATTCGTAGATAGGTATTTCCTCTGTATTTATTGCATATGTAAGCTTCATGTTCTTGGGATATCACTTTCTATAACTAAAGCTTTAACAATATCTGCTTAAGATTTCAAAATAAATCCCTATGAGGAAATAGGAGAGGAGCAAACATAGAGCATTTAATGTACAGGGCTACTGTAATCCATTCTGTGCAAATCCTCACCCAAATGGTATACCAACCGACACCACTGATTTTTTCACCATCTGTTGTTAAACTTGTGTAGCGAGTTAGAAGCATAGTTGAATACATGCTTGCAAGGGAAAAAATAACATGGGAAAAAATGTACGATTATGTGACAGGTTGTTCTTCATATTTCTATGTATTCTCGTGTTCTTCCTCTATCTCATCAAATGAAAGCAAAGGATTCCTAGAACATGGTAAACGATTACAAATATGATTGCATTAATAAGCATGTACAAAAGAATTTTATTTTTTAGAATTATGAAATTTAATTAAGCACTTGACATGATAATAGCAACGAAACTATCATGATGGTCACTTATAGTATGCACGTTTCTCCCTAAAATAGTAAAATTCTTGACAACTTAGGATATTGAGGTAATGATTCCCTGCATTACAAAACTACAAATTCCCTTTTTTACATTCAAGAGGAAGTCAAGTGACTACAACTTATCAGAAGAAGTTGGAAAAACTTGCCAGAAACACAAGATAAATAATACTTTTCAGCAAATTCTTCTAAATTCTAAGCACAGAAGTTAAACTATGTATTCCACTTCCTCAATAAGTCTACAATTAGGATGATGTTGGCTTCTAAAGGTCATAGGAGGTATAAAATCTCCCACTAACAATTTTTTTAGCACCGTACAACAGCTTTGCTGGGAAATTTCAATATTATGGAACTCTAAAGGGCTCAAGCCTAATCTTGGAGTATCAAGGTTCCAGTCAGTAACCATATTGACAATTCTACTAAAAAAGGGACACAGTAATGAGAAAAAAATATTAAATTGTAGATCACTATAGATGGCTAAGAGTGATAAATACTCACTAATAAGTTAATATGGAAAATGTAATTCCATGCTCAGCTCAAGGGAGTACCATGCAACAAAAGCAAAGGAAAACTATCGAGGTGAAAGAAACTTTCAGCCCATAATTTGCCAAAGCAAGGTGCATCAACAATGCCAATGATAAAAATTATTTCTTTCTTTTCCAGGTTATTTGTTGTACCTTTTTTTGGCTTCCATACAGTTTATATAACTTCTTTCATACAAGTTACACAAATGGACCTAAATTGCATGTTATTGAAATTTTTTTGGAGTAAAAACTTGTACAGTTACCATTTTGACTGTGTTAAGGGGTGAATTTTTACTGTTTATTTTTCATACAAAAATCAAGTATCTAAACAAAGCTCAAAAAAATTTCAATGAGACTCATTATTGGAATGACAATAACCTTCCCTTGGTGAAGATGGAGGTGAAAGCAATGCAGTTGAGGAACCAACACAAACTGCAGAATAAATTACTGAGAGAACTATTGTAAGCATTCCAAGTAAGAGAGTGCTGGTAGAAACATCTTTCACATGACCATGGATACCATTTCATTCATAGTCCCTTAGTTCACTTTAAAGTCCACTGTAGCATAAGTGTGTGCAGTACGCTGAGATTACTGAAGCTGGAAAAATACTTCCATTCACCTGTCCATACAGAATAGATTTAAGATCAATAATATTAGTTCATTTTACTCAAGAAAATTAGAGAATAGCTCCAAACATTCTTCAAATGCTACCCAAGTCATGTCTGTAAAACTAATAAAAGTGTGGCTACTATATTAGCACAATAGATGGTCAATAATATTACATTTTTTTATGCGATGCACATGGTAGGTACAGCGAAATTCTCCCTACTGTGTAACTTATGGTGGAAAATAAATATTTTTTACTAAATAATGTCTATAATTAAAGAAGTTTGAAATATAAATTAGAGAGCATTCCCAGTCCAATATTTGAGAGATCGTTCTCAAATATTAGCCCCATGCAAATCAGTTTTACATGAAAATTAAATAACCAATTGCTCATGCTAACCAATGACCATGAAAAGCATCAAACTTTATATAATAAAAACTAGTATTAGAACATGGAGGAAATAAGGTTATTGAACCAATTCAACATGAAATTTTTGAAAAATAAAAGACTCAAGTCCCAATTCTTAACTTCATGCAAATGGCAGACAGTGATAATAGCTCGGATTGTTTCCCATTGTTATAGCTAATTTTACCACACATGGTTGATCACACTTTTATGGCCTTCCCTGTCCCTCTGTAGACTCTTTGCACCCCATGGACTATTTTTGTACCTTTGATGTTTCCAATATCATCCCTAAAAACACTCATTATTTGTTGTACGCTACTTTTAATCGCTTTCTCGCGTATATACGTGGATATTACCCCTAAACTCGCGTACATCGGGATGTGTGCAAAAGGCCAAATGTTTTTAGAGTTTTCCTTGATGTGGATCCGAGTGACTTGTCTCTTGGCATTCCATATGCTTTGATATCACTTTTATTTGACCTTCCATTACCCCATTGAAGCACTATATAAGGAACCCTTTGGATACATTGAAGAGGAGGAATTGAAGAGCAAGAAAACTATAGTCCATTGTTGTTGTAGCTTTCTTATACTTGAGTCTACATCCCTTTGTCCCTTGGAGCACTTTGTGTTCTTCCCAAGCTTGCCTTTTTCTTGTGAGATTTCTATCGAGAAATGGAGGATTGAGGTGGTGAATGCCTATATGGAGGACTCAGTTTCTCCAGTTTGGAGACGTTTCGATAGAGGTTGTCACTTGTGTAATCTCTGACTTGTTTAATAGAAATATCTTTTCTTGTCCAATGATGTGCATTTAAATGAATATTGAATCCATTGATGTGTTTAATTGCTTATGTATCATTGATTATATATGCTAGAGTAGGCCTAATACTATATCATATATCATGCTTTCCTTGTTTACTGTTGTTGAGAAATGAATTGCTAACGCAAGCGGGATTGGAAAAATCTCAACGGGGATCTACTACAACTGTCTAGAATAAGGTATGTTTGGATATCCTTTAGTGTTAGATGGTGTATTTCTCTTGAATATGGGGATGGGATTGATTTCTATGGTTTCTCTGTCTATTGTGGTACACCCCAATCGATAGGAAGTTTTCTCCGTAACAGAATTAGTGACCATACTGGGAGAGGTTCCTAGTTTTTTTTATTTGGGGTTTTCGGCATTCAATGTACTTTTATTGCTCTGATTTTTCTGTTTCTGTGTCAGGTCTGGGGGCATGATTACCCATTAGTATCCTGGACAAGTAAATTATGTCTCAGTTTGTCCATTTACCTTATTTTCTATCTTTTTCTTCCTATACGCGGGTTTTTCCTTCACAGTCATGTATACATGAGGATTTTCCTGCGAAAATCGCGTATGTACGCAGGTTTACTGAGAATAGTCATGTATGCCCTGTTTTTTTGCTTTTTGGGGGAAATTAAGAGTTGCTGGGTGAGTTTGGGTGATTGCTAAGTCTTCTTTGTTGCTTTTGTAGTCTGTATATCCCCTCTACTTCTGACCAGAGGCTCTTTTTGAGTTAATTTTTGAAAAAATGTTCTTGTCATTTCATTTTCTATTTTTTGTTTTGGGATTAGTGAATTAGGCCTCTTTTACCTTGGTTCTTTGCTTGGTTGTTGTTTGTGAGTTCTTCTAGATTCTAATGGTTGTAGATTCATACTTTTTCTTGTTATCTCATTTAATTCAAAAATACAAAAACATTTTGTTTTTTTGCATTGTTATGCATTGTTTTCATTTTACATTTAGCATGGTGCTTGCATTAGGTTTGCTTGGTGAATATTAGTCAGATTTTCCTCTAGGAAATGATTGCATATACATTTGAAGGAAAATTTTGCACTTCACGTAGTAGCATACCCTGTTTTTCATTCGACACAGTTCATTTGCATTGATTGTTAGGTGTGCATTCAAAAAAAATTTGTTTTTTTGCATTGTTATGCATTGTTTTCATTTTGCATTTAGCATGGTACTTGCATTAGGTTTGCTCGGTGAATATTAGTCAGATTTTCCTCTAGGAAATGATTGCATATACATTTGAAGGAAAATTTTGCACTTCACGTAGTAGCATACCCTGTTTTTCATTCGACACAGTTCATTTGCATTGATTGTTAGGTGTGCATTTTACTTCTTGTTGCATCATAACATCATTAGTTGCATGATCATTTACCATTTGAGTAATAAAGCCAATTAAAATCAACGCATAATAAAATGAATTACACTCTTTTATTTTTTAGGGTGCACTAACAAGACTAGGTTTTAGGGTCTTGGAATAGTTCATTATGAGTTAATTCTCCAAGGCCACTAAACAAAACAATTAGGTGTCTGTTCAGGTGATAGTGTGAAATCCTTTATATAATTAGTGTTCTCGGGATCCTCCTCCTACAAGGGAGTTAAGAACGAGGCAGTGTGAGAGGTTATGATTGGGATGACCCCTCGTTGTAATTGAGTAGCACCAGAGATATTTCAAGGATTGTATTCATATCTAGGGGCTCTTTCGAGAGTTTCAAGCTTTTCTACCCTACCCATATGGTCAATCCCTCCTGCGACTATCTACCTGAGCATTGATTATGTTGAGGTGACCTTAGTTGTGTTTCCTAGGTTATCGAGGGGGTATTTGTAGAGGTTATTCTGCAGGTGTCCTGGCCAGGTAGGGGTCGAACAGCACAGTCGCTATATGCGTTGAGGCTGAGGGCCACTATAATTGGTTACAAACCTCCACTTGTTGTGTATGGGAGTATCAAGCCTCTCCTAGGTGAGACATACCTACTTCATTCGAGAGATCACATATTGTACCCTTTTTTGCTTGCGATTTGGATTTACATTTTATAGGTGTATACTCTATGCATGCTATTTTACCTAGGGTTTGCATAATTAGATCGAGTATTTTTATTTTTTGATTCATTGTGGATTCGGGTGTGACATCTCGTCATTCTCATCATTTAGCAGGACTTCCACCTTCCATGTATCCTCCTCCTTTGGGAGAGAGAACCAGACAGTCTGTGCGGACTACTTGTCACTTTGATTCACACACCATGGGAGATCATGAGGATGAGATTCCAAAGATGTCTTCTCCACCTCACGTGGTTGGGGAGGAAGATCCTATTAGCACATATGATGCTTCACACAAACAACCTTCATGATCTGGTTATGATTCCTCATTCACAGGTCTTCGGTATTGGTTTTCGGGTGACGAGACTCACCATGAACCCGTAAGCACTATTCATGTTAGATATGGCATGTATTATATCCCTGCACCTGATTCAGTACATCATTTTGAGTTAGAAGTTGATCCTAACACTATGCCTGGGGGTACTCCCATCTCTTTCCATGCGGAGAGATTTGGGGGTACTCCCATTTCTTTCCATGCGGAGAGATTTGGGGGCACTAGTCACATTGCACCCTCCATCCCGGTGGTGGAGGCAACTTCACATGTTCATTCTAGACCTAGTGTTAGTAATCCTTTGCGGATATCAGAACTGAGACAAGTGAACATTGGGAACACCACTTACATTCCTTCACATGTTCCTTCGTCTTCAAACCCTGTTCCTTTGAATGCATTTTTAACGACTCATCCTCCCCCTAGTTCACGTGGGCCTTCAAGATGGAATGTTTCTACTAGCCATGTTCATTTTGCAACTGCTTGCACGATAGTATCTCAGATTCAAGTACCTCCTATTATGTCAGCAGGCCATGTACTTGTTTCTGGATTGTCTCATGTTCCAACTTCTGGAGCAAGTCCCATACCCTTAACTATGAACATTATCATGGTACATCCCATGGAACACCTTATGGATTTTCTCATGTACATTCATATGGACTGCACTATGGACAAAACTATCAACCGTATGGGTACAGGTATCAACAACCCGCTTACTCTTCCAATTATGGCTTTGTAGTGCCTCATAATCAAGCCACCCCACATCATAATGCTTCCATGCAACCTACATGGGTCAAATGGGAGGATTTTATTATGTCCAAGGCCATGGTATTTAAAGCAATCAACCTTACACGAATAAAAACTATCAGGGAGCTTGGAATCGACTGGCTCAATCTAGGCTCCCTTTCCTTGCCACTTTGAACTTACCTAACTTATCGAGATTGATGAACGATCATGTGTCTCATAACCTGACATGGCCAGCTATCCCTAACAAAATTCCTTTGGACATTCCCAAGTTCAAAGGTAAGGATGGTGAAGATCTTGGTGAGCATGTCACCACTTTCCACCTTTAGTACTCTTCCAATTCCTTACATGACGATTCCATTCGTTTTAGGTTACTTCAACGCACCCTAACAGGTCCTACAACGAAATGGTATATATATTTACCAGGGGGGGCTTATGTTACATTTGATGATCTTACGTTGACTTTCCTTAATCATTTTCAGCTTCCCATACATTACCACGTCGGTACTGAACTCTTGTCAACCTTCCGGTAAGATAAAGCCACACACATTTCAGATCATATTCAAGAGTGGCGTAGACGGAAATGTTTAATTAAATTTTTTATACCACCAAAGTTTCTTCTTGAGTGGTTCCTCAAATATTTATTACCTTATATAGCGAAGGATGTTTCAACATCTGGAGTTCAGAATGAGGAACAGGCTATTTTTAGGGTAGAAGAGTTGTATTTGATTTATGCTCAGTCGGGACTTTTGTATGAGATTATACCCAATGCTCCTAGATCCAATTTTGACCCCAAGGTCAAGCTTGGACCACATGTCGATGGTATTGTTGGCTGTACAAGTACCAAACCTATGGACTCGATTGTCAAACAAGTGATCCAATTGTCAACTAACCAATCTATGTTAGGACAAGCTACAGGTTCATCTCAACCTACCCAATCAGTGAATGTACTTTCCATGCAAATGTCGAACCCGAAAGGAAACCAGCATGTTAGAATAATCAACCCATAGTTAGCTACCTTAGACATTAATTAATCCATTTTTGTCTTATTTGCCTAGTTTCCAATTTTCCACTCTGTGCAAGTTGTCTTCCGCATGTCCTAGAATTCAAACTTGTTAAAAATGATTCATGGAGCACTTGGGAAACCTCCTGGAATCCATATTTAGCATATCTACTTTATTCCAGATCCTCCTAGTGCATGTCTACTTTTTCTGCTTTATTGCCTACTTTTCTCTCATCATCATCCATTCTTTTCTCCTAATAAAAGCATGTATGAGTTTTCTTTCCATCACCTATTATATTTCCTACTTGACTTTGCCAATTTGTGAGCTCCTAGGCAGATTTGAAAACTACTTTATGCACCTATGGGGGATTTGACTAGATTTAGTAAGCCTACTTTTGACTATTTCGAATGGCATCCTTATGCATTCAAATATATCATGTAATTATTTATTGTAGTAGACTATGACTTCACAAGGTTGGATAGTGTACACTTATTCAATACAGATTAGTGTTATGCTCCAATTTTAGTCTCCTTTGTGTGTAAATTTGCATGTTTGTTTAGTAATTTTGTGAGTGCAATTGATCTGTCACCTGGGTTCAATTTCCACATGGTATCAGAGCCTTTGTAGATGAATTTATCTCCTTCCATATTACTATTGCAGGGTCAACATCTTGACTGGGAGCTATTCTGCTGACTGAAGTGACAATTTCTGAGCTATGGATCAATCTCAGAAGATCATCTTGACTCCATTTAATTTCTTTGAATGGAAAGAAGAGGTGGAGATAATGTTAAGAGATAAAGGTATCTATAGGGTGACTATGGCAATTAAATCAGAGCCCAATGGATCTGCAGAGAAAATTAAATGGTACAACAGGAGGGATGAGGCTTATGGTCTCTTGTGTCTGAGCATATCCAAAGACCTCCTCTTCCATCTTGATAGATTGATGTCACCTAATGAAGTATGGGAGAATATTGTAGAGCTTTTTGGTAAGACAGATGATATGAGAGGACATCAAATTGAGAATGAATTGATCTCCTTGAGTCCCAGCAGCTTCAAATCCTTGCAACTCTACTTTTCCAAGTTTAAAACCCTTGTTTTACAGCTAAAGCAGTGTGGAATTGAAAAGGAGGAGGAGAAACTAGTTTTGGCCATACTCTCAAAGCTTCACCCTTACTATTTAGTGTTTGTTTCGACCTTCCATGCCACCAAGTTTATAGCTCAATCCTGGAAGATGCCTAAGCTTGCAGAGTTCATGGAATCCCTAACACAAGAACAAGATAAACTGGTGATGATGGGCACCATCAAACCTTCCAAAGACCAATCTATGGTTGCTAGATATTTGAGGGTGGATTCAAAAGGCAAGAAGAAAGCTAAGAAATCACCTGAGAAGAAGAGATACAAGAACAAGTCTCAGGAGGATCCGCAAGGCTCCAAGAAGAACTTCAAGAAGAAGAAGAACAAAGGAGAAATGAGCAAGTGTGCATATTGTAGTAAGGGATTTCATCCTGAAAGCTCCTGCATGAAGAATCAAATTGACATTCTGACCCAACTCCCAGAGAAGAATAACATCTCCCTTCCTGATAGCTCAAAGAAGAGGGAAGGAGGATCAAATTCAGAAGACAGAGAGAGAGTTCATGCATTGGTTTCTGGCACATCAAGCTCACCTAGCTTCATCATAGACTCTGGATCTTCAAGACATATGGTTTCAACCAAGGATGTATTCTCCTCTCTTGACATGTCGAAAGTTCCACCAATAGTGCGGGGAGATGAATCTCTCACTGACAGTTTGGGGAAAGGAAGGATTGATCTTGACCATGGTAAGTTCAGCAATGTATTGTATGTTCCAGGTCTTGCCTCTAACCTCTTTTCAGTGTATCAGATGACCCACATAGGGTCTCCAAATAAGGTCATATTATCCCCTGATGATGTTGAGATCATCGATATCTCAAGTGGTAAAGTCATTGCAAAAGGAGTTGTAGATCACACTTCGAAGGTATACTTGTTTTCACATTTTCTACCCTACTCAAACCCCTCTGCTCTTCTAATTCATGCTAATGAGGAAAGCAATATTTTTCATGAAATATTTGGCCATCTTAACTATAAGTATCTTTCTGATCTAAGTGAAAAATAAATGGTCATAGGGTTACCAAAGATTAAGTTTTCCAAGGGAGTCTGTCAAGGTTGTGTCCTAGGAAAACATCTAGAGCATAAATTTGAGAGAGCTACTCATGAGAAAACCTCTGCACCTATTGAGTTGATCCATAGTGATGTTTCTGGTCCATTCCCTCATATGTCAATGAGTTAGGCAAAATATGCATTAACTTTCATAGATGTCTCTTCCAGGTAATGTTGGGTTTACTTCCTGAAGCATAAGTCTAAAGTTTTTGGCCTCTTCAAAGTCTTTAAGGCTTTGGTTGAAAACCAGTCTGGGAGGAAAATGAAGATCCTCAAATCTGACAATGGTGGTGAGTATTTCAAGTCTGATTTCATTCAATATTTTGAAGATGCAGGTATTCAGATGCAGCATTCAATCCCTTACACACCACAGCAAAATGGTGTTACTGAGAGAAAGAACAGATCACTGAAAGAGATGGCAACCTGTATGTTGGAGGCTAAGAATTTTCCACCAAATTTTTGGGCCGAGGCTATAAACTGTGCATCTTATATCCAAAATAGGGTTCCTCATAAACAGCTTGATGGTATGAATTCTTTCGAAGCATGGAGTGGGAACAAGCCAAATGTGACCCATTTCAGGATTTTTGGCTCAAGGGCTTGGGCTAGAATTCCAACAGAAAAGAGGAAGTCTTTGCAGCCCCAAATCCAAGAGTGTCTATTTGTTGGGTATTCAGAAGATTCAAAAGGGTACAATCTGATCAAATTGAGCACAAACAAAGCCTTCATTGAAAGGAGTGTTCAGTTCCAAGAAGATCCTTTAGCAGCAGTTGAAGTTGGAGAGTCTTCTTCACCACCAGAACCATTGAATGTAAGTGAAGAGACAAATGATTTTGCTGATTCTGATATGTCTGATAATTATGATTTAATTGCATATCCTAACAGTCCTACAAGACCAAAATGGGTAGCAAATACCATTCATGCAGCTGGGGAACTAGCTGGAAATCCTAGTGATCCTAGGAGGACTAGATCTCAGTTTGAGAGTGCCCTGAGCATGAAAGACCATTTGTTTGCAAAGAAATGCTATCTGATGGTTGAATCAGATCCACAGACATATGAATATGCAGCACATGATTGAATATGGAGAGCATCCATGAAAGAATAATTCAGCTCACTCCAGAAGAACAACACTTGGGAGCTGGTTGATCTTCCCCCAAGGAGGAAGCTAATTCATTGTAAGTGGGTTTTCAAAACTAATTTTGCTGTAGATGGATCACCTTTTAAATATTAGGAAATATTGGTGTCCAAGGGATACTCATAGGTACATGGTATTGACTAAAATGATACCTTTGCACCAGTGGCAAAGATGGACTCCATTAAGATAGTCTTAGCCATTGCAGCTTCGAAGCAATGGGAGGTACATCACATGGATGTGAAGTGTGCTTTCCTGAATGGAGATATTACTGAAGAGATTTACATGCAGCAGCCTCAAAGTTTTTTTACTAATCCATCTTTTGTGTGCAGGCTAAAGAAATCATTGTATGGGCTTAAGCAAGCCCCATGGCTTGGTATGCCAAGATTGATGGCTTTCTGTTGTCATTGAGTTTTGTTCGATGCAAGTATGATCCAAATGTTTATTTGAAGCTGATTCATGGTTATTTGATGATTATTTTCTTGTATTTGGATGACATTTTGATTACAGGAAGCTCAAAGAAATAAATTTCCTCCTTGAAGGATGTAATGAACCATGCATTTTCTATGACTGATTTGGGGTTGTTGAGGCAATTTTTGGTTCTCAAAATTGCTCAATCTCAACATGGAATAAAAGTACATCAGTCCAAGTATGCTTTGGATTTTCTGAATAAGTTCAACATGAAATATTGCAAGCCAAGCAGGACTCCCTTCCTTTCAGGAGTTAAGCTTGAAGAAGCAGGTTCTTCTCCTATGGTAGATAGTACACTATATAGACAACTGATTGGGTGTTTGTTGTACCTTACACACACTCAACCTGATCTTTATTATGTATTAAGTGTGGCTTCAAGATACATGGATCAACCTCATGAGATCCATTGGAGAGTAGACAAAATAATCCTTAACTTTGTTCAGGGAACAAGAACTCATGGGATCTTCTACAAAGCTAAATCTGATCTTGATTTGATTGGGCTTACTAACGGTGATTGGGCAGGTGACAACACAGATCGAAAGTCAACATCAGGATATGTTTTCATGATTTCTAAAGGACAATCAGCTGGTCAAGCAAGAAACAGAGTGCCATTGCACTCTCATCTACAAAAGGAGAGTACAGAGGAGTTGTAAATGCAGCAACTCAATATTTATTTTTGCAGGGGTTACTTGGTGAGTGTGGCTTCAAATCAGAGTTCTCAACTTTTATCTATTGTGATAATCAGAGCACCATTCAAATCTACAATGATCTAGTATAGAGACAGATAACCAAACACATTGAGATCCATACGCACTACATCAGATAGCTTGTGCATGATGGCACCATTCACCTACTCTTCTATGCATCTTCAGAACAAGAAGCTGACATATTCACCAAAGTTTTTTGTGAGAAGACATTTAGCAATCTCAAATCACTGCTGAGGATTGCTGATCATGTTGTAAAGCATGACTGATGACAATATTTTCAAATTTTTTTTTACTGTCCATGTTTATGGGAGGGTTTTCCCACTGGGTTTTTGCCTCTTTCCTTGGTTAAATGGGCATGCAGTATGTAAAGGGTGACTAACCCTTGTTGCTATTCCCTATGGTTTTCTAATATTTACTCATAATTCAGGATTAAGGGGGGGTGTTAGAATAATCAACCCATAGTTAGCTACCTTAGACATTAATTAATCCATTTTTGTCTTATTTTCCTAGTTTCCAATATTCCACTCTATGCAAGTTGTCTTCCACATATCCTAGAAGTCAAAATTGCTAAAAATAAGTCATGGAGCACTTGGAAAACCTCCTAGAATCCATATTTAGAATATCTACTTTATTCCAAATCCTCCCTAGCGTATGTCTTCTTTTTCTACTTTAGTGCCTGCTTTACTGAGTTTTATGGAAAAAGGGAAAGTAAGAGTAGGTGCAGTTGACTTGTTTTTTTCTCTCATCATCCTCCATTCTTTTCTCCTAATAAAAGCATGTATGAGTTGTATTTCCATCACCTATTAGCTCACCTACTTGACTTTGCCAATTCGTGAGTTCGTAGGCAGATTTGGAAATTGCTTCATGCACTGGGGGATTTGACTGGATTTAGTAAGCCTGATTTTGACTATTTTGAATGGCATCCTTATGCATTCAAATCTCTCATGTAACTATTTATTTCAGCAGCCTATGACTTCACAAGGTTGGCTATTGTACACTTATTCAATACAGATTAGTGTTATGCTCCAATTTCAGTCTCCTTTGTGTGTAAATTTGCATGTTTGATTAGTAATTTTGTGAGTGCAATTGATCTATCACTTCAGTTCAATTTCCACACAGCAGCCTATAAGGAATAAGAAAAAAGGAAAAAATAATTGTAAGGGTGGGAAGAAGAACTAAAATGCTAATAATAATGACAAGAACACTAATGCTTGGGGGGAAAAGCAGTCTAAACGTAAGGTGAAGTTTCCTTGAAAATTATCTAAGGAGGACCATCTCACTCACTTCTGACCTTGTATGGAAGATGCCTCAAGGTTCATAGCACAAAGCCCAGCTGTGTTAACTAATACTTTTTCCAACAATCAAAATATGAACTCAAGGACCATTAATCGTGGTTGTGCATCAGGTGGAAATCAAAACCCGCCAGAGGTCGCTAGTGGTCATGGATGCATCAACATGATGAGTGCTGCTAAGGTTGTGACCCGTATGAGAGACTATGGTTTGTCACAAACAGACCTTGGGAAAGAACCTTCCCCACCCAAGAGTCTTTGTGAATTGAAAATCCTATGGATAAACTTGAAGCTCCACCTCGAATTCCTAAGGGAATCTTAAAGTGTTCAGGGCACAATCCTAATGCCCAAGCCACCCAAAACTATTTAGTTGTCAAGGATTTGGTATATATTCCTTGTGTGATGTCCACATTAGAAGTGCTTTATATTTTTCCTCCGTAGAGGAAAGCTTTGTTATCTGCTCTTGGGGTCAGTGATGATAACTCTTCCACTATGATCAAATTCGAAACCATGGGAGTACAACCTCGCTTTCCTTACTTCATGTCTCTTTTGATTCATGTAGAGTGTCTTAACAACACCATCAAGCACACTGTCATTGATGAAGGTGATGTCGCTTCCGTGATGTCTTTGTCTTGTTGGAAGGGCTTAGGTTCTCCCGAGTTGTCTCAATCCACTATATGTTGAAAATTTTTGATGGTTGATTGTTTAGGCCGCACTAAATTCTTCCTTCCTTAAAATTCCAATTGGGAGGGAAGACCATCGTGATCGAGGTCGAGGTGGTTGATGCGCCCATTGACTACAATATTTTGTTGGGTTAGAATTGGATGTATAGTATGCAAGCCGTAGCTTCTTCCCTCTTTCGAGTGATATGTTTTCCAGTTAATGGGAATATTGTTATGATTGATCCAACGTCATTCTAGAATCCAAGTGTCAATGCATCATTGGCTGCTTCTATCCTGATTATCGATCATTCTCAGCCGACAACTGGGAGTGTGGGCGTAGGTATGTATCCTTCTCTTATGGGAACCTTTAATTGTCCTGCGCCTATTTTTATGATGGGGTCTAGTTTTGGTGGGCCTTCATCCTCATTTAATTTAGTGTCTTTTCGCACTACCCATATGGAAGATCCTTGGATTCTTCCTTCACTCAGTACTTCAAGTGTGCCCACTGATATTGACGTGATGTTGCCTGCAACGATGGTGGCTTATCAAGCAAATATTGATCAGGTTGCAGAGCCTAGTCCTTCCTCTTCAGGGACAGAGGATAACGGCCCGTATGTGCTACTGGTATGGGAATTAGAGTCATATCACTCACATGATTTCCTCAATGATGTTTTTCCATCAGATGAAGCTATCCTTGAGGCCATGTCAGGAGTTGAGCAACCAATTGCATCATCGATCATATTTTCTTCCTAATCTTGATCATATGGAGTGTGATGACTTTAGGGAGATTCTTAGTGAGAAGATTGGTAGCCTCGTGGTTCCATTAAGCTCTCCTAGTCTGATGGCTGATGGAAACACAACTAATGTATCACCAACTATTCCTATCAATATTTCTCGCGATCCTGGAGAGGTTGAGAATGTCTACATTGGGGCAGATTGTTCCCCTTATGAGATCAAGGAGTATACCATGTTGTTTAAAGAGTTTCATGACATATGTGCATGGTCATACAATGAAATGCTAGGTATAGACCCTCGTATTGTCTAACATGAGATCAAAACCTATCCGGATGTGAAGCTTGTTCGACAACGTTTGTGTGTGGTGAATCCTAGAAAAGCACCCGCCATTAAGGCTGAGATAGAAAGAAATTTGAAAGATGGCTTTATCTATCCCGTTCCCTTGACAAAGTGGGTTTCAAACCCTATTCTTGTGGATAAGAAGCAAGGAGCTATCCGTATATGCACTGATTTCTGTGACCTAAATCGTGCATGTCCTAAGGATAATTTCCCCACACCATTTATTGATAAGATTTTGGATGAGTGTGCCGGGAGTGAGGTATTTTCCTTCATGGACGGTTTTTCTAGATATAATCAAATTCATATTAATCCTGAGGATCAACATAAGACCGCATTTATTTGTCCTTGGGGTACTTTTGCATATCGAAAGATGCCTTTTGGCCTTAAAAATGCTAGAGCTACATTTTAGCGGGCTATGACCTTAATTTTTCACGATCTCAAAACTATTATCGAAGTATATTTGGATGATCTCATTGCTCACTCTTGGTTGAGAGTGTGTCATTCATATCATTTGAGATTAGTATTCGAAAGATGCCACCATTACCAAGTTCGTTTAAATCCTCATAAGTGCATCTTTTGCGTGACTATTGGTCGCTTGCTAGGGTTCATCGTGTCCAAGGAGGGTATAAGATTCGATCCCTTAAAGGTTGAGGCAATACTTCAATTGTCTCTCCCGTGTAATATTAGAGATATTTAGTGTTTGCAAGGCATGGCAAACTTCTTGCAGAAATTCGTGGTTAATTTTTCCAATTTGACTAAAGGATTTATGCGTATTTTGAAGAAGGACACTCCTCTTTACTAGGATGAGTGAGCCCAGGAGTCCTTTGATTCTCTAAAGTGAGCCTTAGCAATGGCCCCAGTGCTTAGTCCACTCGACCATAGCCGTGATTTATTGATTTATGTGGCTGCGTCGATGGAGACGATTGGTATGGATTTGGTTCAGGAGGATGAGGATCTCCATGAGCATGTCATATATTATTTGAGCCGAAACCTTATATATGCATAAATTTGCTATTCCCATGTCGAGAATCTATCCTTGGATACTGTTCATGCGGTTCAGGATTTGAGACACTACATTCTCCTTCGCCAAACCCTGGTCGTAGCTCATATCAATCCATTTCAGTTCGTCCTCACTAGAAGGATGATTGGGGGAAAATACAATAAATGGATTGTCATTTTGCAAGAGTTTGATCTCAAGTTTGTTTCAGTGAAATAGAAGAAATATTTGATCTTTGCGAAGCTCATATCTAATTTTCCAAGTTTGGAGGAGGAGGAGGTTTATGTGGATACATTTCTCGATGAGCATATTTTCCTTATCTTAACTTTGGACCCATGGTATGGGGATATCATTGTATATTTGCAAACATTAAATGTCCCTAGTCACCTTTCACAGGATGAGCGACGATGATTACATCATGTAGCTAAGAACTACCTTATAGTGGATAACACTTTGTACCACCGTGGGGTACATTCCATTTTGCATCGTTGTTTAACCCATGATGAGGCTGACGTTGTGCTGAATGATTTCCACTGAGGGGCATGTGGTGGTCATTTATCTGGGATTTCTACAGCCCAAAAAATCTTGAGAGTAGGATATTTTTTTCCATCCATCTTCAAAGATTGCGTTAATGCAGTAAAGAAGTGCCACCCTTACCAGGTGTTTGCATGCAATATGCGCTCACATCCAACCCCATTACATCCTATTGTCACCACCGGTCCCTTCACCAAGTGGGGGCTTGAATTTATGGATTGTAACCCAGCTTCGGCTGGGGGCCATTTTTATAGCTCAAAATGACACATCTCTGCCTATGACCACTTTCCCATGATTCCGTTGCATGTTGACACTTCCATGACGGCACTTCATGAAAGTCATTGAAAGTCACTGAAAAAACACCTATCTTGGAGGACCCATACCTTGAGTTATGTAATTCCATTTGACCTCATCTCTACACCGTTGGAAAGGTATTTCAGTTAGCTAAAACTTTCTAGAAGACACAAAAGTCTGAAAATGCCCAAAAATACCCTAAACATGCGTTTTTTTTTCCATTCATGATTTTTCCTTAAGAAAAACCCACGAATGTGCCTCTTAGCATTTAAACATTAAAACATGAGTTAATTGGAGATTAGTTAAGTCATTTAACTTAATTTCCTTAAATTTTGTAACTTCTCCAACCTTCAAAACTACCTTATTTCACCCATATAAATAGAGGTAGGGAGGTCCATGAGAGGGGACTGGAATTTCTACATTGTTATGCTGGAGGAATCGGGACTCTCTTTTCCCACACCTTTGCCCTGGAGGTCTTCCCCTTGTGTTGCAGATCTTGGAGGCTGAGTTCTTTGGAGAAGAGAAGTATCAGAACTAGATCAAGGTTTCGTGAGGTGCCAAACTTGAAGAGAAGGTATACTTGTACTTGTTTTCAAGATTAATGAAGATGTGATGTCCTTCTTCTTCCCAAATCATTGTTCAATGTGTGATTGAATCTCTGTTTATGATCATATGATGATGTTATTCAGATTATTATTTCAGATTTATTTGATTATCATTTCTTTATATGTGGTCATAATGGTTTGAGGAAGGTATAACTTCTTTTGCAGGTCTCTTGGAGCGAGAGGAGCAAGAAGAGGATTGAAGAGAAAGCTTGGACCAGCCTTCAGTTAGTCAGGTGTGGACCTTTCTCATCTCTGAATCTTACTTATATATTCTTTCTGAACATTGTGCATCTCTCTTTCAACCCCAGTACATTGATGGCCTCTTAAACCCTAGCCATAGGATACTTTCCTTTACAACAGAACTGGCAACTCCGCTGGGGAGAGCCTTGTCTGTTTGGGGTTTCTCTTGATTTCTTTCAGTCTTTTGCATTGTTTCAGGTCCTTCTTGCCACTTAGGAACACTTTATAAATCTGATAGCACACTTCCCCTGCCTTCTTAAGGTGGTTTTTGACCTTTTTGGGAATTTTTCCACCCATTCGCGAGTTGCTCTTCTGAACAGTCACGAATACTTGCTTGCATTCACGGGTTGCTATACTGAACAGTCGCGATTCATTTACGGGTTGCACTTATAGATAGTCGCGAATGCCCCTTTAAACAATGTTTTTTCCTTTTGTGATTTTTCTTCTGTTTGAAGGTGTTTTGGGTAGGTCTTTTAGGGTCCTTTGCAGGTGCATGACTCTAGGGAGTTAGTGTCATCCTTTTTGCTTGTTCTCTATCTATGTGGTAAGCCTTTTTATAGCATTAGGGTTTGTTCTTTGCTCTTTCCCCCATCTCCTTTGCTTGGTTTGATTTTTGGCCTATGTTTCTGATCAGCCTCTGTTAGTGATCTTTGTTTGATGTCAGAAGCTCGTTGGTGTTGGTTTCCTTCTTCTTTTGTTGGTTAACTTCACCTTGCCAAAGTAGTTGACTTGTCTTTCATGCAAGTCTTCCTTCCAAGTAGGTTTTATATGGACTTTAGTTCATTATAGGGTTTGTTTCGTGGTTGTATAGCAGAGTTCCTTTTGTTTTGTTCTTGTTATCTGCATACTTTTGTTTGTAGGTAGTTTTTCTTTTGCCTTTATAAAAGAAAATTAAAAAGAACGTATACTAGTTTTTACTGCTTGCCCCCTTACCTCCTTCTTTGGTTTGACCTTGTTGGATAAGGCATTGAGCAAACTTTGTTTGTAGGTTTAGATTGATACTTAGGACCTTTTGACCTTTGTTTATGTCAGTCTTTGTGCTCAGTCTCTTCATTCCAAAGTTGTTGGCTTGTTCCCTTTTTGTAAGCCTTCTTTTTAAGTAAGGTTGATGTCTAACTTTAGGGAGACCTAGAGTTTGTTTGTGGGGAGTAGAGTAGTTGTCTATTTGCTTTACTTACAGTACTTGTTTGCATTAGTTCATAGGCTGATTTTTTATTTTTCATTTATAAAAGAAAAATACAAAAACATATGTTTGCTTTATATGCATGTAGATTAGGGTCTTAGTCTAGATTGCATAGCATATCTTTGTTTTTGGAAAAAAAAAAGGATTTGATTTTTTGGCTTTCAAGTTTCTATTTGAAAAAGAAAAATAAAGAGAATAGCTATTTGCTTTTTGCTTTTCATTTCTCTTTGCTTAGTCATTTTGTTTCATTTTTTGAGTCAAAACACCACATCAATGTCATGCCATTTACCCTCTGAGTAAGAAAGAGCCCATAAAATAAATGATATAATTTTAAAAAATTACTAGTAAGTTTTATTTTATAGGGTCATACACCAACTAGCTTAGGCTAGACTTGTGGGTTAGGGAGTTTAAACTCCCCACAAGTGTTAAATTTTAGACGTAGTTGGCCTATCACTAGGTAAATCCTTTTCTCCATTGATTGCATCTGGGAAGCTCCTCTCAAACAGGAGTTAAGCACTAGGCTGCGTGGAGGCTTGGACAGAGGAGATAACCCTCCGAATCCTTGTCAAAACATAACCCAGGAATTTTATGCATCTGGGGATTCTGTCCTAGACATATTTTCGGGCTCAGCTACCCTTCCCATGCGTACGAGTTCGGCTGACGACTGTCCCCCCAGACTTTTGGTGTAGTTAAGGTAGCCTTTAGTCTCTTGACATCTAGGGTTCATACACAGGTACAACGGAAGGTTATTTCTGGTTGACCTTGGATGGGCTTGGAAAGTAACCCTTGTGGAAAGTGCAGGAGGGTGGTGGGTGATTCCTCCGCTTGTGCCTGAGAACCACCTCAAGGATGCCAAGTAACTGTCTATCAGCTTTCTTCTTGAAAGTACATCTTATACCTGTTTGTCTATTTGGACTTTACGAATTTTTAGTGAGTGCTGTGTGGTTTTCCTGTACTTAGTGGGCCTTTAGGTGTCTGCTTTGTAATTTTGGTTGACCATCAACCTCAGACTTTGTCTCTTGTTGTGAAATTATGGCTAACACCCCTTTGAACACCAACCAAGAGATCCCTTCGATGGGAACTCCTTGTCATATTCCTCTCACAGGGAATGTTGGTGTTCCCTTGATGGCCACTTTGAATCTTCCAGGATTCACCCTAGGGCTACCGGTGTGGTTGTTTTCCACTCCAACTGTCTTGAATGCTCTTGATGCTTCTCAAGTAAGCTCCTTATATCAAGGGCATCAAAACACTGCTACCCCTCCACCTGTAGTTAGTTCTCCTCCTCCTTCTACCTCATGCGGTGAAAGTCCTGATACTAGTAACCGGCAGTCTAAAAGGAGTAAAAGACGGAGGAATAGGAAGAAAGCACATAAGCAAGGGGGCACCTGTTCAACCTCTGCAAGTCAAGTTGAACCTCACCACCCAGCCTCGGTTGTTCAGGCTGGGGGCACCCATCCAACCTTTGCAAGTCATGTTGGATCTAGTCACTCAACCTCTGGTGTTCACATTGAGTGCACCCGTTCAACCTCTGGTTTTCAAGTTGAACCATCCTATCCAACCTCTGTTTTTCATGTTGGAGCTATCCATCCAGCCTCTGGTGATCAAGCTGGTGGGATCCTTCCAACCTTTTCAGGTCAGGTCGGATCCTGTCACTCAACCTCTGGTGTTCAAGCTGAGTGCATATGTTCAACCGCTGGTTTTCAAGTTGAACCTTCTCATCCAACCTCTGTTGTTCAAGTTGGATCCATCCATCCAGCCTCTGGTTATCAAGCTGGTGGGATCCTTCCAACCTTTTCAGGTCATGTCGGATCCTGTCACTCAGCCTCTGGTGTTCACGTTGAGTGCACTCGTTCAACCTCTGGTGTTCAAGTTGAACCTCCCCATCCAACCTCTGTTGTTCACGTTGGATCCGTTCACCCAGCCTCTGTTGCTCAAGATGGGGGCACACACTCAACTGCTGCAAAGCATGTTGATCCTTACCATTCAACCTCTATTCTTCATGTTAATGCTGCCCATCCAACCTCTACAAGTCATGTTGAACCCAATCTCTCAGCCTCTTCTAGGAACGCTGGGGGCAGTCTCTCAGCCTCTGTACTTCACGTTGGAGACAATTCGTCAACCACTGCGAGTCATGTTGACACTGTTGACAAGTCTACCCATTCAAAACACCAGCTCAAGTTTCCTTGTAAGCTTTGTGAGGGAGAAAACCTTACTTATAAATGCCCTTCTATTGCAGAGGTGCGATGAGTTTGGATTCATGGCCATCCCGTTTTTGAACATTATGGAGTCTCTCAACAACCAGCCTCTCTTAGTGAAGTTGGACCCAGTCACCCAGCCTCTGTTGTTCACGCTGGGGGCAAACTCTCTTCCTCTGCTAGTCATGTTGAGAGCAAACAGTCATCCTCTGCTAGTCATGTTGACTTAGTTGAGAAAACTGGTTGTTCGAAGCATCATCTTAAGTTCCCTTGTGTGCTATGCAAGGGAGATCACCTTACTCATTTGTGCCCTGCTATCCCAGAGGTGCAAAAAGTGTGGTCCAAGACTCATGGATTTCGTTCTTCTAAACACCCTATATTTTCTTAGCATCCTACTCAACCTTTGGTTGATCAAGTGGTCGAACAAATCTCAGATTTGGTCGATCCTGCTCTTCTTTCGGAGAGTGATCCTCATGTGATTGAACCAATGTCATCTTTGGTCAATCCCTCTCTCCCTTCGGAGAGTGAATTTCACCAAGCGGTTGAATCGATCCCCGTATTGATCAATCCCACTCTTCCTTTGGAGAGTGAAGTGTCTACTAGTCACATTTTCTTCACTGCCAGTTCAGATCTTACTGAACAAGGGGGCACTGAACTTGCTTCGGATCAACCCCCACCAAGCTCTCGGATTGCTTCCTTTGATTGGGATAGCCTAGTTGAGCCGCGCCTTCCTTCCCATGCACCTTTCCAGATAAACGTCAAAGTTGAACCCTATACAATTTCTCATTGCATTGTTGATGAAGGATCCTCAGTTAGTATTTTGTCTGCTCGTGCTTGGTGAGGTATGGGATCTCCCAGCCTTGTGTCGACTGCTAGTTAGTTACTGGCATTTGATAGAAGAACTTGTGTAGCCTTGGGAACTCTTGCTCAAACACCTGTTACTTTGGGTGGGAAGACCGTCTTAGTTGACTTCATGGTAATAGAAGACCCCTTGGACTTTAATATGCTTCTTGGGCGTGATTATGTCTATGCCATGCAAGATGTGGTGTCAACTTTCTTTCGTGTGATGTACTTTAATCATGGGGAAGAAATTGTCACTATCGATCAGTTGGATTTTCTTGATCCGTCTCCTGACCCAACTAGAGACCAAGTCTTTCCTTTATTGATTCCCAGTGTTTCTGTAGACACTACCCCGCCACAGGTGAACTATGTGGCTTCTTGTCATTTGTGTTGAATTTCTACTGAGAGGAAGCCTCTGTTTTCATGCTTACCTTCTTGGGACTTGGTCCCAGCAGTTGATCTGGTGAGTCATCCTATACAGATTGTAGAGCCTTCTCTCAACTCTGTCCATCCATTTGAAAGTTCAGATATGTGTCCTATCTCGGATGATTTCCTCCCTTCGGATGAAGTCTTCCTGGAGTCTTTGATACAGTCTGACCTTCTTTTTCAGTTGTGATTAAGTCTAACCCTGATTTGCTTAGTAAGCCTTCCCTTTTTCTTATGTTGGTTTTTGTTGAGTCTTTTGATTCTTCATTTGAATAGAAAATCGGTGATCCTAATGAGTTTGATTTTTTCTTATGAATTTATCAGCTCCTGTGATATTGAGTTTGTTCCTGCAGACTCTATCTCCCTTGTTGATTTTTGCTTCTCTTATGAGGTTGATATTATTGATTATGAACCCTCAAGCCTTGGTCCTATAGAATCTTCTTCGGTTGATTCTGCCTTGACTTTTCCTTTTGTAGAAGATAGCAAAGTCACAAGTGTTTCTGCCAAAGTGACCCGCATCGGATCGTTTCTTCTGATGTTGTTGTTTCTTGGAGACAGGATTATTAGTTGGATTCACAACTGTTTATGAGCCTCACCTTGTTGTTCAAGCTGTAATTGCATTTGCATATCCCTTGCTCGCACTTATGAGCCTGATGCCGGCTTCCATGCTTTTATCTCATTGTATAAGAACTCATCTTTGTTCTCATTGCCGCTAAGCCTTGTATCATTTTGCCTTTGCAACTTGACACCCTTTACCTTGAGGATACGTTCCCCAAGTGTCCTTATCTTGCTCACTTTCCTTGCATTATGCATAGGTTTGTTCCTTGCGCTTGGAACTAGTTTCGCCTGTCTATGACACTCGTCTCCTCGCATTTAGAGCATTCTTTTTTCTCTCCTTCGAGCTCATTAAAAACAGTAAGGAGGCCGCGAGTTGACTTTTCCGGACTTGTTAAAACTTCACGGGAAAGATTATGAGTTTCTTTAGTCCCAAGTCTGACTCCTCAAAATAGACTTGACTACTGAGTAAACTTGTCCATTCAGGCTCGTTAAGAATATGTGAATGGGCATCCACATTGGTGGTAGGTTATCTCTTTCTCAGACCATGTGGAATAATACGAGAAAGGATCCCTCTCTTTTCTACTGAATTGAGAAGAGTATTCTCAGGCATAGGTTTATCTCTTTTCCGGACCTGAGGGACTAAACTTACGGAAAAGGAACCCCCGGTATGAGCTTAGTTTTCTTTTTTTCGTGCTCTGGACCAAAGCATGAAAAATATTTCGAGTGTACTTTATGTCTTTGTCATGCTCGTTAAACCCTAAAGAACAAAGCATCGAATTTATTGTTGTAAGCTCCATTTCTTGTAATCAAATGGATCTTTCCGAGTGATCTTGCCTTCCTTCACACTCGTAAAACTCAGGCTATATGCTGCTTTTGAAGGAGCGTTGGGTAGGTGGTAATTTAACCTTTTTCGGACCTTCCTGACTAAGTACGAAAAAGGTGCGCCTTTTCTTCTTCGGAAGTTAAGAGATTTCTTCTTTGGTTTGTTTTATACTTTTTCGGCCTCAGGAGACTAAATTGTACGAAAAAGGACCCCCTTGGAGTCTTCTTTGGATTTTTCAGACTCTCTAAACTATGAAAACACCGTCGAGCATGTACTAGTTCGGGCTCGTAAAATCCACGAATCAGTGCCTTATCAAGCATTCTTCTTTCTTTTCTTCGAGCTTGCCAAAAATGAAGATGGTCCTGAGTTTGCTTTCTTGGACTCGTTAAACCTTTACAAGAAAGAAGGGAAGGGGAAGGTTTATTTCCATGTCTTTTTACATCATGGCAGCAAGTCTTGTTTCCTTGAACAAAGCACCATTTTTGAGTCTATCAACAGTTGGGTCCTAGTATTTTGACCTTATCCTGATTCAGAGTTTTCTTACTCCTCCAGTTGGTCTCTTTTCCAATTATATGGGGAATCTGTCAATGTCTCCTACATTGAAAATTTGTTTCGTTGGTCCTATTTTGTGTCAAAAGCTGCCTAAGTCACTTTTGTGTCGTGCTCACTGTTCAAGGATTAAACCTTTGTCGGCCATTCTACAGTTGCCTTGACCTTTTGTGTCGGCCATTCCCTGGTATCAGTTCATTACATCATGTCTTCAGCGGTCCTTTTTGTGAAATTCAGTACCATTTCCAGATCCAATTAGTCTTTGACTTACCTCGTGTTGGATGATGAAGGATGCCTTAATTCCTTCCTTCCAACGGATCTCTTCCTATCGACTGCAACACATCTTGCTCTAGGAATGAGATTTAGAGTTTTATGACAGTACCTTGGGAATTGTTGTCCTCAATGGCAATTTCCCTCGCTATTGGGTAGTGGGGATACCTTAATGTCTCCTGCTCGATGGATTCTTCAAGTGTTCGACTTCAAGTCCTTGTACTCACACTTGTTAGAATGTACTAGGTACCTTGGGAACCATTTTCATTAATGGTGGTTTCCCTCGCGTTTGTTGACAGTTTTCATTATTGACCGGTAATCAAACAGCTTCCTCCATGTTCGACTTCAACTCCTTTATTCGCATGGTTAGGATTCGTACCTTTTTTGCGCGGTTTGGATTGAAGACCTTGGGCTGACAGTAACATTGTCATCTTTTGCTATTGCCCAAGTTGCGCAAGACCTTGTCATACTTTATATGACATTTTGCTGAGACATAGATCCACCTTGTATTTTTTTGGCTATGATCGATTGTTGAGCATGGATCCACCTTGTTCATTTGTGGCCATGGCTCCTTTAGATTTGATATGGTGCCTTTTTTGCATATTGAGCGACCATGATAGTTTCATCAGTTATACATATGTTGGATCCACCTGTATCTTTATGGCGATGTTTTTTATATGGACGTGTATGTTCCATAGATTAGTTTTTCTGACATTTATCTCTCTTTCAGGTACCTTCACTCGAGCCTTTCGATCTTGGATTCTCTGCTCTCTCCATACTCAGCTGTTTCCTTTATAATGTATTTAGGCTATCATCTTCCCCTCTAACCTCACACATTAGGGGGAATCTGTTATAGCTCAAAAATGACACATCTCTTCCTATGACCATTTTCCCATGATTCCGTTGCATGTTGACACTTCCATGACGGCACTTCATGAAATTCATTGAAAGTCACTGAAAAAACACCTATCTTGGAGGACCCATATCTTGATTTCTGTAATTCCGTTTGACCTTATATCTACACCGTTGGAAAGGTATTTCAGTTATCTAAAACTTTATAGAATACACTAAAGTCTAAAAATTCCCAAAAATACCCTAAAAATGCGTTTTTTGTCCATTCACGATTTTTCCTTAAGAAAAACCCACGAATGTGCCTCTTAGCATTTAAACATTAAAACATGAGTTGATTGGAGATTAGTTAAGTCATTTAACTTAATTTCCTTAACTGTTGTAACTTCTCCAACCTTCAAAACTACCTTATTTCACCCATATAAATAGAGGTAGGGAGGTCCATGAGAGGGGACTGGAATTTCTGCATTGTTATGCTGGAGGAATCAGGACTCTCTTTGCCCACACCTTTTCCCTGGAGGTCTTCCCCTTGTGTTGCAAAGCTTGGAGGCTGATTTCTTTGGAGAAGAGAAGTAGCAGAACTAGATCAAGGTTTCATGAGGTGCCAAACTTGAAGAGAAGGTATACTTCTACTTGTTTTCAAGATTAATAAAGATGTGATGTCCTTCTTCTTCCCAAATCATTGTTCAATGTGTGATTGAATATCTGTTTATCATCATATGATGATTTTATTCAGATTATTATTTCATATTTATTTGATTATCATTTCTTTATATGTGGTCATAATGGTTTGAGGAAGGTATAACTTGTTTTGCAGGTCTCTTGGATCAACAGGATCAAGAAGAGGATTGAAGAGAAAGCTTGGACCAGCCTTCAGTTAGTCAGGTGTGGACCTTTCTCATCTCTGAATCTTGCTTATATATTCTTGCTGAACATTGTGCATCTCTCTTTCAACCCCAGTACGTTGATGGCCTCTTAAACCCTAGCCATAGGATACTTTCCTTTACAACAGCCATCATCACGTTATTGTGGCTATCGATTATTTCATGAAATGGGTAAAGGCTATGCCCACAATTAAATCCAATTGTGAGACAGCCACGTATTTCATGTTCAACCATATTATCACCCGGTTTGGCATTCTGAAAGAGCTTGTCATTGACCATGGTAGGAACTTTCAGGATAAAATGATGGAAGAGTTGGCTTCCAAGTTAGGGTATAAGCAAGAACATTCATATTCTTATTACCCTCAGGTGAATGGACAGGTTGAAGTAGTGAATAAATCACTTACGTCTATTCTCCAGTGAGCCATCACACGAAGCAAGACCAATTGGCATATTATGTTGTATCCTTATTTGTGGACCTATAGAAACACAGTTAAGACTGCCACCGTTTTCTCTCTATATCAACTTGTGCATGGGGTGGAGTAAGTTTTACGGGTTGAATGTGAAATCCCTTCTATGAAGCTACCAGTAGAGATTTTACTGGACACTTCCACATCGGAAGAACGTTTGGTCCACTTAGAGCAACGTTGAGATTCATTAGTGGCTCTAGAGGTTAACAAGCATCACGTCAAGTTCCAGTACGATAAGTATGTTTGTCCAAGGAGGTTTAATGAAGGTGACTTGGTCCTTTTGTGGGATCAAGCTAAGGAACCCTTGGGGGCAGGGAAATTTAATCCCATGTGGCATGGCCCTTATGTGGTTAAATGAGTCTTAGAGAAAGGCACTTATGAGATGGTTGATTATGAAGGGATAGACTTGGCGGAGCCTAGAAATGGGCTCTATCTCAAAAAATACTATGCATGATCTTCAACCAAGGCTGATTGCTGTATATTCTTGTACAATTTTTGCATTGCATAGTTAGGTTTTCTTATGGTGATCAGGTCTATTGATTAGCTTTTGTTTCTAATGGCAGATGTCGATGGAGTCTTCTATTTACAAAGGATTCACCGATGGTGATAGCGACCACACTCAAAACTTAGCTTCGGCTGCTTGGGTGATTTATACTCCTACGGGTCAAGTATTGTCTTTAGGAGGCATATGTTTATGACCTTCTTCGAACAATGTTGCTAAATATAGTGCCGTTATTGAGTTATTGCGTGATGCCATTTCACATGGTGTTCATTCTCTTGAGGTACGTCTTGATTCGTAGTTAGTGGTTTCACAGCTTAATGGCTTGTATCGTATTAGGGATCCAACATTATTACAAAGATTCTTACAGTGATATTGCTAGAATGACAATTTGAGAATATAACATACATTCATGTTCCAAGATTTTTTAATCAAGTCGTTCACTCATATGCTAACTATGTGTTAGAATGGCATTTGTTTCATCGACCATAAGCATATCACAAGCATACATTTTACACACATGTAAATATAAATAAAATCGTTCATCATAAAAGATTTTCATTAATATCCAAAAAGTGACGTCATAATATATAAGTGTCATATATAAAATTGGGGCTTCTGAGCCACCAAAATATAATACACGGTCATACAAAAATGAATATCCTCAGGTCTCTAAGCCTGAGGAGGAGAGGGGTTCTGATCATGATATAGCACTATGGCTCTAGATAGCTATCGAAAGAGTCGAACCCATGCTTATGGTACACCAACCACCTGACATTGCATGGCCTCAGGCAAGTCCTCGACTTGCACCATGGGTACCCTAGGTGTTAAGTGAACGAAGCTCGTGTGAATTCCTTGGAGCGTTCACTCCGCATCAGCACCCATGATATTGTCTCCTCTACCCCTTCGTTAATGACGAGGGAATACTTCTGGTTGTTGTGGTCCTACATCTGCGTACAGATGACAGATTGTCACTATGTGTCGTCACACCAAAAATATGTCTTTTGAGTCAATATATAAAAAAATACAAAAAAATTAAATAATTCAAAACTTAAAAAGAGGGTTTGGGATTCTTTACCTTTGTCTCCATAAGCTACTCCTAGTGATAGTGACATATCCAGATCTCCGCCGAAGTATACCTTTGCATAGGGGTAGTTTTCTATGGTGATGATCTGTCTCTGCCACCATGGAAAGAAGTCGGCTGGGTAGGGGTTAGCCACCCTACCTCCACCCAGTATGTGCATAACATTTTCCCAATGTCGTTGGGCAGGATACTGAACTCCATGTGGAACAATTTCCACTCTAGGGCTTAGCCCCGGTACCCGCTCAAAGAAGAACGTGCTTAGTATCCTGCCGAACCCAAAGTTCCGTACCCTACCCATCTTGGAATCACTGAGCTTTTGTTTCATGTTGCTCAACAGTGTCGTGCTCGAGTCATACACTGTAGGTCTCATACACTCCACCACATAGAACATCATTGGCCATAAGGACTGGTGGAAGTTTTCTCCGTAACACCCATCGCATGGGTTAAAGAGGATTTCATCCAAGATGCAGTTAATGCAGTGTAAATTGGCCAATTGAAGCATCGAATCAGAGTCTTGGTCACTGAAAATTTGGATCAGATTCATGAACTCAAGAGAGATGACATGAAAGAGAAGAGGGAAAACTATGCCCAGGAACAACAGTCTGTCGGAACAATTGACGCCCCAAATTGACAAATTCTGGAATTGGAGATGCAAGTGGGCCTCCTCAAAATCTAGGGACATAATTCAGTAGTTATTACATAGCCAGTTAAGCAGAAGAAGGAAAATCCATGCATGAACTTGGGAAAAGGGTACTTCTCTAACTTTCCATAGTCAGTCCTATTTTATTCATGTGTCTTTCTGTTTGGATTCTTTTTCAGGATAAATAGTAATTGGTTTCTCTCTATCAATAAAACTTCATTTCAACTAGGAACCAACTTTGTAGTGTCTCCAAGGGTAGTTATTTTAAATTTTGCAGTGCTATGAGTTGTAGTTTCCGTTATATGCTGCAGAACACTCAGATGTAATTTGTGTTCTGTGTCTGCCACCCTTTAATAAATAAACTCTACTCATTCTAGTAAAAACTACATTAATATCTTAATCAATCAATTAAAGAAATCGATGTTTGTATGTAGTTTCTCTATCAAATAAAATAAATGGAAATCTTTATGTAATCCTAAAAATAAAAACTCAAGGTTTTCTTATGAAAAACAGTGCCCAATATAATTATCTAAAAAATTCAATATATGACAGAGGACGGCAAATCAATATTAAAAAATAATCCTTAAAATAAACCTCTCCTGCAAAAAAAATTATATGCAGCCACGGATGAAACATCCAATACTAGCATTATCTAAGCCTTCAATTTACCAAAAATCGTGTCCTTCTCCTGGGTTGTCTGGAATCACCCATGCCCAAACTTAGTGGACGTGTCAATGAATTTCAACTTGATTTCCTCCAAAGCAGTACGAGAAGTTGGTTCAGCAAACACTACCGTAGAGTAACCAATTGCTTCTTTGTACCTATACAACAACCTCTGATCATAAAGTAATAATCTTTTACAATACCATAGTGAGGAAAACCACCCAGTTGTGTTATATCCTTCTCAGTCCTATCAAATTCGGTCATTGCCTTGTGGGATTCCTGATATACCTTTCCAATCTTGTAGATTTTATTATTCATCTCAATATGATGATGATAACAATTTTCACCAGCCATGGAAACACTAAAGGAAACCCTGGAGGGATGCCAAGCACCAATACAAGCAACCTTACGCAAACCCCTGTGAGTTTTCCAGGGAAGTCTAGTAACACCCTACCTGCTAACAACACCTTCACAACCCTTATCCTTAGTGACACCAATAACATCAATCATTTCATATTTCCGGAAAAGAGAATCAATAGGAACTTATTTCTCAAAGAACTTATATGCATAATCTACTTTATGGGCAACTGTTCCACCATTAACTTGTACTTCCATTAGGTGTTCCTTCTTTTGCTTCAGTCCTTTCATCTTCTTAATCTGAAAATGTGAAATTCGGTTGCTGGATATCAATAGACTAAAATATCTTCATACACAATACGAAAAACATTGTCTTAATACACTTATAAAAACTCTATTTTAAAATAAGACTTAATATAAAAGTGACAAGGAATACTTTTGTAAGGCAGCATAAGATTTTCCCAAAACTAGTCGAGCAACCAGTACATAAGTTGACAAAATACAAGGAAAAATTATTTTGTAACATTCTATGGTGCTAAAACCAATAAGCGCTGTGAGAACTTTAAAAATTTAATCGAAGTGGTAGTACTTGTAAACCATACATGATTTATTTAATTAATCTGTCAAAATTTTATTTCCACTTCACTTTTTGACTCTGGTTAAAAAGTACACAAGCACTCAATGTAAGTATTTCACATATATGTTTTTATCATTTCTTATGGTTTGTCTCCCCAAATCGGTTTGAAATGGCTATGATGAATAAAAGTAGAACATTTACAAGTCTAGGACTTGAAATGAAAAAGAATTCTAAAAGGAAAACTAGTCTAAAAGGATATCATACTGATGTAATATTCAATCCATAATAAAAAATGAATTACTAGAAGATGGAGGGGTGATAAAACAATCACTCCATGCAAGCATATATGTGGTTTTTCATTTATTGTTCTTAATAGTCAAAAATAATAACAACCAATAAAAGAAATAATTTAAGGGGTTTAGACATTGAAAATAAGAGTCTAAAGAGGAAAATTAAGCATACAAACCCTAATGTAATGTCCATTCAAGAATTAAAAATGAATCCACAAAGGATGGAGGAGCTGAAAGATAGAATACAGAAGCAAGCAAAGGGAAACTCAACAGATCTAGTTGGAAGGACCAATTTTCCATCTTGAGTGAACCCCTTATTAGTCAGCATTGAAGTTTTGACAGGAGACCAATGGATCACAAAACAACATCTCCAAAAAGAGGAATCAAACACTGTATACGGAAAAACCTTAACCAAATTTTGAAGCCAGAATACTGGAACAACCTGTCTAAAAAAACAGAAAAATACAAAGATCTACCATAGATCCTCAAGCATGATATAAACCTGCCATCGTGGTCCCATGAAAGAAAAGAAAGAAGGTACAGAGGAAGTGTACTCTCATGGATTTTGTCAAGAACGATCTAATACATATTGAACAAAAAATTGATTATTTTCATTTACTTGGAACAATATAAGAAAAGGAAGTTGTCTAGTAATGGAAAAACTGGACATATTCAGATATTCCTTAATCCTGATCTGCAAAAATTGGCTAGCCAAATGGGTTCAACCATACCCATTTACTTTCCTTAAATTTTCCCTCTCGGATCATTGGCCAATCTGTGTGGATGTTGT
>LPNX011162583.1:41469-95369 GCA_001517045.1 Pseudotsuga menziesii | reverse complement strand
ACACACACACACACACACACACACACACACACACACACACACATATATATATATATATATATATATATATATTACAAGAAAGGAGGTGTAGGATGAAATGAAAACACTACAAAAAGAATCGGTGAAGTCAAAGATATTAGAGAAAATCAACTCTAATCCAATCCAGACCTAGGATGCAAAAAGTGAAAAAAAATTATTCCAAAAATGGAAATTTAGGATTCAGTGACTCAAAAAGAGAGGGATTCTACATTCAACCATCGATTATACTTAATCAAAAAAGATTTCAAGGATAATAAAAAAAATCAAAGGAACAAATTACACCCCCTAGCAATCCAAAATGTTTAAGCGAAAGAAGATGCTGGAAAAAGTTTAAACAGATTACACCCCCCAGGAAATCCAAAATGTTTAGCCAAAAAGAAGATGCTAGAAAATGTTTAAATTAGGATTAACTTTAAGTAATGGAATAAGGAAATTTTTTGACAATATATTCCAAGAAGAGAAGAGTTAGAGGGTGAAAATGAAACACTGCAGAAAGAATCTGAGAAGTCAAGGATGTCAGAGAAAATCATCTCTAATTCAATCTTTACCTAGAATACCAACAACAAAAACCATTCTGAAAACAAAAATCTAGTATTCAATGGCTCAAACGAGGAAGGGATTCCAATTTCTCCCATCGAGTATACCTGATCATAAAGTGCTTGTAAAAGGCTTCAAGAATAATCACAGAAGAGAATAAGAACAAGGCAACAAAACATACATATCTGGATAGAGATTTATTACAAGAATTTTCTAACAGATAACATGGAAACAAATTAGAATAGTGCAGAAACCTACTAAGGATGCATCCCAAATTAATATCAAAAGATACATTATCCAAGTGACCCCAATAACTGAAGAACTACACCAAGCAATTTCCTCAATAAAGAAGGACAAATCCCCTAGCACAGAAGGTTTCACAGTGGCTTCTATCAAAAGATGCAAGATGCTATCAATTCTAAACTACCAGGTCCAGCTGTGGAATTGAGGAAATCAAAGAGAATTTTTGAAGCCTTAACCTCAACCTTCCTCACCTTTATTCTAGGAAAGAGCAGGAAGCTTGTTTTGACAATTTCAGGCCCTTCTCATGTAACACATCCTACATGATTATATCAAAAGCTTCCAAGATGAATATGGTGTTCCCTATATCCAAGGAACAAGTAGAGTTCATGGTAGGTAGAGATATCACAGTTTGGTTTCAGTCCAAAGAGGCAATAGCTTGACACACATCAAGACCAAAGATGAGTAAGCATATGATAAAGTAAAATGGAGAATCCTTGTAAACATAACTTCTGAGAATTGGTTTATAAAAAAATGGGAAGAATGTATTTCAGGGTGTTTCTTCTTGGCATTCTTTACTGTGCGAATTAATGGGACCCATCAAGCTTCTTCAAGGCTACAAGAAGAGTGAGGCAACAATACCCTCTTTCCACTAAATTAAATGAAAAGCAGAGATCAAAGATCTCAAACAAACCTCAAATATCCCCTCAGTCAACCACTATCTATTTGTACATAGCACTCTGGTAATGGGGGTGGTAAATAATAGAAGATCCAATGCCTTGAAAAGGATACTTCCAAAATTTGGAACAATTTCAGATCAAATAAAAAATATTCTTTGTATAAAGGACAATCTCCAAAATTCCTAACATATCAGTATAAAATAAATCAAAAAAAGAAACCTCACTAAAAAACAAAAAAAAATAGAAAAAAAGAGACAGATCTACTAGATTTAAAAAAAGAAAGTCTAGATATGACAGGTATAACTAACACACACACACACAATACATTGACACTAGATATAATACATGTTTACGTTGGGCCCCGTGACCACACTGCAGGGACTTTTGGCAAGCCATACATTGATCCTCAGGAAACTCATTAACCACCTTCATGAGTTATGATCAGACCACCTCAAAGAACGATCCTTCACAATACATAGATATGAGCTTGGCTCATGGGTTTAGATTATCCGTTCGGCAATTGACAGAAGAAAACATGGTCACAATTTGCAGCATTAAGGAAGTTTGCAAAAGAAACCATTGTGCCAATAGGCACATCACCTCACAACAAGAGCTTCTGGAAACTTCGGGAAAGTAATTCAACTCCAAGCTATAAACAGGTTGGTTTTGAATCCCTGATCTTTCGCTCTAGTTCCAATGACTTCAATTCATGTTTTTTAGCATTATGGGTTTGGGTTTTGCTTGGTTTTTAGTTTACACTCCCCTCTAGCTCTCTCTCTCTCTCTCTCTCTCTCTGTTCCTTCAGCTATCCAACATCGACCTTGATTCTACTATGGGGGTTCATTTTCTTTTCAACATAGTCCTCCACTTGTTACCAATCTCGACTCTCAACCTTCAGCACTCTCAGCTAGCCTCCCCTTCATCTTATTCAACTCCCCAATCCTCAACATGGCTAGAGAATCCTAAAGCAAAGACCCTCAGAAGGGAAAGAGCCCTATTTTTGAACCAAGGGTTCAAATCTCGAGACTTCTATTTCATATTTACCCAGAACGCATTCAACATGAGCTTGCTGACATTAAGGAATGGTTGGAAGTTTAACAAGACTATACTCAAGATGTAGAAATCCAAGAAAACATGGGCCCTCTTGTTCCCGATCTAGGGAATACCAAAGCCAAAGAATCCAAATACTTTTGGACTATGGTACTCTATTGGAAAATTAAAATACTTGGGATTCTCTAAGTCGTTTGGTTTTCACATTCTCTATAACTTTATTTGATAATTAATAGAAATACTTACTAGCTTATAAAAAAACATAGCACAAATTATAAAGTAAACCAGATATGTATGACATAATAGTCAATTTTTCATAAAAAAAAAAAAATATGACATGATAAATTAGTGATTATCTAATTTACATTGAAACTATATATTCATTGAAATTGTCTTTTTTTTGGTGTTTACTTGTGACATTTCATGAACCCATGGATGCAAAAAGGACACTTTTTCAAACTATGTTTGAATACAATATTCAAAATAGAGTTTTGAAAGCCATATTAAATAATTATTGATGTTTACTTTTGACATTTCATAAATCGACATTTGACAAGAGACGCATCTATGGTCCCTTTCCAAAACTATATCGATATACGATATACAAATAAGAGCTAGGAAAGGCGTGCCCATTACAAAGGTATATGGTGGTGATATGGTTCCTTATTTCATTTGGATGCAATTTACAATAGCACACAAAAATCTGTGTCTATACGATATACAAATAAGAGCTAGGAAAGGCGTGCCCATTACAAAGGTATATGGTGGTGATATGGTTCCTTATTTCATTTGGATGCAATTTACAATAGCACACAAAAATCTGTGTCTATACGATATACAAATAAGAGCTAGGAAAGGCGTGCCCATTACAAAGGTATATGGTGGTGATATGGTTCCTTATTTCATTTGGATGCAATTTACAATAGCACACAAAAATCTGTGTCTATACGATATACAAATAAGAGCTAGGAAAGGCGTGCCCATTACAAAGGTATATGGTGGTGATATGGTTCCTTATTTCATTTGGATGCAATTTACAATAGCACACAAAAATCTGTGTCTAGACCCATAGCGAATCCCTTTTTATAACTACTTTCATATACAATATAAAATAAGAGTTCTCAAAGCCAAATTATATAATTATTGATGCTTACTTATGGGTTTTCATAAAATGATAATCCATAGATGACAAGAGACCCATCTATGGTCGCCTTCCCAAACTACAGTAGTATACAATGTGAATAAGAGCTCTGAAAGTCGTGACAATTGTGAAGGTGTATGGTTGTGATATGGTTCTTTATTTAATTCGAATTCGTTGAGTAAATACATTTGATCTTCTAATGGTAGATGTAATAGCTCAAAGATAAATTAGTGTCCATATATTGGTAGATGTGGCAATGTGAATTTCCCAAATAGATAGGTCATGATGTTGTGTAAAGGTGAATATTAAGGTGATATTTTCCATGCATGCAGAGGACCCTTTGTAAGGAGATCCTAGGAAAATCCAAGAGAATCCAAGTATATTTAGATATATTGTGACAATAATTTCATCCATGCCAGAATTCTTTTGGGCATATCCTTGGAAAATTCAAACAAATCTGGATCATATCTAAGGATCCTTACACCAAGTCCAAAAAGCCCAGTAACTCAGATAAACCTACATATATCCATCTTAAGGATCTATGAAGTGGCAAGAGGGAACAAATCCCTTAAGGTGTAAACCTTTTTTAAAATGCAAAATTGAGGAAACGTTAGTCCCTCAAGGTTTTTGTTCCCTTTGGACACTTGGAAAATCTGAAGTTATGATAGATCAATAGTAGTGGTTATTACTTTTGTTATTCTCATTTTTGGATCCTCTTGGATTTTACATATTGTACATGGATGTGAAAGGTTTTTTAGTCCATTTCTTCTACCGTCCTAACCTCATGCATTCTGAGAACAAATGGATAGTAGTGCCTCAAATGGATACTAAATGTTTGAATAAATTCTTATTATAACATCTTATTAGTATAAATTATGACTCCAATATTTTTACATAATGCTTGCATGCATATCTCAAAATTCTTCCCAATAGACAGGTGTAAAACTCTGCAGAACATATTGAGTAGGGAATGCGTTTTAACATAATCAACATAAGCAGTAAATATGAATAAAGTTTTTATAGGTACAGGGAATATTCTCATATCCCCTTCATGGACCTTATTTAAAATTGAAAAATAGTTGCACTTAAGTTTCTTATAGAAAAACTGCTTTTTCCCCATGTCCTCTTAAATGCATGAGCTTTTTCAGAATTGGTCCAAGTGTATAGACTATAAATAGGTTATCTTGTTATTTCTATCCTCAACCTGCCATCCCTTGAAAAGTTTGGGGATGTGGTCTAGCCATCCGAGGGGCATGTCTCGGAAACCAGTGCAACATTCAATATAGAGTTTGTATATCAAATGAAGAAAAACTAGCAAAATTCAGAAACTTGTAGCAGGCACCAAATCTGGACATATTGCCAAAATTGGTTTTAGTCTCCTCATCGGCAATCTACAGAAATATTGTAAGAGAAGAACCGAGGGCCAGATGAAGAATTGGCACATCAAGGGCCAGGCGATGCCTTGGAGAAGCAAAAATTTGTGGCCATCTGCTCCTAAAATGTGAATTTCCACCAAATTATAGAAAGTATGGGACACATAGACCAGCTAGCCTAGCATAAAGGATAAATCTACCAAGGAGTTGTTCAAGAAATAGGGAAAATCCATAGGATAAGAAAAAGTTATGAAGAAAATCTGGGCTCAAAATATAGCCTAGATAAGAGTCTACTAACCATAGGAAATTAGAAATGGACCAATCTGGACTATTTTCAGCCTATTGGATGCTTCGTTTCTAAATCTAATATGGAAGAATTTTGCATTGAGTTATGTTATGTATACTTTAGTTCAAACAATCTCCATCATCTGGTTAATAACTTTACATGTAAACATAGTATTAACATCAAAGCTAGTATGGATTCATTTCAAAAGAGCTATCATAGGAAAAGGTACAGTAAGAACAAACAATTGTGTTGCCTGAAATCAACAGAAGGAAATTGGCAATCTAAAATAAGCAGATCCAAATTAAGGTAGATATAAATCAATGCCAGATCCAAGAAAGTCAAAAACTGTCCATAGAAAGATAGTAACAGAAGAACCATTGAGATCGAGATAAATAATTAGCCCATCAAGGGTCCAGACTCCACACAATTTTTTGGAGAACCAAAAAGTTGTTGCCAACTGCTCCTAAAATGCGAATTTTCCAACAAATTAAGGAAACTATGGAACACATGGACAAGCCAGCCCAGCAAAAAGGTTAAATCTACCAAAGAGTTTCCCAAGAAATGGGGAAAATCCACATGATAAGGAAATGTTCTAAGGAAAATATGGGCTCTAAATCTAGCCTAGATGACAGTCTAATATCCATAGCAATGGACCAATTTGGACTTTTCTCAGCCGGTTAGCTTCTTAGATTATGAATCTGATATGGAAGAATTTTCCATTAAGTTATGTTATGTATATTAGTTTTATTCCAAAGTTTAAACAATGTCCATAATCTAATTTATATGTAAACGGAGTATTAAAACTAAAGCTAGTATGAATTAATTTCAAAAGAGCTGTGATAGGAATAGGTACAATAAGAACAAAAAAACGTGTTGCCTTAAATAAATAAAAGGATTTCAAGAAACTCAAATAAGCAGATCAAAATTGAGGTAGATATAAAATTTAAACTTATTATAAATCAATGCAAGATCAAAGAAAGTCAAAAAACTGATTGATCGCTTCAAACTGCCAAACTTCGGCTAGTTCAAAGAAAACTTTGGAAATATACTCTAATGTAAAATGTAGACAGAAAGGGCCGATTGTTATCAAAAACGGCCATGAAAGGGGAAGGACTGAGGAAAACATACCTGGAATAGGTGTAAAGAAACAAGATGACTGAAATCCAAGATGCACTGGTAGGAATGAGTGAAGCAATGACCATGGGAACCTAGCCCAAATATGTGAAACAAAAGGGACTCTAAGCTCCTTATAGATCTCCTTACCGAGTAGGAAGTTAGTAGGTCATGGGAACTGGTCCAGCACATTGAATGATGTTTTTTAGAGGATAAGCAGAATTTCAATCTAGTAATATCACAGCATGTGAGAAGGAAAGAAAACCATATGGTTGACTAGATGGCTAGCAAATCCATCGCACTGAAAAGTGATGGAGGGATAGAAATGGGCACATCAAAAAGGAAAACAACAATACGGCATATACTACTTCAACAAACACACACTCAGAAAGAAAACCTACTTCATTTGGAATTTAAAGCACATCATAGCGCAGGTAAGAACCAACGCTCACAGGTTAAGATGTGAATCAGGAAAATGGGAACAACCAAACGAGCCACCAGATGGAAGGGTGTGCAGGATATGTGTCAATGTGAGTAGAAAATAGAGCAGTGTTTTCTTCTATTTTGTATAGCATAATCACAAATCATAGAGATATCAAACTTGCATATCAAAGGCCAGGGATCAGCATTCCAGAAGGATCTAGTGGGAGGTACATCGAAGTTGGTACATAAAAATATGCATGCAAGAATAATACAGTTGAAGGAAGAGACATTTATTTATTGTCACATTTTTCTTTAAGCTCTTTGAATATGTTACACAGAAGCGAATTTTTTTTTATCTCATATAGCCACTCGGCTGAGTGACAGTTTAATAAATCAATCCATCTATTTATCTACTCGATCTTATAAACTCTAGAATAAATAGGATGATTTCCAACAAGGGGTTGGACACTAGGTTTGTTTCCTTTTGTTTAAATATGAGCATATCCATAAACTCCAATCTAAGTAACTCCATAACCTCAGGTATATTATATTAATGTAGATCTATGACAAAAAGAAACATGGAGCCAACCAATGTATAATAGAAGGGAGCAAAAAGCCACACCATCTACTGAAGATTGACACAATGGCCCACAGAAGCATGTGGACTACAATATGACCTAGATATGTGTGAGAAGCCATGATCTACAATATTGTTGTTGGATCCCAAATGAGAAACTAGGTCCTCAAAATGCTACAAAAATGCTGCAATATTTGTTGTTGGATTCCAAATGATCTACAAGATTTGTTGTTGTACATGTGGGAGAAGAAATAAACATGTCTCAAAAATGTGTTGCTTCTATTGAATGAATGCACAAACAATGTTGCTTATGTTGAATGAATGGATAGGTTTCTATCTCTGGGGCGTCAAACAAAACAATTATTTAGAATATATATTGACCATGCCCCACACGGACTCTGAGAACAAACCTGCAACATTCAAGGAGGAGGAGGAGGGCTTCATCCTACTCATATTCACGACGATGATGATTCTCCTCTAGTAGTAGAGGAGGAAGAAATAGATTGCAATGGATGGGTCACAGCCAGAATAGTTTTTTGCAATGGATGGGTCACAGCCAGAATAGTTCTTTGCAATGGATGGGTCACCTTGTAATTAGTATGAGTCATAGCCCTTTTACTGAAATATTTGATTCAACCAAACTAAAACCCATAATTTCCCAATGAAAAAAAGGACAAGATGGTGTCCACTTAAGTCTCGACTGTTGGTGGAAAACCCCCAGAATGGATGATCTATCCCAAAAACCTTTGATTCCCTTGGCCAAAGGAGAAGTTTGAAAAAGAAATGAGATCATATGATTATGCCATTACATCTAAAATGAGAAATGAGATCATCTGATTATACCCTTACATCTGAAATGACATGAGAAATGGTTAATAATAAAGTAGATATGGCTGATAAAATGACAAAAGCTTTAGGGTTTTGTGGGTTGAAAATTGACTGAAAAATAGAGAGGTTGATAGAAACTCATTCCTAGATTAGATTTGATTTGGACAAACAAAAAAATAAAAATGCAAAGACATGAGGAGACAGATATGCATACAAATGTGGAGTGGACTAGCATGGATTTTCTTTCCTCATACATTCCTTATTCTTCTATATCTTCGGTGAATTCCATAAACAGGTCGTTAACAGATGGCTAAGGAGATTTCATATGATAGAAAGAAAATTATTAAATTAGGAAGACAAAGTAAAGAAGAGAACATCACACTAGACACGTTCTCTATCAGATGTCCTTCCCAGATAAGAGCGTTCCAGACATCCAGAGTCCATTTCCCTCGAGGTGACTACTTTTCTCTATCACAAATAGACGCGGGAAGAGATTCCTACTCTTGAGACTCAAACATCGACATCCAGATTCAAGAAAGACACAACACACCAAATGAGAATATACGATCCATATTGAAAGCACGGAACGAGAAGATGAACCAGCAAGCAAAAATGCCATGGCCATGGAAAGAGGAGAGGAAATTGCAGAAGAGAAAATTCCATAAATGTTGAAATGGAAAGATTGTGATTTTGATTTCCCGCCTTCCGTGGTTGGTTCTCTCCATTCCCTATTCAATCCAAAGTGTACAAAAGTTTTAAAAGGAAACAACATAAGGCAATTCAATCTGAAGCTTAAAAAGGAAACAACCTAAAGCACCGGTTAAACAAGAAAAATGGAAACAAATATATATATATATATATATTATATATTTGTCAAAATAGGTTGTGTTAAATATTTTGTTTTAATTTATTGAAATTTAGATTATATATTTTGTTAAAATATAGCTTTTTAAATTGTGTTTTTTCTAAATATAAAAAGAAACATGGTGGAATCTCTCTATATATTAATGGTTTTTTTTCGTTGTAAAAAAATATGTAATTTGATATTCATAAGAATCAAAATTACATCATAGTTGTTCATGTAAAATCCCCTTCACAGTAGGCTAGAAGACAATATTGAAGACCTGGGAAAACAATTACAATATCCAAAAATAAATGAGAGGGATTCTACCCATGAACCTGTATAAAAAAAAATGTGGAAAAGAAAAAATAACTGTGAGACAAAAAATAGCAGGGCTCTAGAGAGTTTTCATACATATACAACCTAAAACAGTCCAAGGAAAAATCAGAATGGAGAAACTAGAAGCAGGTAAAGTGACCTTTAGAAATCATGATTCTGTTTGAGTACTTACATAAGTGAAGAATTCTAGGGAAGTCTCCCATCGCAATCTTTGATAGGTTGTCCACATCAAAATTAAACTCCCGGTACATGTGCCTGAAGGACAAAGAAAGAAAGAAATTCTTTAGGATCCCAATCATTTTCAACCAACAATCATAACTCAGTGACTGCAAATTGGTGAGACCTCTGGCCCAATCAATATGACCTTTGAGTCGCAAAAAATAGAAAGCTAGAGAATTTTTTTTTTGCGAACCATAAAAGCCCCCATAAGGCTAAAATCTCAACAAAAGTATTAGTGCCACTCCAAACACCCATCCTTAGCTTGAAACTATGAGAGTCATCTATACGGAGGATCATGCCAATACCACAATTTCCATCCTGCTCGGCCCCATCAAAGAATACATATATGGTATCGGATTCCAACACTGGGTTGATTCGAATATTTTAAAATTTTGGGGCACAATCTCCATTCCATTACAGAAAATGTGCCACAATCTAAGAAACAAGTAAACCTCCTTGCAAAGTTTAATCACTTCTTCTAATGTCTGCTTCAGTTTTCCTTTGGAGCGTGTGAGGAATGTTGATGTGCAAAAACAAGTTAACTTTGCAAATAGTGGCATTGAAGGAGGGTGCTCATACTTTTCCTAGGATGGAAGCTCAAAATGCATATGGTTATGAGCGCATAGGCTGGATATGGTGGTAATTGCAAATGTAAAGTTGAACCAATAACTCGACAGCATTAAGACCTGTCAAACAACATAACAACTCGTTATTGATTGGAGTGATGAACACGATCGGAGCATGAAGAACCATACATTTGAAGCGTTCTGACTGGTCACTGCGAGATCCTGAACCAACTTATTGTATTCAAAAATAGGGTATCAAGTGCAAAAATAGGGGAGAAAGGGTCGAACGATACCTTCAGCCCCCAAATATAAAGTTGATGTGTTTTTTTGGCCATGCATTGGATGCATTTGGAAATTCTACGTGGAGGAGGTGCATTCGAATGGCCAATTCTCGAGGGGATGTAGGGCTATGATACTTCTAGCTAGGTATCGCTATGGTACTAGTTCTAGTACCTAATTCGTAATTGATGTAGGAACCTAATTTTCCTTTGGAACACGCTTAACCAAGTTTGCTTCAATGGTGCAGCAAGGATAAATATGGTTAAGAGAAAATTCATGCAATTTCTTTGTTGGATATCTCAAGATCGAGGTGCATGACACAAATATTACTAATAAAAGGTAGACAACTTACAAAAATTACACTTCATTGACAAATTTACAATTTTCCATGACAAAGTTAATAATGACTAATTCATATTCTTCTAGCTAGTGACTAAATTTAGTCATTTTTAACTCTATCACTTATTATCTAGTCATATTTGTTAACTAGTGACTAAATTAGTCATTAATTTTAGTCGTTTATAGTTGGGTCAATCAAAATTACTCATATTTAGTAGTAAATCACTTGAAAAACCTATGGTGACTAGAATTTCTAGTCACCTATTAGATAATTCCTCATTTTGTACTAGTGGTATCAGTTGAATTGCACAGAGAGATCACTACCTGGGAAGAGTTTTCAATTTTCTTCAATCACACCTTCAGTTTTGTGAATATGAATCCAGCCATTTGTGCACTGCAACATATCCACAACATTGTTCTGAAGGTAGTTCTAGTTGCATATCCAGTGGATCCACATGAAACACATATGATGCAGTCGATGATGGACTGCTACAATGTGATAGGAGGGCCTGATGATGGGGATGATGAAAGGAACATTAAAATTCCAGAGACAGAAGGAAATTGAAATGTTATGGCACTCAACATACTGATGGATCCAATGAATCAACCATTAAAAATTCGGAAGGTCAACATTGGGACAAAGGATCAAAAACCGAAGTTCTCGAATGTTGGGGACTACTGGGATGAAGAAACCATGGAGAAGATCATATATCTCTTGCATGAATTCCGATATTTATTTCCTATAATGTTTTCTGAAATGAAGGGGATACTAGGAGATTTGAGAGAGATAAAGATCCCACTGAAGACATATGCGAATCTGGTGAAGTAGTGGTCGTATCACCTAGATCCATAATACAAGGAGAGGGTCAAGGATAAGCTCAACATAATACTGGATGTTGGGATAATAAAACCAGTTGAGGAATTAGAATGGATCAGTCCCATGGTGGTGCAAGATAAGAAGACAGGTGAGGTTCGTATTTTTGTTGACCTCAGAAATTGAATGATGCATGGACCTACATGATCCATTTCTAACACCATTTACCGATGAGGTACTGGAAGGAGTGGTTGGTCAAGAAATATATTCATTCACAGATGGATTTTCTGGATATCACCAACTTAAGATCGTGAAAGAGGATTTCCATAAGGTAACTTTTGTTACTGAATGGGGATTTTTTCAGTACACTATGATGCCATTTGGACTAAAGAATGCACTTGCAATATTCTCTAGGATTATTGTTGTTGCTTTTAAGGATTTTATTCATATTTCTCAAGAGGTTTACATGGATGAATGGACGGTTTATAGATTGATCAGGTATCATCTGGCGAACCTGCAAATGATGCTGGAGTGACGTCGATAGCATTAGATCTTGCTGAATTCAAAGAAGTGCATTTTCTGTGCATCTTTTGGAATGTTTCTTTGGCACATCATATGCAAGGAAGGACTATTGGTTGATCCATCCAAGATTGCATTGATTCTGAATTTTCCACCACCAATGAATGTGAAGCAACTACGAGCGACATTAGGCCACATGGGGTATTATTGCAAGTTCATTAGGGGCTATGCCCCAACTAGTACAATACCTATGGAGAATTTTCTAAAGAAGGATGTGTTATTTGTATGGAGTCAGGAGAGTCAAGGAGTCTCGACACATTGAAGGAAGAGATGGCTTCCGCACCAATACTGGTTTTTCCTGATTGGATGAAGGAGTTCCATGTTCATGTTCATGGGTCATCAACTACACTGGGTGTGGTGCTGACACAATTGGGTGAAGGTTATATTGATCACCTAATTACTTTCGCTAGTCGAAAGTTCTCATCTGCTGAAAAGAATTATACTATGACAGAGAGGGAAGGGTTGGAAATGGTATATGCACTACAAAAGTTTTGGCATTACCTATTGGGAGGTCATTTCAAGATGTTCATGGATCACTATGCTTTGAAATACCTGGTTAATAAGCCTATGTTGGGAAAGCAGATATGTCAATGGCTACTTATTTTCCAAAAGTTTGATTTTGAGATAATTGTGAAACCAAGTCACTTGAATGCAAACCTGTACCACTTATCACGAATTGAGACAAGAGAATAACCGACGAACATTGAAAATGGATTACTTGATGTGCAATTATTCATAGTTTGAATGGTTGACGACTACTATGAGAAAGTAGTTCAGTTTTTTGTGACCTGAACATCACCAGAAGGGCTTACTAAGAGTTAGAAGAAGCAGTTGGTTTTTCGAGCTGCGGATTTCCAGTTAATCGCTAGAGAACTCTATAATCTAGGACAAGACGAGATCTTATGACAATGTGTCCTACAACATAAACAGGGGTAGGTTTTGGAAGAAGCACATGCGGGAGTTGCAGGTGGACACTAGGAAGGTTGCGCTACCACTAGAAAGGTGCTCTGTGCAAGGCTTTGGCCAACTCTCAATGGGGATGCAACAGACTATGCACAGACTTGCGTCATTTGTCAAAGGACTAGGAAACCTTCAAGAAGGGATGAGATGCCACTAGTACCTCAGGTGACACTTTAACCATTGGACAAATGGGAAGTGGATTTTGTGGGACCAATCAACCCAACTGGAAAGAGAAATGGTGCACGTTACATCATCATAGTAACATATTATCTGATGATATGGGTGGAGGTTGCACCAGTTGTATATTTAGCAGCTGCAACAACAACAAGGTTCCAATTTGAAAATGTTGTTACCTGGTTTGGTTGTCTACAAATATTAATGAGTGATCAAGGGAGTCACTTCATCAATCGCACTGTCAGTGTGTTAACATAGGAGATTCAAATATAACATAAGAAGAGTACCCCTTATCACCCACAAGAAAATAGGACATTTGAATCATTCAACAAGGTGTTGGAGCTCGTGCTTACAAAGGTATCTAATGCAAACCACAATGACTAGGTTTTGAATATTCCAGCAATCTTGTGGGTGTATTGCACCGCTTGCAAAATATTGACAGCGCAGACACCATTAAGTTGGTGTATGGGTAGGAGGCAGTCATGCCAATGGAGTATATTTCTCTGAGTTCGCACATTGCAGCAACGACATGAATGGATGATGAAGGAGAATTACAAGAACACCTAGCTCAGCTGATACAACTAGAGGAATACCTCTTTGTTGCATGTTTTCACCGGTGCCTTGAGAAGGATCGACATAAATATTGGCATGATTGACATATCAAGAACAAACACTTTCAGCAAGGATACCTGATGCTGATGTATGATAGCAAGTTCAGCAAACATCTAGGTAAGTTGTAGATGCATTGGTTAGGTTTGTACATTATCAGTTTCATTACTACGGGAGGTGCAGTACAACTGCAACAATTAGATGGTGCGATGCTACCTAAGTTAGTAAATGGAAGCATCCTTAACCACTATAGGATGGGCTCAGTGTTGCGTGATGCTTAAGGGACTACGCATAAAAAAAATCTCTCTTTGTTTTGCATAAGATTGTAAGCAGGGGGATGGCGCACTAGGAGAAAGGGGCTACACAAGTAGAGAAGTGTTGCAGCTACAACCACTACCCCAATTTTTTTTATGATTTTAGGGCCCCTCCTTTGAGTTTAGATTTTAAGATTTCTTTACCACTTTTTCTCTTTAAAGGTCAGTTTTCATGACTTGGTTGATTTTTTTTTTACAGGTTAGAAAGAGTTTTGTCAAAATTAAAAAACTCAAATTTTCACCTGATTTATCGCTTGAACTCATCAAGTCTAGCCAGCACATCAAAAGAACTGGGGTTTTCCATCCAATTTTTTTCCACTCTTTATCAAGTTTCAGAATACATCTGTGAGTCTACTGATACAACAAAAAAAATCTGGCTTTTGAGCCGACGTTCTTGGTGAGTTTTTCTTTTTCTATCTGATGGTTTCATTTGAATCCTTTGTGGAAACCTTTCAAGAGATCTCGTTGATTTTTTCGATGGTGTCAAGCCAACTCGGAGAGCTAATCCTAGTCGACCGGGAAACACTTTTCCTATTATCCACTAGCCTCTTGTCAGGATTTCCTATAAGTTTGGTGACATATATTTTCAGGAGCTTAACCGATAGCATCGACAATACTCATATTATCAATTCAATGCATTCAGATGAACTGATAGTTTGCACCCGATGGGGTTTTTAATTTGTATTCCGATGAGTTTCTTGGGTGGGTTTGTTGAGTCTCTGTGATAGCATCAGAAGAACTCCAATGTTGGAGCCAACACTGTCACAATTGGTTTTTTTTTCACTGCTGATGGAATGTTTGATTCGACCCAATATCATTAGTGTCGACCGGATTTTCCTGTAGTAATCTAGTTATGTCAGATGTGTTCCATAAGTCCACTTGACACTGTCACCAACTCTTCATTTTTTTGTTGACTTGGATAGTTTTGTCGATGAGCGCCAAATGATGTTTTCACCATCAGATGTTTAGTCACCAGCTACCGCATCTAATGATGTTTATGACATTTTCTATATAATACGGGGATGGTTTTACAGTTTGGAACGCTCTAGGTTGTTGTTGTTATCACCTTTACCGCTTGCGTGAGTTTCTTTATCACCAACAGTCGAACCATCGTCTACCAGGTAGCATCCAAGATCCATCCTAGTCATAGTTTTGCTAATTTTGTTTTGGAAAAGTGGTTTTGCGTGAATGATTTCAGGTTTTTTCGTATCATGGTTTTTTTTTTAAATCCTTACTCAACCCCATGGTTTTCCTTTCCATTTATTTTTAGGGTTCTCGGACCTTTAATAGGTTTCCCAAGTTGTTCATTCCATGATCCCTTGGCTTTATCATTTTCTTTTATAGCATGACCATAGGGAGTTTTATTACCTGCTTCATGCTACCCATCCTCACTACTCAGGCCATGGGTATTGTTATGTCATACTGGTTTAGTAGCCAGGTTTTGGCCAATAGAGTGTTTCGCTGACTGCACCTCCCATGATCTATCGTGTTATACATCGGTTGGGTGAGGTTTCCCCTTTTTTCGATGTAGGGTATGAATATTTTTTCCCCGGGTTTATTTTAGGGTTCAAACTTGCCCATGTTGTCCAAGCGAATAGGTCGTTGTGGGGTTTTCCTTTGGCTCCTGTGAGGAGAATCCCCGATAGTGTTATTTTAAGATTAAAGTGTTGAATTCAAGCTGGTAAGAGAACTTAGTAAGGGGGTGTGCAGAACGATCTTGAGCAGAAAGCCGCAGATGAATGTTGTTTTTCAAAATCTGAAATCTAAACCTGTGCAGCATAAGATTTTTTACGTTTGAATCAATCTAGAGGTGACGTGAGATTCACTTTCTGGTTTTTGGAGTAGCTTAATAACCTTCGCTTCATATCATAGAGTCTTTTGAGATGTTCGAAGATGAATTGATAAATGCATTCTTTTCAACTGCAATCTCATTTTTATCATCTGAAGTTTCATTCGTTTCGTTACATTTTGTTTTGATCATCTCAATATGTTATTAATAATGCATGCATGCTAGAGATCGCAATAACTCTAAGAAATATTTTGGTGTGTTTATTACAGTATCAATCTGCATATAAAATCATGCCTAGGAAAGGGAAAAAGAAGGCCAAGACCATGGGAGAAGATTCAGATGTAGAGATTTTACCCAGGACATAAATTATCTATGAAGATACTAAAGAATTTCCCAGAGTAGAACCACAATTCAGACGATGTCAGATCTATCAGATGATCAAAGATCGGGTTGTTCCGGACACAGGTTTAGAAGACATACCAGTATATGTAAATATAATGAAATGCGCTATCATGAAAGTGTCTATGCACCCTGAAATTTTCCCATGCGTTGAGGTAATCGGATGGATTCTAGCACAGGAAGATACAAATACTATGATCCTGTCAAATTCAGAAAAATAGTGTTTTGTTCCTTTTAGCCCCGCATATATAACTAAAGCATGTAAGCTACCTTCACCCCAGGTTTACATGACAGATAATGTATAAAGGAGTTGGATTTGTATGTGTTGGAATGTGTGAAGAAAATGATGGTATATGGGAAGCAATTTCGCTGGAAACCTTCAGGACAATACGAAAATTCCAGCATACATACACCATACCAAATATTTTCTCTGATGTTAAATCAAATCTTCGGCCGAGAAAAAGAGAATTTTTATAAGATAAGCTAGATACCATCGATATATTATGTCTCTATCCATGGTAGTATCTTCAATTGGGCAAATATCATGACAAACAACCTATCTTCATGTATAGCTGCAGCACAGGGGGGTTTGACTTAGAGGAAGTCAGAATTTTATATGAGGTATTTCTTAATTGACTTCATCTTATTCACCCATTATTTATTGGTGGTAAATTGAAAATGGAATCACACAAGGACTCCTATATACTCTGCATATCAAATCTTATGGGCACATAAGTATTATAGTTTCTACAAGAATATCTGTGAATATTTTTTTATGTCATTATACAAGCTAATATTTATTAGAGATCGCAATTGCATGTCTAAAGGAGCATTAGATACGGTGACCGAATATGGGGAATATTTTTTCTCCAAGGAGGTTTTGTAGTTAAGAATGTATGGAGGATTCGAAGCTCCTTCTTTGCTACCGAAATATGCCACTGATTATGTTATTCAGAAGGAGGTGGTGAGGTAGCTGTACATAAACAGAATTGGAAATTTCTTGTTTGATATGAAGAAATTTTCCTACCCACCGCTACCATTAAGCATTGGTAGTTATAAGTTTACCAAGGTAAAGAGTGCACCAAAATTCATAAGAGAGCTATAAAACTTCCATTTTGGAGAGAAATGTTTTCATAGAAATGATTCCTGGGACAAGGTCTCCTAATACTGTACATCCATGGGAGTACACTTTGGATGCACTCATCATTTGGATAAATATGAGGAGGTATACCGCAATGCATGCAACGTGGCTTCTTTAAGCAAAATATTCAGGAATAAAATCACGACCGTAGAAGGCAAAGGAAGAAGTAGCAGCACTACTGAAAACAAAAGAAGAAAGAAGAAGCTACAAAGAAAAAGGAAGAGGAGTCCTGAAGGTTATTACATGAATCATATAAATGATTAGATGAGGAAGCACATAAGTAGAAGAAATAATAAGAACATAGGCACAGGGAGAAGGATGAAAGGATGCAAAAGGAATCAACTGATCGAGCAAGAGAAGAAGTAGAGAAGGTAGCTGAAGAACTGAGAAAGAAAGAGCAGTAAGATCAGGACATAGAGAATCAAGATCAAGACCAAACCAATGACAACCCAATGGATTCTTTTGTCCCATCAAGTAGCACAATGATGGAAAGCCAAGATTTCTTGATAGATTTTGGATTGATACCTTTCATCCCATCTTAGGTACATGACGTGACTGACTTAAACACAATCTTATTTGACAAAAGAAAGAAGAGAATCGTAAGAAGGACAAAAAAAATGTTGAAAGTAGGGGATCACCCTGTATAGTTTGTGGTGATGGAAAATACAATAATTCAAGGGACAAATGAATACCCTAAACTCCTTGCAATGACAAGCGTAGCAGAAATACAGGCCAATGTAGATAATGTCAGTAAGTTGGTAGAGGATATTGGGTATTATAAAGAAAGAATGTCCCATATGAAGGGAACTATGAAGAAAGAAAGAAGAGAGGGACAAGAACTAAAAATAAAGCATGATGATACTTTCTCTGAGTTTGAGAATCTCAAGGAAGCATACCAATTTCTAGAATCAGATAAGGATGCATTAAACTGTCAAATGCAATCATTGAAGGAGAAAAAAGAGACCTTAAAAGAAATATTGTAGAGTTGGAAACATAAAAAGGTGCAGCCGATCAACGAGCAAAAGAATTAGAGACTCAGAATAGTCTACTAGAGAAACAACTCAAGATAGCTAATTACAAATAACCCAATGTTACTCCATTCTAAAATCAAGCATGTTTGTTGCAAAGGAAAATAAATCAGGTTCAACTAAAAATGGCAGAAGAAATCTATAAGATTACATAGATAGAGGGTAGGCTAAAGCAGATAGCAAATGATTCAACAGAGTTCAGGAAAAGGTTATCAAAAGTTCCTGAACTTGTGAAAATCCAACTAACTTGGATCAGAGCTAATTCATCCTTTCTAGATAACATGCCTCAAAATACTGCAGGAGGAGCGAAGATGGAATTGACACTTTTGAAGTTTAGTAGCAAAGCAGCAGCAAGATTGAGCACAAAAATTGAGAAAACTATGGAAAAGTGTAATGAATTCTATGAGAAAATGTGCGCAACACACAATCAATGCCAAACTTCAACGCCCACTCAAGTACAGGATCTTCTACATAGAGACCAACATCTAAAGAATCTCTAGGACAAGCTATAGACAAATGAGGAAAGCATTCAGAGGATAGAGAACATTGGGGAGGAAGCAATCAGAATTTGGGTTATACAAGCATCAGTTCATAAATATCTCTTTTAGAAGTTGTTGATGCAGACCTCACCAAAGGAAAAAGAGATAGAATCCCATCTATCCAAACATGAAGTGGTTGCATGTTTGCTGGAGCTAGTAGACTATCGAGTCATCAGAGAAGAAGCCCATGCATGGGGCGTTTTTATTAAGAGGCTAGTTGGGCCCATATAAGAATTGTTTTATCTCCATGTGGAAAATTTATGTAATATCTTTTATTTTCTATTTTCCTAGTGTAGTACACTAGAAGACAAAATTTTGTACATCGAAGAGTTAAGGAAACTCAAAAGGAAGAAGCAGTCCAAGAGTCAATTGTAAAAAGTATAAATAGAGATAGATTAGGGATTAGAAAGGGAAATTTTCTAGCACATATATGTTGAAGCTATTTGTATGAGAAATTATTTTATAAATAAAAAACCAAATTTTTTCTAGTCAAAGGACTGTACGAGTTTCTTAATGGGTTGTGTGGATCCCTGAATGATGAATTATTTCTATTTTAGCATGTTGTGCAATCTGTGAGATCGTTCTTAACATGCTGAATTATTTCTTTGTTTATGAATGATTTTATCTTCTGTTATGAATCTTGTGCAATGGAATGAGTAATGAATGTATTTTCACTAAACAGAGCTATCTTTGTTCATAATCTCTTGCTGCTCTAATTGTTTCTATTGAATTTAATCAACTATCTGTAGGATTCAATTAGCAACTTTATAGTACATTACTCATGTTAATTATAAACTCTACTCCTTGGGGATAGTTAAAATAGTTAGAATAGTTTAGAATAATTTAGCTGTATTTTTCTTTGGGTGATTGAGGAGCAGTTGATTCATGTAAGATGAGAGGTGAGACCCTACGCTGGTCACCGATGGATAACTACTTATGAGATTCTTGTTTTGGAAATCATCTGCATTTAATATAGGCACTTGCATTTCATCCCTTAAAAAACATAAAATACATAAACGGTGGACCAAGACGCAACCAATAAAACATATTTAAAATTTCTTTAATTCTACAGTATTCAGGCCACTAACCAGATGGAATCCCTATCCCAAACAGTAAATGGTCTAGTTGGGATCGGTTATTGGAGAGAATCCCTACTGTGGGTACCCAGGATTTTCCATAAATCAATAGTTTTTCCGCTAGAAGGAGGGCCACCAATGCATGGTTAGCCGAGGAAATCCATTTCCTAGAAATTATTCAATTGGTGATAGTTCTGAAATGAATTTTCGCAAGAATTTCCTTCCTAAAGAGACATTAAAATCTGGATTAGGAAGTACATAACACATTTTTCCTATCCCATTCGAACTAGTTGATGACTGTAGGAGACATACAAGGTCATATGCAATGAAGCTTGGAGGATTGAAAGGAATCCCTGAATTACCCAAAAGGAAAGCTCCCAGGAGAGTACCTACTTATACTGAATATTCAATCTTGGTGGGAAATTTGGAAGAGTTTGTAAACTTGTCCATATAAGAAATCGTTCAACCAATCGATCAATTGGGATCAGATTATCCAGTTTTTCATTCTCCATTACATACACCTATTCAGTCTCCACCATAGTCTCCTCCACGAATCATGGCTGGAAATGTAAATGCTAATAAACCTTTGAATCATAATCTATCACCGGATTGGAGAGCCAGAACACCACTCAACCTGACTTCTCGTTTGCATGCTTTTCCTCACAATCCTGAAAAGGAATTTCAGTAGATGACCACCTGCAAAGCTTCTATTTGGCCCTTGAAATTTTGGCAGTAAAACATGAAGATGTGGTATGTAGAATTTTTCCTCACACCTTTGAAGCTAAAGCATCTGCTGGTATTTTGGTTTACAAGCAAACTCAATAACAAATTGGGATACTTTTGAAATACTGTTTAGAAGTAAATTTATTGGTCAACGAAATATTGCCACTCATGAAAGAATTGCTATCCTAGAGGATGGATAAAAAGGAGAAGATGCAAGATTTCAGTCAGAGGTTTGATTTTCATCTGAATAATTTCAGCACTACACCAAGGCCTGTTGAAGAAACTTTAATAGAGTACTACACTTCAGCACTATGTCCTAGCATAGCAATGTTTGTCAATAGGACGGTAAAACCTACTTTGGCAGAAACTTATGAAGAATAAAATAAAGTAGAAGTTGAACTTGACAGCATAAACAAACATACTACAGAACCATACGTAAAGAATTTTAGTGTTAAAAAACCTCTAGTGCTAACGAGACCAGGGATGATTTTAAGGAACCATACTTATTTAAAAGTGTATAATTGTTGGCGAATCTTACCAATTCTTAAAACATAAACTATAAAATGTTTGGCGATTTTTTTCAAAAAATGTTTTAATTTCCAAGGATTTTATATCGTTTATATAATAATTTGGTGAATTTTAGGGTGAAAAAAGTTTACCCCATCAAAATTGAGCAAAACAGGGCTTCAAAAAATGCAAAATGGTGAATCTTTGTTGGAGAAAAACCCCTAAAATAGCCCATGGGCTAAATTTCACCCCTAAAATTACCCCTGAACGAGACCCATGGAAGAGCATTCAATTGAGTTGGAGAATGTAGTTAAAATGGTTCAAAAGTTATCAAATAAGATTGTAGATCTGGAAAACGATAAAGAAGCAAGTGCATCTAAGAAACACTTCAAACCTTATTTTAAGAAAAGAGAAGAAATTGGAACATCCCAACCACCTGTATATAATTCTTTTATTTTAATTTGAATGAAGTAGGAATGGATCATTTCTGCACTTATCATCAAGAAACTCACTTTGAAAAGAGTTGTCCACAATGGATTAACTCAATGACTATGTTAATGTATAAAATATTCGATGCTCAAATAACAGAGCCTAAGGTAGAATAAGAAAAAACGAATGAACCATAAGAAATCCATGAAACCATAATGGTCTTATGGGATTGTGCGCCTACACTTGGACTAGATGAAGAAGAACCCACTGAAGAAATCCAACTTTCATCATTAAATGTTTCAACTAGAAGTAAAGGACCAGTCATAGATAATACATCCATACTACCTAAGATTAGGAAGATTCAAGAAAGTATGAAGAAAATGAACAGTAACACTCAAATGACATCTAAATATGATTTGGTTAAAAAAAAGATAAGGTTCCAGTAGTGAATACACCTGTAAATATTGTGGAAAATACAACCGAAAACAATAAGAAACGTTTAGTGGATTATGATATGGGCTATGATATAGTGGAAGACATTAAGAAAATGAAATCAAATGTCTCTTTATTTTAAATGTGCAATTTAGGCCAGCAGAGAAAGAAGCTTCTGGAAGATTTTGACCATCAACCCAATAAATCCCAGGATGGCATTCAAACTGATAAAGAAATCAATGAAGCTAACATTGGAGGGAATTCCAAATCTCAAACTAAACCATTCCTATTGTATTTTGATATTTTCAATTATAATGTGCACAATTGTTTAGTGGATTCTGGAGCTTCATCAAATGGCATGCCTCTTTTAGTTTGTAAAAAGATCAATGGTCAACCTACACCGTCTTCATGTAAGATAATCCAGTTAGATATATTTGCAGTCAAGGTAGGAGGAGAAATGAAAAATGTGTTGACTCGGTTGTGTGTAGATGACAGAGTATGTCAGTTTATAGACATTATGGTGTTTGATATGTCAGTTTATAGAAGCCTGTCGTCTTTATTTGAGTAGGGACTCATCTGGAAAACTGAATGGGTATTTCACAACTGATTGGTCACACATGTGGCTGTCATATAATAACAGTCAAAATAAAATTTTGGTGATGAGAGATCCTCACATGAAACTCAATGTAACTCAATTGGAAGGAAAAAATGAGCCTGTAAATATCTCGTCGTCAGTCTTGGGTAACTATGTTTTGGAAATTGAACCTGGAAACTACCAAGCCGAAGAAGCCAATAATAAATCAGATGCACAGTCTGAGTGTAACACCCGGTTTTGACCCTATTTGCATTAAATGTATGTGATGTATATATTGTAATGAATCGTGGTGTGGAGCAAAAGGAAAAATCCCCACCATCGATTTGGTTGTGTAATGTTTCAGCGATTGGAATCGTTGCCGATGGTATATCGTGATATACGGCACATAATAGTTTTGGCATCATGTAAATATGTGTTTAATGAAATGAACCGGACCATTTATGTCACTCCAACCATATTGAAAAGGGCATGATTTTCTAAGGATAAGGAGGGGGAATGTTAAACCTTGAGCACATGGGGGAAAAGCCATGTGTCAGCCACCCAGTTATTACTCCTTTTGTTAGTTGGGGGCAGTTATTATTGGGAAGTGGAGGGTGGCAGGACTATCATTATTTTCCACACATCCACTCCACCAGTCGTTGCTGCACCTTCACGTGGGTAAGAGAACCACCACTACGCCACTCTCTCCTTCATTCTGTTCACCTTCTCATGCGCAGGGAGTTCGGATGGTCTTCCTCACGCAAAGCTGAGATAAAAGGATTGTGATTTTGTTTGTGGGGGTTTGGTTCTCCCTTCTCTCACCGATTGTTGATCTGTGGATACATTTTCCCTCCCGTTCACGTAGAGAGTCGGACCTTTTTTCCCATTGTCAGACTATGAAATGTTTCGATGGTTTTCACTATGAGCTCAGACTGTGTATTGTCCCGTACTTCATCATGAACCATGGATGTGGTTTCCTCACTAATCGCAGGATATGGTCTCATCCATGTATTGTTGACTATGTTTCCCTTTACAGAGTGGTATTTGTTGTAGGTTGCTGTGGAGTCATTTTGGCCACGATAGGGACAAGAATGAATCAGGGATTGTCTTCCCCTGTCCAAGCTGTGAAGTTCTTGTTTTGTTGCATGCATGCATAGGTTGGTATTCGTACTGCATTGGAGTGGTAATGAGGGCCTGATTTGCTTGAAAAACCTGATGTATTTGCGAACCACACAAACAGAGCTAGAGGGTTTGCTTTCTTATCCACAACCCCTGAATAGCACTGGAAGGGAGGTCGGGGCCTGAGGGACTGTGTTGTAGAGAAAGGATTGATTTCCTTGTGTTGGGTGTGTGTGGGTTTCCTATAAGTCAGTCTATTTATTGTGTAGGTGTCCTAAGATCTTCAATGAGCTCTCCAGCTTAGAATTTATCCTTTCCCAGCCCCTAGATGGCCTAATAAACCCAACTGCGTTGGCTTGGCTGATCTGTGGGTTGCTTGATAAACCCAAATGTGTTGGCTCGGTTGAATTGTGTATCCTTGATGTTTTGTTTATCCTTGGCTATGTGTAAGCCTTCTAGTTCCTTATTCCTTGGGGAATCCTTCCTCGCTTGTGGGTGGCAGCATTGTTGAGAGATTAAAGAGCACGAGGGCCTATGGTTGGATGGAACGTTGCAGCGACGTAGCTGGTTGTGGGACAGTTTGTATAAGATAAGTATTCTTGTCTATTTTACTTCTGTAGTTATGTTTACTGTCAATGAATTATGATGAACATGTATATGAATGAATGTTGTTTTGCTTCCACTGAATATATGTATGATTATGCATCTTATTATTTTGATGTTTTAAGCATTTACTTCATATTTTATATGTATGTACATGTTCATGCTAGTTTCCTGGATGTTTGGTTTTTAGTAGCATCCTCTTCACTAGTCAGAGGGTTGGGGATGTTATAGTGTGGTATCAGAGCTCTTGTTGCAGCATGGGTCTGAATGGGCCGTGAAGATGCAGTGACAGAGCCATCATTGAAGCATTGGGCCTCAGAGGGCCATGAAGAACTAGTTAGCAGAGGGAGGTTTCCCTCTGCCCAGAAGAAAATGAATGACTGCAAAACTTCAAACAAACAAAAAAATTTCTAAGTCTTATGCCGTCAGCCCATCAGAGGACTAAGTGAGAACATCCTATAATAAAATGGAATGTATAGGATAAAAACCACCCGACGCAGACTGTCGGCGATCGACGAAGGATAGACAAAGAGATCACCGAAATTCCAGTGGAGAAAAGACAAAGGAGAGAAAATTTTTGAAATTTTTTTTCTAAGTCAGACCATCGGTGATCAGCGAGAGTTAGTGGATGGAACCACCGATGAACTACATCGTCGAAAATTATTTGATTATGCATCAACCATTGTGGCTACCCAAAGAACTATCCTTCGATGGATAGAGGCCCCGACCGCTGATGCCACAGCGATTAGTTGTTCCGACAGCTGATGTGGCGGAAGACGGAGAAGAAAATTCCTGAAATTTTTCTAAGTAACGAGACCATCAATGATCGAAAATTTTTAGTTGTTGGGATCGATGATGAATAGAAGATGGGATCGCAGACAAATAGAGGATGAAGTTGCCAAAGTTTAGTGAAGTGGATTAACGATTATTAGTTGGAGGAAGAGTCAATGCTAAGACGAAAATTTTCAAAATTTTTTCTAAGTGTTGAACCCATCGACGATCGGCGGAAGTTAGTTGATGAGACCGCCAATGGACATCATCAAAAAATATTAGAGGATTAGATTGTCGATCGAAAAAAGTTAAAGGTTGTGAAACTACTATTGCTGATGTCTATGGGACTAACTTTCTGATGCCACAGTTGGTTGTTGCTCCGACCGTTGATGCCGCAGTTGCTAGTCACTCCGATCGCTGACAGGGTTATGGCCACAGAAGACACAAAAATTTTGTTGGCCGCCATTGTGGGAGCCTAGAGAACTAGCCACCTGATGCACAATGCACCCAACCATCGATGCAGCGCATAGTGTTGGTTTCCTTGCCGATGCGGTAATGCTTAATGGTCCCAATCATTGATAAAGTTCAGAGGATTAGATGACTACAGACCCGACACACTGGAAAGAAATAGCTGAACAAACCGTCGATGAGCAGCGGAGGAAATTAGATGTTTTGATCACCAAAATGCCAGAAATTTAGTGGGAAAGAGACCCAATAGGGAGAAAGGAAAATGGGTTATTCAAAGTGGATTTATCAACAAATTCCAGCTGTTTTTTTAGTGGATTTTTCAGCAGACTGTCAGTAGATTACAGGGCTGAACAAGAAGAGAATTTTTGTGTGTTTAAGAAAATTTGTTACTTATAATTTTCTCCAGGAGAAGGTAAGTAGTTCTGATTTATATCAATATGTGCATCTAACAGTTTTTCTATCTAACAAGTTTGCATAATCATAGTCACCTTCAAGGGTAGTATTTCATAAATTGCAGTTGGTAGGTAAGTGGTGATTTAGTTATGAGAACCCATGATGGATATGATGCTCGAGATTCTTACGAGCGTGCGGGAGATGCCATGGGAGAAAATGTCCGTAATGGAAATGATGACATAGAGTATAATGGAAGGAGATTCCAAGAGACACCGTCAGATGTCGTAGCCACCATGAGAAGCTTGATTAAAGCCCAAGAAGACCAGCATCAGTTGAATGCTGCCATGTTGCAAAGTTTGATAGACTTGAAGAGAACGATAGACTCTAGACGGGGTACAACAAGACTAGAAGGTAGTAAGAGCAGTACTAGGAGAAGGAGAAGGACTTCTAGTGGATCATCTGACTCTGAAGAATCCAGTGGGGATACAAGCTCATCTTCTCGTAAAAGGAAAAGAAGGAGACACCATAGGGATTGCTCTCAGGATGAATTTAAGAAAGCTAAACCTCCTACATTTGATGGTGAGGTAAAGACTGGACAAGAGGCTGAATCTTGGCTTCTTGGGATAAAGAAGTACTTTAAAGTGCAGGATTATTATGGAAACATGAAGGCAAGAGTTGTCATATTCAACCTAAATGGAAGAGCATCCATTTGGTGGGAACACTTCAAGCAAGTAAAGAACATAGGTGAAAGGAGACTGAAGTGGAAACAATTCAAGAAGTATTTCAAGTAGAAATATCTCTCTGATAGGTATTATGATGATAAGATTAGGGAGTTCCATGAGATGAGATTGGGACAGCAGACCATGGATGAATATGCAAATAAGTTCTTGGAATTGTTGAGGTATGTCTGGTACATCAGAGATGAAAAAGTGAAGGTCCAGCGGTTTCTGAGTGGATTGCCTCAGTCTTACAAAGACAAAATTGAGTTTTATGAACCTAGAACTCTTGAAGAAGCCATAAGGAAGGCTAATTATTACTATGAGAAAAGAAAAGGTAAAAATGATTACCACAAGGCATGGAAGGATAAGAAGAATGAGAAATTTGACCAAATAAAGAAAGTTTTCAAACCTTCTAGATTTAGGAATCAGCAGAAGTATCCATCCCAAGCTGTGAATAATCCAGTTGGAGTGACAGGTGGAAAGCCTAAAGATCCACAACAGAATAAAGGTCCACTCAAATGTTGGAAATGTGAAGGACCCCACTTGCACAAATATTTTCCACTCGAGAATGAAAGTGCAAGACTGGCTTATAACATTCAAGAAGCAGAAACAGTGGGACAAGTAGCAAGGGAAGTCCCTAGATTTATGCAACACTGGAGGATCGCCAGGAAGATCACCAGTCAACTGTGGTTGAAGTTGCAGGTAAGATTGTTGAACAATCTGTTTCTATTTTGATTGACCCTGGTTCTACTCACAGTTACATCACTCCTAGAGTAGTGGAGATTTGTGCCTTTAAGAAGGTAAAGCATAGAAAATCTTGGTTAGTTCAGCTAGCCACTGGGACTAAGAGAAAGATCATTGAAGTGGTGGATAAGTGTCCATTGGTCATGAATGGATTGATCACTTGTGTAGATCTGAATGTTCTACCGCTTGGTTCCTATGATGTTCTCATTGGAATGGATTGGTTAGAAGCTCACAAAGTAAAGCTTGACGGTTATATCAATAATTTTGAATGCATGGATGAAGAAGGAAAACCAGTAGTGGTAAAACATATTCCAAAGGCAATTTCAGTAAGGCAGGTTTCAGCAATGCAGTTAAAGAAGTTATGTATGAAAGGTTTCTAGTTGTATGTAGGTCATATTTTGGAGGCAACAGGAGATGAAACTCCTAGGTTGGAGGACTATCAGGTGTTACAGGAATTAAAGGATGTGTTTCCTGATGAGATTCCAGGGCTTCCTCCAAAGAGGGACATTGATTTCACAATTGAACTTGTGCCAGGAGTAGCACCAGTGTCCAAGACACCCTGAGTACACTGAAGATGCTAGAATTGAAGATGCAACTGCAAGAGTTGTTGGAAAAGAAGTATATCCGACCGAGTGTGTCTCCTTGGGGAGCACCAGTTCTGTTTGTAAAGAAGAAAGATGGTACACTCAGGTTCTGCACTGATTACAGACAATTGAACAAGGTTACTGTGAAGAATAAATATCCTTTGCCTAGGATTGATGACCTCTTTAGTCAAATGAGAGGAGAAAAGGTATTTTCCAAGATTGACTTGAGGTTTGGTTACCATCAGGTGAGAATTAAGGATGAAGACATTCATAAGGAAGCCTTCCGGACAAGGTATGGGCATTATGAGTTTGTAGTGGTACCATTCGGTCTCACAAATGCTCTAGCTACATTTTTGTGCCTTATGAATAGTGTCTTCAGCAGATATTTGGACAAGTTTGTTCTTGTTTTCCTTGATGACATTCTTGTTTATTCTAAGAATGAAAAAAAGCATGAAGAGCATTTGAGATTGACATTGCAATTGCTCTGAGAGCATCAGCTATATGCAAAGCTGAGCAAGTGTGATTTCTATAGAGACAGAATCCAGTATTTGGGTCACATTATCTCAGAGGAGGGTATATCTGTGGACACTGAAAAGATTGAAGCCATTATGACTTGCCCTACTCTTAGAAATGTGACAGATGTAAGATCTTTTATGGGACTTGCAGGATACTACCGGAGGTTCATTGAGGGATTCTCCAAAGTTGCACATGCCATCACTTCTTTGCAAAATAAGGGGATGAAGTTTGAATGGACATTGAGGTGTGAAGAAAGCTTCCAGCTGTTGAAGAATCTTCTCACCAGTGCACCCATATTAAAAGTTGCAGATCCAGAGAGAGATTTTGTGGTGTGTACCGATGCATGCGGACAAGGGCTTGGAGGAATCCTTATGCAGAACAACCACATGATATGTTATGAGTCAAGAAAGTTGAAGGAGTATGAGAAGAACTATGCCACTCATGATATAGAGCTTGCAGCCATAATACATGCCCTCAAGATGTGGAGGCATTACTTGATGGGTAGAAGATTTGAACTAAGGACGGATCATTGTGTTCTAAAGTATCTATTTGATCAGCCTACTTTGAATGCTAGGCAAGCGAGATGGCGGGAATTTTTATGTGAGTTTGATTTTGAAATCAAGCACATAAAAGGGAAAGAGAATAAGGTAGCTGATGCACTCAACAGGAAGGTGTAGGAAATGCATGTGGCATCTCTTAGTATTTTCCAATCAGATTTGAGGCAACAGATTGTTAACCATACTCTTGGAGATGAATTGTATGAGCAGGTAAAATACAAATTGCAGCAGCAAAGTATTGAGAAGAGGTATGAGGGATATAAATTGGAAGAATATGGAATTCTTACTTATAAAGGTAGAATTTATATTCCAAATGTAGCATATTTGAGGTGAGTTGTTATGGATGAAATCCATCAAACTCCGTATTCTAGTCACCCAGGATACCAGAAGACAATTGCTACCGCCAGAAAGCAGTACCTTTGGCCAGGAATGAAAAAGGACACGGATGAATACATTTTGAGGTGCATGAAATGTCAACAGGTAAAGGTTGAGCATCAACACCCTGCAGGTTTGTTACAGCCCTTTCCAGTTCCAGAATGGAAATGGGAAGTTATTTCCATGGATTTTATTACAGGATTGTCGATGACTTGGAGACAACAAGATTCCATCATGGTTGTGGTGGACAAGTTGACTAAGGCAGCACATTTTATACCCGTGAAGTCTATGCATAAGACTGATGACATTGCAAAGATCTTCATGAAGGATATTTTCAAATTGCATGGATTGGCGAAGGCAATAATCTCTGATCGAGATGTCAAGTTCACTTCCAATTTTTGAAAGGGGTTGTTTGCAGATTTGGGTACAAAGCTAAACTTCAGCATTGCATACCATCCTTAGACAGATGAGTAGATAGAGAGAGTTAATCAGGTGCTTGAAGATATGCTTCGCATGTATTTGATGGACAAACCAACCAAGTGGGAAGATTACTTACACTTGGTATAGTTTGCTTATAACAATGGACAATAGACATCCTTGGGGATGAGTCCGTATGAAGCTTTGTATGGAAGAAGGTGTAGGACACCAGTGACTTGGGATAACCCAGTGAACAAGGTTGTGCTTGGATAAGAGTTGCTCAAGGAAATGGAGCAAGAGGTTTTTAATTAGGCAGAATCTGAAAGCAACACAGGACAGACAGAAAAGCTATGCAGATAAGCATAGGGTGAATAGGGAGTTCAGTGTTGGGGATCATGTCTACCTCAAAGTGAGGTCAAAGAAGAGTTCCTTGAAGCTTGGAAGTTGTGCCAAGCTATCACCAAGATATTGTGGGCTGTTTGAAGTGCTTGAAAGAATAGGGCTAGTTGCATATAGAATTGCATTGCCTGCTAGTACTAGAGGTCATAATGTTTTTCATGTTTCTTTTCTTAAGAGATATGTGCATGATCCTAACCATGTGATAAATTGGGATGTGATTCAAGTGGAACCCAAGGGAGAGTTCCAAATAGAGCCAATGCGCATCCTCGACAGGAAGGTCACAATGCTCTGGAACCAGGCCATAGGGTAGGTAAAGGTGTAAAGGGAGCACTAAGGACCTAAAGAGGCTACATGGGAGCTGGAGGATTCCATGCGATTGGCACATCCATTTTTGTTCAATTATGCGAAACACTAAGGCGGTACCAGTGTAGCATTTTGTTCAATTTTGTAAGCACTGAGGACAGTGCTATTGAAGGGGGAGGGGAATGTAACACCCTGGTTTTGACGCCATTTGCATTAAATGTATGTGATGTATATATTGTAATGAATCATGGTGTGGAGCTAAAGGAAAAAGCCCCACCATCGATTTGGTTGTGCTATGTTTCGGTGATTGAAATCGTTGCCGATGGTATATCATGATATACAACACATAATAGTTTTGGTATCATGTAAATATGCTTTTAATTAAATGAACCCAACCAGCTATGTCACTGCAATCATATTGAAAAGGGCATGATTTTCTAAGGATAAGGAGGGGGAATGTTGAACCTTGAGCCTATGGGGGGAAATCATGTGTCACCCACCCATTTATTACTCCTTTTATTAATTGGGGGCAGTTATTGTTGGGAAGTGGAGGGTGGTAGGACTGTCAGTCTTTTCCACATGCCCACTCCACCAGCCGTTTCTCCACCTTCACGTGGGTAATAGAACCACCACTACGCCACTCTCTCGTTCATTCTGTTCACCTTCTCACGCACAGGGGGTTCGGATGGTCTTCCTCACATAGAGCTGAGATAAAAGGATTGTGATTCTGTGGGGGGGGGGGGGGGGGTTCGGTTATCCCTTCTCTCACCAATTGCTGATTTGTGGATACGTTTTCCCTCCCATTCACACAGAGAGTCGAACCTTTTTTCCCATTGTCAGACTGTGAAATGTTTCAGTGGTTTTCACTGTGAGCTCGGACTACGTATTGTTCAGTACTTCATCGTGAACCGTGGCTATGGTTTCCTCACTGATCATGGGTTGTGGTCTCATCCACGTATTGTTGACTATGTTTCCCTTTACAGAGTGGTATCTGGTGTAGGTTGTTGTGGAGTCATTTTGGCCATGATAGGGCCAAGAACGACTCAGTGATTGTCTTCCCCTGTCCAAGCTATGAAGTGATTTTTTTGCTGCTTGCATGTAGAGGTTTGTCTTCAGACTGCATTTGAGTGGTGATGAGGGCCTGATTTACTTAACAAAACTGGTGTGTTTGTGAACCACACAGATGGAGCTAGAGGGATGGATTTCTTCTCCACAACCCCTAAATAGCATTGGAAGGGACATCAGGGCCTGAGGGACTGTGTTGTAGAGAAAGGACTGATTTTCTTGTGTTGGGTGTGTGTGGGTGTCCTAGAAGTCAAGCTAGTTGTGGTGTAGGTGTCCTTAGCTCTTCAATGAGCTCACCAGCTTAGCATTTAGCCTTCCCTAGCTCTTGGTTGGCCTGATAAACCCAACTTCATTGGCTTGGATGATTTGTGGTTTCTTGATATACCCAACTGTGTTGGCTTGGATGAACTGTGTATCCTTGATGTTTTGTTTATCCTTGGCTATGTGTAATCCTGCTAGTTCCTTATTCCTTGGGGAATCCTACCTGGCTCGGGGGTGGCAGCATTGCTGAGAGATTAAAGAGCACGCGGGCCTATGGTTGGGTGGAACATTGCAGCGATGTACCTGGTTGTGGGATAGTTCATATAAGATAAGTATTCTTATCTATTTTACTTCTGCAGTTATGTTTATTGTCAATGAATTATGATGAACATGTATATGAATGAATGTTGTTTTGCTTCCTCTAAATATATCTATGATTATGCATCTTAGTATTTTGATGTTTTAAGCATTTACTTCAGATTTTATATGTATGTGCATGTTCACGGGGCTAGTTTCCTAGATGTTTGGTGTTTAGTAGCTTCCTCTTCGTCGGTCGGAGGGTTGGGGATGTTATACCAATCTCCTTCATTTTTCATGTACTAATGATATCAATTGTAATATAGTTAACTTAGTTTCTAACTTATAAAGCAACACTAATCCAGTAGATGTAGAAGATAGATTTTGGTTTTTATATTTTGATAGTTCGAAAACACAAGAGGGATTATGACCAGGTTGTATCCTGATTGATCCTGAAAAGAAAAAGCATTTTCTCTCTTGACAACTAGAGTTTGAATTGACGAATAAAATGGCTGAATATGAAGCTCTAGTCCAGGGCTTGAGGAAATCCATTGATCTCAAAGTTAAAAAATTTAAAACTTTTTGGTGATTCTGAAGTAATTGTTAGACAAATTAGAAACACAATCCATTATCTTTCACCACACTTAAAAGGATACCAAAATGAAGTCTGGGATCTTATAACAAATTTCAATGCCTTTAATATCAATTCAATTCCTAGATTGCAAAACACAGCAGCTGATTTTTATTTGTTTATGCAGCAAGGTTAGTACCTACTAATAACAAATGCTTTATTGAATTGCTTTTTAGGCCATGTATTCCAGACAATGTCACAAATTTGAGATTGTTCGATGATGATCAGAAAATAATAGATTTTCTTACAAATAACAAAACTTTCAAGGACTCAGTGATTGATGATGAAGAGCATCAAGTGAATATTCAAAGTAGAAATTTCATACCTAAGGGAGTAAGAACATTGGAAGGGATGTTTGATTTAAACAGAAAATTCAGGAGACATGCAAATGTAAAGACAAATAGTTCATCTATGCAATACGAGTTGATTAATATCAGAACCAAAGTGGTACCCAAGTATGTAAACTTGGGAAAATGTTGTTCGCCAGGAGAAAGAAGCAGATTTATCAGTTAATTTCAACAATATAAGGAATTTTTTTCTTGGACATATGAAGACTTGAAGAAATATGACACCCATATTATCCAACATTTCATTCCTATCAAAGAAGGTCTCAAACCATTCCAGTGGCAACTAAGAAAGATGCATCTAAAGCTAGAATCCAAAATGAGGTAAAGAAACTGCTTGATGCAAATATCATTTTCAGAGTTAGGAACTCAGAATGGGTGGAAAATCTGCTACAAGTTAGAAACAAATCTGGTGAAATAATATTATGTGTAGAATTCATAAATATAAACCAAGCTTCAAATAAAGATAATTACCTAATTCAACCAATGGAAAAGTTCTTACAAATGGTCTCAAATTTTGAACTCTTCTCCCTATTAGATGGGTTTTCGGGCTACAACCAAGTGTTGGTAGCTTAGCAAGAAAGGATGAAAACCACATTCCAAACAAAGTGGGGAACTTTTGTGTACAAAAGGATGCCTTTTGGGATCATCAATGCTAGAGCCACTTTTCAAAGGGAAATGGACATTGCTTTCTGGGGTTCAATCGACCACAGTGTGGTAGTTTATCTAGATGATGTAATGGTTTTCTCTGAGAAGAGAGAATATCATATGTTTCATTTGAAATACTTTTTTTATTGATGTAGAAAATATGACATATCTTTGAATCCTAAGAAAAGCATCTTCAATGTATTGGAAGGAAAGTTGTTTGGCCATATTATTTCTAAGACAGGAATCTCCATATACCTGCAAAGGATAGAAGCCGTATATCAGATTCCCTTACCCCACAACAAAAAGGGAATGCAATCATTCATGGGTACTATAAATTTTGTTCAAAGGTTTGTCCCCGACTTGGCACAGATAGTAAAAAATTTGCAACAAATGTTAAAATAGAGTATACAATTTAAATGGAATGAGAAAGAGAAGGTTGCATTTAACAACATCGAATCAGGAATAGCTCACACGCCTTCTCTTAAAAGTCCTGATTTTAAAAAGATTTTATTCTTTGTATTTTTTCCTCTAATAACTCACTCGTAGAAGTTCTCACACAGAGAGAAGAAAGGGGATATGAGTACCCCATATCATTTATTAACATTGGGTTACAAGGTGTTAAATTAAACTATCATGTTATAGATAAACAAGCATATGCGGTATTTAAAGTAGTGAAGCAATTCATGCCATACATTCTTACGAACCGAACCAAGGTAATTGTACCACACGCAGCTATCGGGACCCTTTTTCACAAAAGGAATTGGGTGAATGTTGAAAAGGGAATTCGGTGATTGGATTACAAGAATACGACTTGGAATTCAAACCAGCTACCATTATCAAAAGACAAGGGCTATGTAAATTCATGGCTAAAGGTCATACTAGTGAAGATGATGATTGGGAAAATAAAGAAGAATTACATATGATTGATATGTGTCCTATCTTTACAGCTCATGAATCCTGGTACATAGACTTAGTACATTACCTTCAGTAAGGATATCTTCTAGAACACTGGAATTCTAAACAACAAAGGGCGCTCCATTTAAAATCAACCTCTTATGAAATAATTGATGGGGTTATTTTTAGAAAGAACTGTGATGGCATATTTTTGAGATGCCTTGAGCATGAGGATGACTCTAATGATGTCAAAGAATTGCATAATGCTCCTGCTAGGGGAAATGTTTCGGGAGACACCACTGCACACAAGTTCTAAGAGATGGATATTACTGGCCAACATTGTATAAATATGATCATGCCTATGTAATAAAGTGTGATGCACTCCATAGAAGTGGTGGAAGACTAGCAAAAGCGGTTGTACCTTTGCAAACAGTTATTATTGAAGAACCATTCGAACAATGGGGTATCGATATCATTGGAGAAATTAATCCCAATTGCTCATTGCAGCACAAGTATATCCTCACAACAAGTGATTACTTTACAAGATGGGTAGAAGCAATTCCTCTATGCAAAGTGAATGAAGACGTGGTCATTGGCTTCTTACAAGAACACATCATGACCAGGTTTGGGGTTCCAATTTCACTAGTTTTTGATAATGCATCTTACTTTTCATCAATTAGGTTAACTAATTTCACTATTGAGAAAGAAATTAAGCTTCATTATTTTGCGAATTATTATCCACAAGGGAATGGGTTAGCTTAATCAACTAATATAAATCTGATTAGAATTGTAAATAAGACTGTTATAGAAAATCAGAGAAATTGGCATGTAGCTCTTCCCAATGCATTATGGGATGATAGGGTCACCCCCAAGGATTCCTTAGGAATGTCCCCTTATAATTTAGTTTACAAGAAGGAAGTTTTTCTTCCCCCGAACATCTTAGTGCCGTCCTCTTAGTTAGCCCAAGCCTCATAGGGATCCAGCAACAATGTTTTACAAGCTCGAATCAATACCTTACTAAAGCTTGAAGGTTTACTAAAGCTTGAAGTTAATCCCTTTTGGGACTATTAATACAAGGTTTGTTGACTTGATATATTCTTCTATTCACTTCTCTTCAGATCTTGATAAAAAAACAGAAAATATTAATCTTCTTCATATCTCATAAGTGGAAAGCGCCTTTGAATATTTTCCATAATAATCGATTTAAACTTGTAGTTATTTCTAAAGAAGAGTATTTAAAATTTTACATTTATGTTGGTTTCTTATGATTGATACAAGAAAATAGTCTAGATGTGGAATTTTAAAGCAATGTTTCCAATCCCCCCCAAATAAGGTATTAGGTGAATCAGAATTGGTTCAAACGAATACTTGTCAATCCACTCAACAAGTGGTTGCAAACTCCCATGTTGACTTCAGGTTTGAATGAGAGAGGAGAGATGTAGAAAATATGAAATTGGATCTTCCATCTAGTTCTCAGTTTACCGCATTGCATGAGAATTCAATTCCATCCTGACCAAATGATAAAGACGAATGGTATAGGTCTAGAAAAATTAGAAGCTAAAAGGGAATCCTTGTAAATATCCAAGAAAGTAATAGATGTCATATATTTTGGTAATGTTCCTATGTTGGATCTATTTTTATATGCATTTCAAGGCCAGAACTTGATTTAGTCAATCTAGGTCAAGTGGGGACCTAGATACCCCTAGGGGGGCTGTACACTTCTTATTGGTCTGCCAAGTGGACATTTCCATTTCAGTTTAAATTCCAAGGTTTGGATAGTAATATTCATTATTGAAAATGGGCTTGAAGAAACCATTTCCATAAGCACTCATTCATTTCCTTTGGAAATTAAACAGAAGGGAATCTCTCATGGATATGAATAGTAAGTTGGTAACGAACCTAAGGGTATTCCTATCAAAAGTGGGACTGGTTATACCAAAAAAGGTAATCCTCAAGTCCATTGGATCCTAGTTGATAAGAGTGAGTACCATAGACAAACCTAGGAAAAAAGGGAATCCATGGACACAACATAATTCTACCAGAAATGGGTTTCATCCTTTGTCAATAATGAAGTTGAGAGAATTGGGAGGAATGCTAGGAGAAGACGGGAAATACATTTGACTGAGAAGGTGTATAAGGAGCTACTAAAATATATTTTGGATATGAATTTCTCCAGAAGTAGAGACACCAAATATTTCAGGATGGTAGAACTATATTGAAATAACAAATACTTTATTGCAAAGGTAGTTGAATAGAAGGACACTCAAGAGAAAGCAATCCTAGATAAGTTGGAATTTATGGATGAAAAATATAAATCCCTTGTAAAATAATTATGGGGGATAGAAGTGGTGATTGATAAGTAGGAACAGAAAGGGAAGAACCATATAATATCCACTCAACCAACCTACATCCATTTATACTCAGACTCAGAAAATGAAGATTAGCAATGTCAATGCCAGGTCTTAGTTACTTTTTCTATCACTCTCAGTTTATCTTTCCATGGGAACCTTTTCTTGGACCACATCAAAGAACACTATGATCTTATGATAGTCATAGGTAATAGGGTTAGCTATTTTTACATTTTTTTTGTTATTTCAAGACATTTGAGTAGTATGGGTATCTCTCGATATTAATTATTATTATATCGGGATATTTTAGTTTAGATGATCATATTGAAAGTTTTGATTCGCTCAAATTGAACTCTAAGGATTTAAAACTCAAGTCCACAAGCTATGTAATATTTGGTATACTATTAATGGAGTAGCTATATATATATATGTGTGTGTGTGTGTGTGTGTGTGTGTGTGTTCAATCTATTAGATAATGATAATGATATAATTCTCTCAGTAAAGAAGATTTACTTGTTCAAAGAATGTTTGCATTTAAGTTACAACTGTTATTAGTTATAAAAAATATAATATCATTATGATGCATGACTCACATATGTTATTCCAATGTTATACACCAAAATAACTTCCACTAGGACTACTGGTTGTTGGTTTCATTTGTTTGTTAATTGAGTGCCATCCGCTTTCATGTTCAACTCTATTTACATTCCAATTGCACACACAATTCCTCACAGGATACCAGATAACGTGTTTTAATAATTTGGTGTTATTGTTTAACTTGGGTTCAATTTTAGGGGAGAAAGGTGCGGGACGGGGGCGGGTCATTTTTTTCATCCCAGAGGAAATCTAGTCATTTCCTTTAGCTGGGGTCTTGGAACAAAATCAAATAATGAATTTCAATGGCTATCACTCTATCACAACTTGAAACTAATTGATGGGAAAACCATGCCAGATTTAATGGTCTTCAATGACTGTAGACAAATCATTCAGAAGATGAGAACTAGCTACAATAAGGCTCCATTAGATGAAAAAGAATATTCAAAATAATTATTCTTCTAAACTCTCTCTCTCAAGTTTTATACATCGGGGGTCCACTAGCGAGGCAATATCATATCACATTCATTCATATTTAGGGTTTGAGTACTCCTAAGAACCTGACAAATATATTTTGTCATATTAAGGGGTCAAGGGGGGTTTCTAATTTGAGATAGTAATTTAAATATTGAGGGTTATTTTATTTGGGTGGGTTTGGGAATACCCTCTAAATCATGGGATGGATTCATACCTCCATGTCATGGGATCAATTCATCCCTCCAAATCATGGGTTGGATTCATACCTCAATTCATTTCATAATTTCTTCTTCCAGCAGAGAATTGAATATTTTTGTAAAGATCTCCAAGCAACTACTACAATTGTATTTGGATGTTTAAATTATGATAATATTGCAACTATTATTGTTAACTCTCATCTGTGCTTTATTTTTGTGGGGTTATTCTTTTTGTTTCTTAGCGAAGTTATTTAGATACGATATATGATTCTTGGAATAGAAGGCACTACAATATTAGAATTTTGTGGAATTGAGATAACCAAGGTGATAGTATTTTGTTCTTTTATGCATAATGTCATTGACATGATGCACAAAAGGTTATCACTTCCACCTTTTATGAATATGTATGCAATATTTCACACTTTCTCCATAATTGAGGTTTATTTTGCTAATGTTAAAACTAAGGAATTTTTGTAACATTATACCTTTTGTTGTTCTATATGAGGCCAATTTCCAAAATGTCACTTATTTTCTCTAGATAAGAGACACATTGCAACTTATGTCATTTTTCAGTATGCTTGAATATGCATTTTTTTCCTCTTCAACTCCAAAGTTAAGAGATGTAGCTAATCGATACTTTCAGAGTTGAACACTTGTAATGTATTTTTTGTAGGAATTCTATTAAAAGATATAGCTCTTGATTTCTTGGGTTGGGGCTTAGGTGGGTATTGAAGTTCAATCAAACCTTGTTTACTGACAACCAATAAAGGTGATATAGATCTTTATTGGCTCATTAAAAAAAAGAAAACTTAGATCATTCCTTCATTTAGCCCAATTATTTCTTTCAACTTTTTTATATTATTCGTTAACATTTTCACATTGTCGGTTAGGAATAGTTGTTAGATTGAGTTATGTTTTGCACACTCATAATTGTAATTTCAATTCTTATATGCAAGGAATCCATCTTAATACTGTATTGGAACTCGCATGAACATATGCGAAAATATAAATCCTTATTTACATACCCTATGTGTTGTCATTACGATGAAATGGTATCATATAAGTTGCACCATCTATGTATCTTTATAACAATTGCATTCTTGAAATTTAACAATGGGTATTTTTTCACTTTCTTGTAAAGATAAAAAAATTAGATATAACCTGAGAAAAAGGTAACTAAATGTTGTTGACTCCGTTGATTTCAAGAATAAATGTAGAGCAAGTGGAGGAAATCCATTACATCTTGTGAATAACCCAACTCCAAGATATCTACATGATCAATGGTGTTATTGGAAGGTAAGAGGAATTTTTGTATGTTCATTTGGGTTCCAACATCAATTATGTTGTTTTGAAAGGAAGGTAGTGAATTCCATCTAGGAAAGGGTTTAAATTTTTCATTTGTTTGGAATTTAATTTATTAAGATTATAGAAAACATGAGAGTCTCTTTCGATATACTTGTATTTACATGGTATAAAATTGTTAGATTGGCATGTTGTGGTGTGAAACATATGTAGATCTAATGTTTTCTAAGCATTGCATTGACTATTTGTGGAAATTGAACCAGGTGATAGATTAATTTTACTCGCAACAATTAACAATTGACAACAATTAACAATTGATCATGCAAAATCACTCACAAAGAGACTGAAAATTGGAGCTGAACACTAAACTGTATTAACTCAGTGTACAATAGCCAACCCTGTAACATAATAGGTTGCTGAATAAATAACATACACCAGGGATTCGAATGCATGAGGAGCAATTTGAATCTAGCATAAAGCAGGCTTACTAAAAATAAGCAAATCTCCCATAGGTGTAAAAAGCTGATCCCAAATCTGTCATGGAGCTCACGAATTGGAAAAATGGCTTAAGCAAGATAAAGAGCGGTGGAATGGCAGCTCATACATGCTTTTGCATGGAGAAAAGAGAGGAGGATGTGTAGGACAAAAAACTAGTCAACCTCACCTAGTCTAGCTTTTCCTTCTGCCTTAAAACACTGAAAAAGTGGGGAATAAAGCAGAAAAAGCAGAAGGGCACCTAGGAGGCCAGGAATAAAGCAGATTTGATTCCTTGGGATTTCCCATGTGCTACATGAGTCAAATAAGGCAAGTTTGACCATTATAGATAGGCAAATGACAACTTGCACAAGGTGGGACACATGAACTAGGCTAATAAGACAAAAATAATTAAATTAATGTCTAAGTGGGTAAACTATGGGTTGATTATTCTAACACCCCCCCTTAATCCTGACTTATGAGTAATATATCAAAAAATTATAGGGCCTAGGAACAAGTCTTAGTCACCCTTTACATACTGCATGTCCATTTAAAACAAGGAAAAGAGGCAAAACCAACTTGGGAAAATCCTCCCTTAAACATGGACTGTAAAACAAAATTTTGGAATCTTGTCTTCACTCATGCTTCACAGCATGATCAGCAATCCCTAGCAGTGATTTGAGATTGCTAAAGGTCTTCTCACAAAATTCTTGGTGAAGATATCAGCTACTTGTTCTGAAGATGAATAGAAGAGTAGGTGAATGGTGCCATCATGCACAAGTTCTCTGATGTAGTGCATATGGATCTCAATGTGTCTGGTTCTCTGCTTCTGAACTGGATCTTTGTAGATTTGAATGGTACTTTGGTTATCATAGTAGATGGTAGTTGAGTACTTTAGTTCGAATCCACACTCTCCAAGTAAATGCTGCAACCATAAACATTGAGTTGATGCATTAACAACTCCTCTGTACTCTGCTTTTGTAGATGAGAGTGCAATGGCACTCTGTTTCTTGCTTGACCAGCTGATTGGCCCTTCTGCAAGTATGAACACATATCTTGATGTGGAATTTCTGTCTGTGCTATCACCTGCCCAATCATTGTCAGTAAATCCAATCAAATCAAGATCAACTTTTGCTTTATAGAAGATCCCATGTGTCCTTGTTCCCTGAACAAAGTTAAGGATCCTTTTGGCTTCTTTCCAATGGATCTCCTGAGGCTGGTCCATGTATCTAGAAGCCACACTTACTGCATAACAAATATCAGGTCTAGTATGTGTCAGATACAACAAACATCCAATCAATTGCCTATACAGTGTATTGTTTACCATAGGTGAAGAATCAGCTTCTTCCAGCTTCACTCCTGAAAGGAAAGGAGTTTTGCTTGCTTTGCAATCCTTCATTCTGAATTTGTTCAACAAGTCCAAGGCATATTTGGACTGGTGCACCTTGATTCCATCTTTGGTTTGAGAGATCTCAAGCTCCAAAAATTGACTTAAGAGCCCCAAATCTGTCATGGAGAAGGCTTGGTTCATAGCACCCTTTAAGGAAGCAATCTCAGCCTTTGAGCTTCCTGTAATGAGGAGGTCATCAACATATAACACAATGATCATTAATGAACCATTAACTAACTTCAAATAGACATTTGGATCTGATTTTCACTGAACAAAATTCAGTGATAGCAAGAAGCTATCGATCTTGGCATACCAAGCCCTGGGGGCTTGCTTTAGCCCATACAATGACTTTCTCAACCTGCACACAAGAGAAGGGTTAGTAGAAAAACCTTGAGGCTGCTGCATATATATCTATTCAGTGAAATCTCCATTCAGGAAGGCACATTTTACATCCATGTGATGTACCTCCCATTGCCTTGAGGCTGCAATGGCTAACGCTATCCTGATGGAATCCATATTTGCCATTGGGGCAAAGGTCTCATTGTAATCTATGCCATGAACCTGTGAGTATCCCTTGGATACCAATCTGGACTTGTACTTCAATGGTGAACCATCAGCAGAAAATTTGGTCTTATAGACCCACTTACACTGTACTAGTTTTCTCCCTGGGGGAAGATCCACTAGCTCCCATGTGTTGCTCTTCTGGAGTGAGTTGAACTCCTCCTTCATGGTTGTTTGCCATCTTGGATCTCCTACTGCTTCTTCATATGTTTGAGGATCATAATCCACCATCAAATAGCATTTTTCAGCAAACATAGGATCCTTCATGCACATACCACTCTCAAATTGAGATATAGTCCTCCTTGGGTCATTGGGATCCCCAGCTAGCTCTCCTGCTGCATGTAGTGTCTTGGATGCCCATTTTGGCCTTGTAGGGCTGTTAGGGTCTACAATAAACTCATCTCCATCAGAAAAATCAGAATCAGCATGTTCAACAAACTCTTTACTTACTTCTTAAGGTTTAGGTGGTGAAGAGGCCTCACCAACTTCAACTGCTGCAAGGGGTTCTTCTTCAAACTGAACCCACCTTTCAATGAAGGCTTTATTTGTGCTCAAATTTATCAACTTGTACCCTTTTGAATCTTCAGAGTATCCAACAAAAAGACACTCTTGACTTTGGGGCTGCAAAGCCTTCTTCTTCTCTGTTGGAATTCTGGCCCAAGCCTTTGAGCCAAAAATCCTGAAATGGGTCACATCTGGCTTGTGCCCACTCCATGCTTCGAAGGGAGTTATGCCATCAAGTTGTTTATGAGGCACCCTATTCTGGATATAGGCTACACAGTTGATAGCCTTGGCCCAGTACTTTGGTGGCAAAGTTTTTGCCTCCATCATGCATGTTGCCATCTCCTTCAATGATCTGTTCTTCCTCTCAGCAACACCATTTTGCTGTGGTGTGTAAGGGATAGAATGCTGCATCTGAATACCTGCATCTACACAATAATTAATAAACTCAGAATTGACATACTCACCACCATTATCAGATCTGAGGGCCTTGATTTTCCTTCCAGACTGGTTCTCAATCAAAGCCTTAAAGACTTTGAATAGGCCAAAAACTTCAGACTTCTGTTTCAGGAAGTGAACCCAGCAATACTTGGAAAAGTCATCAATGAAATTCAATGCATATTTGGCCTGACTCATGGACATATGAGGGAATGGGCCAGAAACATCACTGTGGATCAGCTCGAGGGGTGCAGAGGTTCTCTCATGACTAGCTCTCTCAAATTTATGCTCTGGGTGTTTTCCTAGGATACAACCTTGGCAGACTCATTTGGAAAATTTTATCTTGGGCAACCCTATGACCATATCTTTTTCACTAAGATCAGAAAGATACTTGTAATTTAGGTGGCCAAATATTTCATGCCAAAGCTTGCTTGCTTCATTAGCATGAATTAGAAGAGCAGAGGGGTTTGAGTAGGGTAGGAAGTGTGAGAACATGTATAACTTTTGAGCATGATTTGCAACTCCTTTTGCAATGACTCTACCACTTGAGATCTCTGTGATCTCAACTTCATCAGGGGAGAATATGAATTTCTTAGGAGACCCAGTGTGAGTCATCTGGTACACTGATAGGAGGTTGGAGGCGAGACCAGGCACATACAGCACATTGCTGAACTGACCATGATCAAGATCTATCCTTCCTTTGTGTAAACTTTCAGTGAGAGAGTCATCTCCCAGTACTATATATGGTCCTTTCAACATCAAGTGAGGAGAAGGCCTCCTTGGTCGAAACCATGTGTCTTGAAGCTCCAGAATCAATGATAAAACTGGGTGAGCTTGATGTGCCAGCAACCAATGCATGAACTCTCTCTCTGTCATCTGAACTTGATCCTCCTTCTCTCTTCTTTGAGCTTTCTGGAAGGGAGATGCCATTCTTCGCCAGGAGTTGGGTCAGAATATCAATTTGCTTTTTCATACAAGAGCTTTCAGAGTGATTTCCCTTATTGCAGTATGCGCACTTGTTCATTTCACCTTTGTTTTTCTTCTTCTGTTAATTCTTCTTGGAACCTTGTGGCTCCTCTGGAGACTGTTTCTTGTCTCTCTTTTTCTCAGGTGGCTTTTTAGCTTTCTTTTTGCCTTTTAAATCCACCTTCGAATCTCCAGCAATCAAAGCTTGATCTTTGGATGGTTTGATGGTGCCCATCATCACCAGCTTGTCCTGTTCTTGTGTGAGAGATTCCACGAAATCTGCAAGGCTAGGCATCTTCCAGGTTCGAGCTGTCAGTTTTGTGGCATAGAAGGTCGAAACAAACACTGAATAGTCAGGGCCTAGCTTCTAGAGGATGGCCAGGATGAGTTGATCATCTTTCTTTTCGATCCCACACTGTTTCAGCTTCAAAACTAGTGCTTTGAACTTGGAGAAATATAGCTGCAGGGATTCAAAGCTATTTGGACTCAGAGAAATCAGCTCATTTTCGATTTGATGTCCCCTCATCTCATCTGTCTTTCCAAAAAGATCAGCAAGCTTCTCCCATACTTCATTCGGTGATGTCAATCCATCAAGATGGAAAAGGAGGTCTCTGGAAATACTCAGACACAAGAGACCATAGGCCTCATCCCTCCTATTGTGCCATTTAATCTTCTCTGCACCTGCATTGGGCTCTGCTTTTGTTGCCATAGTCACCCTGTAGAGGCCTTTCGCTCTGAACAGTATCTCCATCTCTGATTTCCATTCAAATAAATTGAAGGGAGTCAAGATAGTTTTCTGTGATTGATCCATAGCTTAGAAAATCTGTCCCGGCTGCAGTAGAAGGCTCCCAGTCACTGATGTCGAACCTGAAAAACAATTTTTGAAGGAGAGAAACAATCTACAATGGCTCTGATACCATGTGGAAATTTAACCAGGTGATAGATTAATTTTACTCACAACAATTCACAATTGATCATGCAAAATCACTCACAAAGAGACTGAAAATTGGAGCTAAACACTAAACTGTATTAACTCAGTGTACAATAGCCAACCCTGTAACATAATAGGTTGCTGAATAAATAGCATACATCAAGGATTTGAATGCATGAGGAGCAATTCGAATCTAGCATAAAGCAGGCTTACTAAAAATAAGCAAATCCCCCATAGGTGTAAAAAGTTGATCCCAAATCTGTCATGGAGCTCACGAATTGGCAAAATGGCTTAGGCAAGCTAAAGAGTGGTGGAATGGCAGCTCATACATGCTTTTTCATGGAGAAAAGAGAGGAAGATGTGTAGGACAAAAAACTAGTCAACCTCACCTAGTCTAGATTTTCCTTTTGCCTTAAAACACTAAAAAAGCAGGGAATAAAGCAGATTTGATTCCTTGGGATTTCCCATGTGCTACATGAGTCAAATAAGGCAAGTTTGACTATTATAGATAGGCAAATGACAACTTGCACAAGGTGGGACACATGAACTAGGCTAATAAGACAAAAATAATTAAATTAATGTCTAACTGGGTAAAATATGGGTTGATTATTCTAACACTATTGTACTATCAACCTTTTACATTCTATGTTGCATTGATCTCTTGACTAGGTTTCCTTTTACATGTTTTCCTTCCCCCTTACTATTTCATTGTGTCTTCCACTATCCAACGCTACAAATTGAACAGTCACCCATGCAATCCCTACGGGATCGTTACTAGCATTATACTGTTAGTTTATTTATCATCTCGTTTTCATACACTAAGATGTGTTAGGGATCCTTTTCTTTAAAAATTAATAATATGATATATATGGCGTATTAAAAATGGGTTGATAAAAATGGATACCTACAATATCTGGTTAAACTAAGGGTTTTATTAATTGGAAAGGTATATTGGGAGGGAGGTTCAACAATACAATTTTAGAAGGAATTTTTCAATATTTAGTGAAAATAGGGATTTTCTTTAATATCGTACGAATGATCATGCTATGTAACAAGTTCTCTAATTGAACCCCTCGTGGTTTTATATTTCCACATTCTCCGAGAAAATAGTGGCTTAGCTTATAAACTAGCCAATCAAGGTTCTAGAAGCACCCAAGGTGTGATTGTTTATAATGGTAAAAAAATGTTATACAAATATGTTCCCTAACCATCACCCCACAGTCATTCACATTCCCTCTTCACTTAATACTCATGACACATTTTCAATTTTCAACACGATACGTAGCTCACTGCCTTCCAAGTGGTTCCCACCATTGGTTGCCATTAAATGACCTCCCCCAGCTCATGTACCCTCAAGTTTAGACAAGGAATCTCGAACAAGTGATATGGAAGAAGAGGTTGATTTTAAAGGAATCCATCATCCCTATCCATTGTATATCGGTTAAGGAAAAGAGGAAGGAATTGAGAAACTATATGGTTTTCTTGCATGTTTCCTGTCTTGGTCTAGAACAATTCCAAAGTTTTCAATGGAACAATCACAACGATTTGTGGTTTTCCACTACATGATGATACTACTCCCTTCTCGTTAAATCACAAAGTTTTTGTTGGAGAAAGAGATAGGAAAGCCTTGGGTTTGGAACTAACCATGGATTTCTTTTATGCAACATTAACATGAAATAAAGAATTGAATAGAAATCCTATAGAGGATGGTTGTTGGATTGGAGATCCCTGATCTAATCATGGTAGTGGCTACCACAACCAAAATTAAATAGATCATGATTGTGAAAAATTAACCAAAAAAAAAACTAAGATAACATTTAAGAAAACCCAAAAAACACTTATATAAAAAATAAAAAATAGAGATTCATAGATGGTGGTACCTATCATTGAAGACACTACCATTTATCCTGTCACTGATCCCTTTTGGTTGTCATCAAACTCCTAGGAAACAAAAAAAACCACAAATATTACCGGTTCTTGGATTTTTAAAATATTGCTTTGTCAAGGGTTTTAGGTTCTTGAAATATTCCTTTTGTGAAAAATTCAATCGAAATACCTCTTAAAAACACTACCTTGAAAACCCCTATTCTCATCCTCCTCTACCTGCCAATCCATTACTACATTAAAAACCCACTTCAATGCCATAAAATTAAATGCCATGTTCTCCTCTTACTATGGCTATTTATCTCTATTATACCTCAACCTATCATGTTAAGATTTGAGATTACCAAATCCATTGTCGTAGAAGAGATTCTCCCACAACTTACATAATGAAACATTAGTAGCTAGGAAACCTAGCTTTCTTCCCCTTTCCATAGTATTTAGTTTCTTCCATGGAGCAGGCAAATGTATGGGCTATTTGACTCATTTTCTTCCTCCTTTAAATGTGTTTGCTTCCCTTTATTAAACCCAAGATTCGATAGCATATTATCATGACCAATATGTGAGTAAGGGTGCGCTCTCTGTGAAATTTGAAGAGGACTTTGTAAATGTGAACCACATAGGATGTAAACACAAACCACCACCATGGCATTTAACAGACACGTGAGAACAAGATTCCCCTCCAACGGGAAAAGAAGTTTAGGAGGGGTGATGGATTGATAGGATAAACCCCAGTTCAGGAGTGTGGGTCACGCCTTTGCCCCATCTGCAAAAATAAATATACCAATGTTTCCATACTCGAAAACTCTTCGATGGGTCTTGGATGCAAGCCAAGCCTCCTAGGTGCATATGCATTGGATTTTCACACTATTAGTCCAACAAGGATTGGCATAATTCCTCCCTAGCAAAGCTGGTAATCTTAAGCTATAAGACAAGAACCCTTTTCACTATCGACAATGGAGAGGCGCCAAACACTCCACATAGCCTAGCACTTAGTACTCCATGTGTTTTAAAAAATAGGAAATGAAAATGAGATTGAATCTCGTTTAAAGGATATGAAATATCTGGAGAAATGAAGTGCAAAATTGAGGAAGAGCTCGTAAATCATGGTGTCCTCAGCCATAGTCTCCACTTTTAATTTAAACCATAGCTACATAGACAACATGCAGACCAAATGCAATTGTTTGGAGGAAGAAGATGAGTGAGAGAATGGAAACAAGGTTTATTTCCCTTTATTAACCCACAACTACCATTTTCACACCCCACCCATAGTTTTCCACACTTTTGACTTTTAATCACACCTAGCTCGTAGTTTGCCACACAATTTACATTTTAAATATTAATTAAAAATATAAAATGAAGAAAGAGGTGATGTTAGAGAAAAAATAGTATTTTCGTCTCAAATAAATGTCTCAGAAAACCTGATATTGTACTAATGAACCCCCTAAATGGCTGGAGTTTTGGAATGAGTCCCTCCTAATACCAAGATATTATTTTAGCGATCGTGGCTTTTGTAGCTTTTTTCCATCCTTGTTCTTCTCTACTAGTATGTCCTGCAATATGAAACTTATGTTTTTCCATTCTTGAGTTTGGTTGGGTATGATTGACTATGGTTGATCATGTGTTAAGATAGTTTACTATGATTAACATAGCTTAACCATGGTTGACTATGCTTGAATAATATTGACCATGGTTGAAAATATTTGATTTTGGTTGACTATTGCTTGAGTATGTTTGAATTTGGTTGGCTATATTTGACTATGGTTGATTTGGTTTACCATGGTTAACTGCAGTATAGGACACTAAAGTGGATGGGTAATTGAGACTAGTGCCTTTCAAACATACTAACATTTTGTTATCTAGGAGCTATACTTACCAATCGTTTCCTATGTTTGAGTATGGTTAATAATGGTTGATATTCAGTTTACCATTGTTGACGATGGTTGAGGATGTTTAACCATATTTGACTATGGTTGAGGATTAATCATGTTTGACATGGAGGACAATAGTTGTATGTAGCATTTGGACATTCCCTCATGGTTATGTTGCATTGCAAGCTTCTTGAAGGGTTATGTTTCATTACCATGTTCTTTATTGGTTATGATCTAGTATGATGTTTCAATGTATTGTGACATTTATTATGGATGACTTATGTTGGTCATAGTTAACTTTACTTTGCAGCTAAAGTTTATTGCGCCGAGAGGCGCTCTACAGCCTAGTATGAGGGAGATCTTGTCACGTGATGTCACGTGATGTAACGTTACTAACATGTCGGCAAAAAATAATAATTAAAGTGAATATTATGGGGGAGATCTTGTCACGTGATGTAACGTTACTAACATGTCGGCAAAAAATAATAGTGAAAGTGAATATTATGGGGGAGATCTTGTCACGTGATGTAACATTACTAACATGTCGGCAAAAGATAATAGTGAAAGTGAATATTATGGGGGAGATCTTGTAACGTGATGTAACGTTACTAACATGTGGGCAAAAAATAATAAGGATAATAATAATGAATATTATGGGAGAGATCTTGTAACCTGATGTAAAACTTTTAATATTGAATAACTAATGTAAAAATTAGTAAATATGGGTATCTTACAAATATCATTGTCTCAACCAATGCCTGGGCATTTTGAGATTTTGTGATGTTGCAGCATCTACAAACCACGTACTAGGTGATGATCCGCTACAGCATCAGCAACGGGAGGACAGGGCTGGAGGGATCGGACAGTCCTCTTCCTTCTGGCGATCAAAGTTGTTTCGGACGATCAAGGGACTGCCTTGATATGAGGCCAAATAAGGTCTCCAAATACGAAAATGGCAATGAATTTTTTTATTATTAAAATGCTTTAAAAATAGTGCCCGAACTAATACTAATAACTTACAATCATTATTTCATATCGAATTTGACCAGAATTCAACCATATAAAATTATCAAACAAGCTGTATGCTAAAATGGAAAGGCTTCTATTAAAAAATGTCGAACTTTAACGGAAACCTGCATATAAAATGATCTAACAACCAGCAGTATCGGAAACAACATCACACAGCATTGTTCTTGATTGGTTATTATAATATGAAGCTCAGAGCCCCAGCTAATACATGAAGCTGATTGCCTCATCTTTAATCTATATGAAGTCCAAGCTAAGCACCCGAAGACGCCCCAGTGGCCCCAAGTCCAGCGCTCACATCTTTTCAGGAGTTTACGGACGTCCTGCGCCACACGCTTCGCCAGCACTGCTTCATATCTGCACACGCACAGAGAGCATGGAAAAAAAAATCATTATCCAACAGTCAAACACAGACAGAGAATATCGAAAGTTCGAAACAACAATTTATCAGATTAAGAAAAACAGGAAACTGCAACTTCAATTTGAGGAATGATTGTAGCTCGAGGATCGAAACCGGGCGGAGTAGCTCTTTACTCAGAATTGGCAAAACTCCCACTTTTGTAGTAAAAATGAATTCTTTAATTTATGAGATACCAAACAGAAAGATGTACACACCCGTTTGCGTCGTCCAGACACCAGCCAGCTAGAGAAGACACCGTGAACAGAGCCGCCTTCCATTCATCATGTTCCTCTCGCGTCTGATAGTTTTGGAATGCTTGCGAGAATGGGATTTCAGATCGCCAATGTATAGTACATATAGTACACAACGGGCATCCACTAAGCAACGTTGGAAGCATGACCCAAGATGATATATTCAGAGAAACTAATAGACGAATTTCGATCAGCTGTATCCGATCAAATTATGCGTTCCTGTGCCATTTGTCTTGATGATTACCAGGAGTCAGTGGACTTTCTGCGGCTGCTGCGCATTTGTGGCCATATGTTCCATGTGGCCTGCATTGACCAATGGCTGGAACTTCACACAACATGCCCCATCTGTAGATGCTCTCTTTAACAAAGTACGCATTACAATTCATTCTTCAAGTTTCCAACAACTTACAGATGCAATGGTTGGTTTTATATTTCTTCAAATATAAAAAGGGAGAATTTATAGTTACAGGATGAATAGTTTTGAATAGATATATTAAAGTTGAATAGAAAAAGAGATTTTAATAGATAATTAAAGTTTAATAACATTATTTTTAGTTTATCATATTTTAATAAAGATAATATTTGGTTTATTTTAAAAAAATTGTTAAAAAAATTTCTAAACTCTAACTCAAATCTAGTATAATAATTTTAAGATAATATGAAATTGTACTGTTATGAAACTCAAATCTAGTATAATAATTTTAAGATAATATGAATTGATACTAAAAGATATTACCCAACTTGAGAAAGAATGAAAATGAATCCATGAACAGTCGATATTCTACACTTCCTCATTGTATCATGACCATTGATTCAAGTCTTCTTTAATTTTTTAAAGTTCAGATTGTAATGTATTAGTTTCAGTATGCTGATCTAAAATCCATCCATTCACAGATTTTACAGTAATTGGTTGAATTTTCTTCCTAACATACATGAACAAGATTAGTGTATATAATATTTATCTATTCCTATCAAAACTGCTTTTGTAGTTTCGCTCTTTCATTCAACTATTAGATTATTAGATACAACTACTACTAGCTTAACTCCATCCATTATTATATACATCTATTAGCTTAACTCCAATGATTCTCGAACTATTAGCTTAACTTTAACTCTAATCACATTTATATTGGCTAATTATAAGATACAACTATTAGCTAAATTTCATTGATTCTACAAGTATTAGCTTAACTTTAACTCTAATCACTTAATTCTTAGTCCAAATGCATTTGGCATCTAGGAATCTAGTTAATGTGCATTCATGTAAGAGTCAAACTCCTAATAAAGTGATCCAAACTCCTAATAAACTCATGCACCTAGTTACCTCGATAGGCCCATATATCTTAGAATTTTTTGGATTTTATGGGTCCCCATATGGATTTTATGGGTGTGGTCCAAAATTAATAAAATAGTTTAAAAAATATAAAAAATAGCTTAATTAACATGTGATAAGTACACGTGAGTGCACAAAGTTGAGGGAAATTTTTTAATAGAAGTTTATTAGGAGTTTGGATCAGTTTATTAGGAGTTTGACTCTTACATGAGTGCACATTAACTAGATTCCTAGATGCCAAATGCATTTGGACTAAGAATTAAGTGATTAGAGTTAAAGTTAAGCTAATACTTGTAGAATCAATGAAATTTAGCTAATAGTTGTATCTTATAATTAGCCAATATAAATGTGATTAGAGTTAAAGTTAAGCTAATAGTTCGAGAATCATTGGAGTTAAGCTAATAGATGTATATAATAATGGATGGAGTTAAGCTAGTAGTTGTATCTAATAATCTAATAGTTGAATATTATTTTTAATTTTACAACTATCATTAACTAGAGGCTACTTTTTATTTTTTTGAAATTATTAATGTGACCATTGAAAGTCTTCTTGTATAAAAAATTGAATTATCCACAAAAAAATGTTGGCCTTGCACATGGTTTTAAAACCATGTCCACATGGTTTTAAAACCATTTGCAAGGCCTTTTAAACAACCCATGGTTTTATTATACATGGTTAAGGAGGGCCTTCCCGATGGTTTTAAAACCGTGTGCAAGGCCTCCTACACAACCCATGGTTTTATTGTACATGGTTTAGTAGGGCCTTGCAAATGGTTTTAAGACCATATGCAAGGCATTGCATATGGTCTTAAAACCATGGGGAAATGTTGTAATGTTCGTTTCTAACAAAACAAAAAATAATAATAAATACTATATGTGGACCATAAATAATATTAAATAATAATAATAATAATAATAATAATAATAATATATGTGGACCTTAAACTAAAAAGATATCAATGGATATCTAAGAAGAGATTTGATCCTTCTCGGCGCTTGATAGAGCCTAGGATTTGGATCTACGCTGGTTATGGTTAAGTTAGACCATGGTTAAGTATGGTTGAGAAGTACCATTCATAATAATATTAATGATGTTAAGTTGTTAAAGACTATTTATCACTCAAATGTCGAGAGCATGGTTATCTTCGTAAATAGATCAACTTAATGAAAATTTTACATATAAAGTTATGGAAACTACAAGCTTGTCCTCTTAAATGGATGCACTTAATTAAAATTTTACCTATAAAGTTATGGAAATTAAGGAAATATATTTCTTAAAGATGTCTTCTTATTTATATAGAAAATATCTTACTTATAAAGTTGAAAAATGGTTAATAGTCCGGTTTAAATTTAATATATTTCTTATAAGAAAAATGGTTAATCATTATTATTAAGTTTAGCATATATTAATTTAAGTTTTAAACATTTTTTAAATTATCACCAATAAAATTTGGTGAAACGATCCAAGTCGCGTCGGTTCCATAATATTCGCCAAACGATCTGGTACATATAAATAGGGATCCTTTCCCATATTTTTTAATTGTATTGTGCATTTCAGTCACTGAGTTCTTAATCGGATTGTGCATTTCAGTCAGTGAGTTCTTACGAGCAGAAGCTTTTGATTTTCCTAGTTGCAGATTTCTGGGTTTTCATGCTGTATCTAGGACTTTCTCTTTACATATTTCAATGGAAAATAACTCGGTAGATGAGCAAGAAAAGATTGCTTCTTTTGCTGAAATAGTGGGGGAATCCGCAGACAAGGCACGACAGTTTTTGCAGGCAGCCAACTGGAAAGTAGAGGAAGCAATAGAGCTATTTTATGCCCAATCTGATAATCAATTCGTCCCATATTCATCATCTTCTGGAGCAAGAGCAAGCCATGATAATCAGTCTG
>LPNX011162583.1:0-41190 GCA_001517045.1 Pseudotsuga menziesii | reverse complement strand
AGAATATATGTCGGGTAGGCGTGCGTTTCCCTGATGGCAAGAGGGTAATGAGGAAGTTTCTGAAAACTGATCCATTACAGTTGCTTTGGTCATTCTGTTACTCTCAAGTCAAAGAAGCTGCAGATGGTCGCCAGTTTACACTGGTACACGCGGTTCCCGGTTCATCGCTTGGAACTTTACGTTATGATACCAACTTAACCTTCTCAGATTCTGGACTTTCAAATTCACTAATTTCCATGATCTGGCAATGACATTTGGATCCAAGAACATTGCAGTGGACTTTCAAATTCACTCATTTCCATGATCTAGCAATTACATTTGGATCCAAGAACATTGCAGTATTTTCATAGTTTTCATTTTTTCAACTTATAAGCAAGTCTGCATCTGCATCTGCATTTTTTCAACTTATAAGCAAGTCTGTATCTGCATTTATATTTATATTTAGATATGTTGTATTTACAATTACGTCGTAAGGCATATTTCTCTGAAGTTCTTTTTGAAACCACTATTCATTTAGTTGTCTATTCAGCAAACCATATTTCTCCGCGTGTCTTCTTGGTGATCGGCTGGTTTTGCTGGTGTTGCTCAGATATCCGCTGGTTTCTAGTGTTCATTTTTGCATGTTTTCCACCTCTTCGCGTGGTGTGGTGTCTTCTCCTGGGCTAGGCATTGTTCATAGGTTTTTACACCTCTTCGCATGTGTCTTCTCTTGGGCTGAGCATTGTTCATAGGTTTTTACACGTGTCTTCTCCTCGGCTGTGCATTGTTTATAGGTTTTCTGTATTGTCCACCTGCAGCGTCACTTTTTTCTTTCTTCTACAGTCCGGCTATTTTTGGAGAGCCGTGACTCTTGAGTTGGTCAGAACCGCAGTTGTCCAGCGATTTGGGAATGCCATGAGCCGATTTCTGGAGAGCTTGTCCTGTGATGGCGTCCGTTTTTTCTCAGTTTTCTCAGTTTTGTATTTATTCTAAATTTATTAAACCCCATGGATAGCTTGCTATTCATGGAGGAGGTGGTTGAACATCTTGTCATGGCGACCGCCCCTCCCTCCTGCATAAATGGTGTTTACTGGTCACATTTAGTTTGCGGTTTTAAAGGATTTGCACTATTTGGGTTTGCACATAGAAGTTGCATTGTTTTTAGGAATAACTTTGCAGGAATTTTGAATCAAAGAGCCAAAGAAGAGGAAAAAAGCACAGGTACTTTGTTTTTTCACTCCTCCTGGATTTCATTCTGTGCAATTTCATTTCTATTGCAAATTTGTTGTGCAATTTCATTTTTCCATTCTTTTGTAGTGTTCTGTGGTTTGGTAAATTATATATGTCGTTATGATTTTGAATTCCTAGTGACGCTTGCATGGTAATTTATTAGTTGTGCTGATTTTGAATGCTAAATACTATTCAGGATTTTATTTTTATCATTTGTTTAGATTTCTTCTACTTATTGTTGAACAACACTAAGAATTCTACTCAAATATTCAACTGTATCAAGTTATAATATCTTCAAAATCGTAATACAATTGGAGTATGTGATAAATGAACCTGACATAATCAATTTCATTTTTTTAACATTGCTTGTTTTCTAGAATTTCCGTCAAAATTAGCTAATACCAAGGCAACTATTAGACGACTTCAGCTAAATTCTAATCTACAAGTACTGGTATCTCTTAGAAATCAAATAATAGGGCAGTGTCTCAAAACTACATGATGGATTTGTTTTTACATGGAACCGCTTTCATAATTCCCAATATTATTGATTCTCAGAAAATAGCTTTTGCAACAATTACCCCTAGCAATTTTCCAAAGGGAGGTTGTTACATAGAACCACTCTTTCAAAATTCTCAATGTAGTTGTTTCTCAGAAAATAGCTTTTGCAACAATTACCTCAGCTATTTACCCAATCCCTTATAGCTAGAAGGGCTTGATAAAAGTAAGAATTAAAATCCAGAATATACTTGGTTCTTAAGGTGGAATTTACAATTTAACAATAAAAATCTAGAATATTCTAGAGATTACAGGCAGCTAAGAAATGGAAAATATAGCATTTTGCAATCAAGAAACAATTGCATTTAATGAAACCAAAATGGATAAAGGATTAAAAATTGTCTGAAAGAAAGGGGTGAGAAGCAATTTTCTGAAATGAATCCTGACTTTTGCTACGAGAAGAAATTGTATCAATGTCACTTTGGTTACCAAGCATTAAAATTGAGAATTGTTCATTATGAAAAACTAAACTTAAAAATCACTAATGGTATAAAAAGTAGAACAAAGAGACAAAGATGTTAGAGTTGCTTACCTTTATCCAATTCAAGCTCTATTGTATCCAACTCCATCTCAATCTTGGTTACTATATCCTGTAAATGATCAACATGGGTGTCCACAATGTGCACAAGGAGATTGGAGACCCTAGTGGGCACAGGGTTATTAGCTTCCTTGGAATGGTTCGTAGTCAACAGAAAATCAAGCACATGCTCTCTGATGACAATTCCATTGGGCTCTGTGGTATGTGTTGAGCTATTCTCCTCCTTTCCCCTATAGTGCGCCTGGGATGATGGAGTCTCCACACTGGGGATCTCAGAAAGCAGAGACTGGCCCGTCAAAGAAAATCCCAGCCTTGGCACCTTACCCAGAGACATTGTAATCACATTATTCTCACTGATCCTAGCAGCAAGCCTTTGGGTGAATTTGCTGACAGTGGGGCCTGGGGAATTGATGCTAAACACAAGAGCGCCATCTACATTCCCACAGAAGGGCCCACTGCTCACGAGAGACAGGATATCTTGAAGCTTCATAGTGGGCAAAGAACATCAATCAAGTATTGTGCAGCCACTGCGAGTCTTTGATTAGATCTCAGCAGCTCAACATGGTACCAACAGAATTCCCCGCCCTCCCCTTTGCTCAGATCGCAATCCTTGTTAAAGAAATTGCCGTGCCCATCAAATCTGTAAGTAGATGAATGTCTATGTTCAATGCATGGAATACATCTTTTAGATTTAGTGAACCTTCTATAATGCACATAAATATATGCACGTAGACACCAGACCAATGGAGTGCCCCTGTATTCTCTGGGTGCATAGTTATTTAAAGGTGCGAGGGAAATTGCATATGTAATAAGCTTTTGAAGATTTTCTTAATAGGAATAAAATAAAATAATAAGCTACGAAATAAAAATGAAAAGGTGAAAGTATTTCATGGAGTTTTTGTAGATTCCTTAAGTCAACCAGCATTTTGACACACGATAAAAACTTTTTATCTGGAAATGTTTGTAACACAAGTTGTGATAAGTCTTTATAGATTGTCTGAGGGAACCAGAATTTTACACAGGAGGAGGAAGCCTTTTTTTATTTGGGGACTTTAGAATCCATTGAGTGCAAAGTGCACTCTGCAAGTAATTTTCCCTTTTTAATTAATGGATTCCAAAGTCATTGCAATCCAGAGACCTTAAAGTTATGTTATCACTTTCATATGAATCAAATCAATGTCCATAGAGTTCTGACATGTTGAGGATAAATGATAAATGAGTAAGGCAGGTTGCCTATCCAAGAGGGTGCAAAAATCAATTTTCAGTAGAAATTCTGCAAAAATTTGATGTTTGGCATAGTTTTATAAGTTAAAGTTTCAAAGATAGTTTTTCATGTCCTAGAGGTTTTGAGGGTCTCTAAAATTTTCAAAAATTCTAAAACAATCTAAAAGAAAGACTAAAACTGTGTCCCCTTTGGATTTTTCGCTTCACCAAACTCCAGTAAAAATGAAATTTTCTAAACTATTTTGGATAAAGCATTAAGCCATAAGTAATGAAATGTAACAAGAGAGTTGAATGATTCCACATGAAAAGTAAAGAATAAGCTGAAATATAGACAACTGTACTAAAACTTAGAATTGAACATATTTTAGAATTTGCACTTGCAGCTTCAATCAAATCAAATCACAAACTTCAATGGAACGCCGTTAAGCATTTTTCTCTGAAGTTTTGTTCTAAACCACTGTAGATGTCATTGTCCCTCTAGCCAGTGGTACTTTTATGCGTGTCTTCTCCTGGGTTGCACATTGTTTATAGGTTTCCTGTATTGTCCACTGGTTTATGCAGCTTCACGTTTTTCTTTCTTCTATAGTCCGACGATTTTTGGAGAGTCGCGACTCTTGAGTTGGTCAGAGCCGCAATTGTCCGACGATTTTGGAGTGCCGTGAGGCGATTTCTAAAGAGCCCATCTTGTCAAAGACCCCGTCCTATAGAAAGAGCCCGTACGACGATTTCTGGAGAGGTCAGAGCAACAGCTGTAGAAAGAGCCTTAGTTCTGGTTTAATGGTCGATGTTGAGAGATAATTGAACTTAGAAGGTAACCCTATCTCCTTTAGGGTTTTGAACAGCTTAGTCATGTGTTGCAACACATTAGTACCGGAGAACAGACCACATTATGAAGACATTTAGGGTTTCTCACTCATAATGGTTTATTCTTACAGTATTCATTTTTCCCTTCAATTTACAATCCTCGTTGAGCTTTAAGGAAATGTGAAGTGACTCTAGGGTTGGTCAGATTCAATATGCACTCTATAGTTCACTTCAAATCATGAAAAAAAGGTGTTTTTTCAACATTTCCAATCCAAATACCAGTATGAACTAGAAAGTACTTTACATAAGACCATAATGAACTAAAAAGTACTTTACATAAGAGCAACTTGCTTTGGTTCTTGTGAAGTTCCCTCCTATGTTTTGGGCTGCTATAGCTGCTTGGTGAGCTTAAGGTATAATAGATGTTGGAAAACTAGGCCTTTACGTTGAAGTTAAAGTTGGCTTTTAAAATCATTAATAAGCAAACAAGAGAGGTGGCTTGCTTTTGTGAGAAAATGGGCTTCTAAGATAAGAATACGAAACATCAAGCAAGACTCAAAGTAGGGTAACAATGGCCCTTTGAATAGAAGTAGTTAACAAGTTAATTTTGTTCAAATGGACACTATGCCTCGACACAATCATGTACCAAAACTTTGGTACCATTAATGGCTAAAAAAAATAGGAACTGTTAGAGTTTATATCATTGCCCTGTGTATGAATTGTGAGATTGAAGTATGGCACAAACTTACAGTTATATAAAAAGATATGGAGTTCAGACGTCGATGAAAAGAGAATTCTTACCAAAAAAAATTTATGATAATTTTAAAGTTTGTTGGCTGAAACTATGTAATAAGTGTACCAATCCAACGTATCCATTACAGCTGCTTTGGTTGAAACTATGTAATACGTGTACCAGTCCAACATATCCATTACAGTTGTTGGTTGAAACTATGGCAAGAGGGCAATGAGGAAGTTTCTGAAAACTGATCCATTACAGTTGCTTTGGTCATTCTGTTGCTCTCAAGTCAAAGACGTTGCAGATGGTCGCCAGTTTACACTGGTAAATGCGGTTCCCGGTTCATCGCCAGTTTAATTCTACACATATTGTTTTTTAAATCATTTATCCACAAAATAAATTAAAAAACTTGTATTCCTCTTTTTAAATAATTTAATAAAAATTAAAATTAAATTATTTATAATTATTTAAATATAATAATTGAAAAATAAATATATCGACGGCTATGTAGATGATTTCAAATTTAATTTAATAATATTATAATGTGCATATTAATCTTTCAAGTACACATGAATCGTAAGTCACTTTACCTTGAGCCATTAAAGAGAAAAAGTAAGATGCCTAGATTATCTCCTAAGTGTACCATCTCCAATCATATCAAATAAAGAAAAAAAAGGGCATGTTTATAAAGTGAGATGCCTCTGTTGTATCACAAGTGTACCACCTCTTCTTAAAAGAAAGAAAGAAAAAGATTGGTATATTTAGGTACAAAACTTTTGATAGGTTTATGTGTAAAAATATGAAAGGCATTACTTTAGTTAATTGAAAGAAAGAGAAATTGATTTGAAAGAAAAGATTGATTTGAAATTATATGTTTAAGTATAAAATTTATTAATATTTTTTTTAATGATATTATCTTTTTTAAGTAAAAAATTAATGTTAACATTAAACTTATGGTTAAAGGTATTTACTAAAATTTCAAATTTTGAGATAAGAATAATTTTATAAAGCATTTTTTTATTAGTAAAAGTAATTCAATTATATTTATAAATATTTTAAATTTATTGATTAAATTTTAAAAGATTTCTATTTTCTTAATTATATATAACATTAAGATAAATACATTATTATATTGTATTAACAATTTAAAATAGTTGTTATAAGAATGACCCAAGCTCAATTTTAATAGATATTTTCTTCTCCGCCATAATTATATTAAATATTGTTTTTCGGAGGAAAAAATACCAGTCTTTGTTATTCATAGGAATCAAAAGACATCACTTACATATACATTTTAACTGAGAGAATATAGGATCCCAGAACCACACATAGAACTTAAAATAAAGCCTTACTGACTAGTCAACCAGAAGTAAAAGTCTGATCATAGCAGACTTTTCTCATCATCCCTGAATAAATCAGGTCAGAATATGCTGAGAAAGATCGAAGATGATCGTCAAACAGACATTCCTGAGCAAGACTTGCTGGTTGAAAGGTCTCATACATAACAGACAAAGATAATTAATCATATGATGTAAGTCAAAAGCTGAAATACAAGAGACTCACCAACACTAAAAAAGAACCAATTGGCCATGATTTATGACCTTTTCATCTAGAATTTCAGAGAAAGTACCACATCCCATATCCAATTTTAAGGCATGTTTAGAGAGACCATCTGCCTGCGAGTTGTGCTCACGGAATGTGTTTGAAAATCACCGAAGGGGCCATTTGAAGAATATTTCTTATATCATTACACCAATGCATCAGTGAAGGAACATTAAGTGCAGAGAGTTTGTTGAGCCAAGATATAATAACCATAGAGTCACCAAAAATGAGTTGCATGGGAAGACCCATCAACATGCTCTAAGAACTGCCCAGAGAGGCAATAATTCCGCTCTAGTATTTGTGCTACATCCACATCCCAAAGAGAAACTGAAGAAATGAGAATCATTTAAGTAGATCACAAAACCTAAACCACATATATTCTCTGTAGCAGCTCCATCGAAAAAGACACAAGGAAAGGCCTTCAGAGGTTTCGTACCAACACTCCGAATTTTTTGAATTTTTAATGGAGCTGGGAAAGATTTTAAGAAACCTTCAACCCTGGAGATAAGAGCAGAGAAGGCAAGTTTCCTGTTTTCAAAAATGCAAAGATTCCTAGAGCCAGATACCCCAAAAGATAAATAAAGGCAGATATCTAAATGGAGTAGAACACGCAAAGGAGTTGAACCAGTGGGCCAGAAGGGACGGGACAGAACTGTAGGTTGGAAAGGAGAATCCAAACTTCCCTACAAAATGTGCATAAATACTCATAGTAAAAGGGCAAACTAGAAAGAGATGATTTATATCCTCTATGTCTCTTTCACACAGCACACAACAACTCGGGCCATTGAATCCTTTCTTCTAAAGCTGATCCTAAGTTAATATCCAGCTGCTAGCCAATAGCCATGTAAAACATGATATTTTCAGAGGTATATTTAGAGTCCACAGGAAACCCAGGACCGGTTCAATCTCTGAGCATCTTTCAAAGAAAATACACTCATAACCTTTTGCAGCAGCTAAAGGGCCCACGTAATTATTATGTGACCAAAGAAGAGTATCGCAGTGATCAGTTAGTCGGATTCTGCCATATTCCAAACCCCTGACAAAATTATCCCACAGATTTTTCCACTCACCACTGATATCAAGTTCTTCAGCCGAGAACCAATAGCCTGAAGCATAGGGAGTAAGATTTCTTGCTTGGGCTAAGGAGCAAATCCCGTAATCTTCCAGATAATCTCTCAAATCTCTTCGCAGAATAAAGGAGGAGCCCAAACCAACCATAGGGTCCGCGCCCAGCCTAATAGCAGAGCCATTTCCAATATGCCAGAGGAGCCCCTTACTAATCCATGGTAAGGTTGAGATAAAACCTCTCCATATAATCGAGACATTCCGATTTTTAAAGCTTCTTACCCGAAACTAAGAGTGCAGAGGCATGTTTTTCAGATATTTAACAGAGATGAGGAGGTGCCAAATGCCATTGTTGTTCAAAGCAAGCCAAAAACTTTTCATTCTCAAAGATAGACTGAAGCTGGGCAGATGTTTTATTCCCCAACCACCATGAGAAGTAAGTCGCGCCAGAAAATGCCAATCAGCTAGATGAATTTTTTTTTATCTTTGAACTAGATTCCCAGAGGAAAGAAAATATCAGCTTTCTGAGCTTATCAAGGATTGAGGATGGAATCAGAACCAGAGCCATCCAATAAACTAGAAGACTCGACATAACAAATCGAATGAGAACTAGGCGACCACCTAGAGACAGGAGTCGGTTTGTCCAATGGGAGATTCTCTTCTCAAATTTGGACACAATCCAATACCAATCCTTAACCAGATAACCCGATGGTTTGAGGAAGTATCCAAGATAATCAAATCCCTTGTTAAGATAATCAAATCTGTAAGGGAGGAGACCAGTAATTCTGCGTAGAAGGGCCTCATCCAAATCATTATGAAGAAAACATGATTTATTCATATTAACACACATACCGGAGGCTTCACAAAAATTATCAAGGATTACTTTGAAGGCCATCCATTCCTCAAAAGAACCCAGAATAAATAAGATCACATCATCTACAAACAGTAAATGAGTGAGAAGGAGCTAAGACGAAATCTTGATACCTTTGATTTTACCATTCCTTTTGGCATCTTCGATCAAAAGACTTAGACCTTCAATAACCAAAATGAACAATAGGGGAGACAATGGGCAGCCTTGCCTGATTCCACGGGAGGCCATAAAAAAGGTAGAAGGGGAACCATTTACTAGGACAGCAAAGTTGGGAGAAGAGATACAGCCCAAAATCCAATTTACCCCAACAAGAGGAACCCCGATTTGAATAATAATAAGACAGGTAAAGGTCCAATTAACACGATCAAAGGATTTAGATAAGTCCAACTTAAGGATGAGAGCACATCTCTTGCGAGTTTTGACAGTATGTAAAACTTCCTGCATTATGGCTATAGGCTCAAGGATCTGGCGGTTCTTTAAAAGGCCAAATTGCTGAGGAGAAATGGAAGCATCTAAGAAGGGCTTAAGTCTCAGGGCCGCAATTTTAGAGATCAAATTATAGCAAAGATTACAGAGAGAAATGGGGCGAAAATCACCAAAGGAGACAGGCTGATCAACTTTAGGGATGAGAGCTAAGAAAGTGGAGTTAAGGGTGGGAGTCACTCTACCCATAATCCTAGAAGTTTCCACCATATTAACAAGGAGAGGCCCAAGAAGATCAAGGAAAGTCAGGTAGAACTCAACAGGCCAGCCATCCGGGCCTGACGCCTTATCTTTTTTAAATGTTTTAAGGGCCCTCTCAACCTCCATAATTGAGACAGAGCTAGTGAAAGCCTCATTCTCCCCAACACTGATATAGGATGGAAAAAGATGAATAACCTTAAGCTGGGCAGCAAGGTTTGTTAGATGGTCATCTTCAAAAATATTCTTAAAGTAACGAATCCCCAGGGACTTGATACTATTATCATCCGAAACCCAAGAACCTGTTTCATCTTGCATACTCCAGATGGCATTGTGATTTTTCTGGGCTGATGCCATCGCATGAAAATACTTAGTATTGGCATACCCATTTAGATCCCAAGTAACCCTGCTTTGTAGCCTTGCTGAGTATATCTCATGATCTAGCAGCTTTTGAAGATCAGCTTTGAGGGAATTCAATCTCAGTTGATGTTCTTCATTTAAATTAGAAGATTGAGAAGCAAAAAGAAGAGAACTAATTTCCTTTTCAAAAAAAATAGACTCATCCTTCATCTTAAGAGCTTCATCTTTAGTCCAGGATTTGACTTTTCCTTTTAGGACCCGAAGTTTAAAAGAGAGTTCTTGCATAGCATCCATCGAGTTATCCACACTAATAAGAGGCCATTCAGTTCGAATCATCTCGGTAAAATCCTCATTGTCTAACCAAGATTGATTAAACTTAAATGGAAAAGCACAAGAGCTTTGTTGATCCAACCAATCAAATAATATGGGGAAGTGATCAGAAATCCCACATCTATGAGCCCAAACTCGATACCTGGGGAGAGAGCTAATGAGCTGATCCGATAACAAAAAATGATCAAGCCTTTTAGAGATACCATCTTCCCCTATCCTACCATTCCACCAAGTAGAGCCTGCACAGGATGGGGCCACATCCACTAAATGATGATCAAAGAAAAGCTTGGAGAAAAAAGGACCCAAAGGATCAACCTGCGCTTTAGAGCCCCAAATCTCTGAGGCATTCAGGGTTAAGTTCAGATTGTTAAATTTTCATATGCTTAACTAAGACATAAGTATATCATTTCATTTTTCATAATAAAAGCATATAAAATAGGATCACTGAAAGAAACAGCATCACAAGAAAAACACAGATTTATCCTGGGAAAACCCTAAAGGGAAAAACCCAGCAAAAGCTTCCTCAATATAGATGCCCCCAAAAAGGGAAAAAAAAGGTAAAACCAACAAGGAGATCAAAAACCTGATTCTCCTCCTTCTCCATCAACTTCTATCCTCCACAAGTGCGCTATTCCAAGTGAGTGTGTGTGTGTCAAGTGAGGAGCACTACACCTCTATTTATATTCATCCGTTCACATAAAGTTTACTCAATTAACATGTCGGCTTAAGTTAACTCATGTAGGCTCGAGTTACACATGTAGGCTCAAGTAAACACACTGGGGTGCTGATGACCCACCTTTACAATTTGAGGGGACTACCTCATGACTCTTATTAGTTCTTCCGATTAGGAGCATCGGGGTACAATGAAATACAAATGGTTCTCCCAGTTGGACCATCAGGGACCACAAAAGATACATAAAGAATATTCTTCGAAGTTACAATATTTCAACACTCCCCCTTAACGAGAAGAGTATTCTACATCAACAACAACAAGCGCAGAGATGGGGGACATCATCAACATCAGCAGGGTAACACATCTATAAATCATTGGAAGCTTTTCAACATCATGTAGTCTTCATCTTCAATCTTCAGTCTTCATCATCAACAATATCTTCAGTCTTTGATCAGCAACATCTTCAGCATTTTGATCTTCCAATTAGCAACGACATCTTCAGCACTTGGACCTTTCGATAAGCAACATCTTTAGCACTTTGAATGTTCGATCAGCAACAACATCTTCAACATTTTGACCTTTCAATCAGCAACATCTTCAGCACTTTGACTGTTCAATCAGCAACATCATCATCAGCATTTTGAACTTTCGATCAGCAACATCTTCAGCAATTTGTCCTTTTGATCAGCAACATCTTCAGCATTTTGACTTTTCGATCAACAACAACATATTCAGCCCCTTGACCTTTCGATCAGCAGCAACATCTTCAGTACTTTGACCTCTCGATCAGTAGCAACATCATCATCATCATATTCTGATCTTTCGATCATAATCATCATCACATAGAAACATCATCATCATACTCTGATCTTTCGATCAGAAACATCATAATCATAGTGCGTCATCATCATACTCTAATCTTTTAGATCAGTATGTCATCATCATATACTCTGATCTTTCGATCTGTATGTTATCATCATCATCAGCAACAACCTGCAATCCACAACTCAAAGACAAAAAGTCTTTGGATCACTTTTGGACTTAAAGTCTAGGGATGATACAATCCCACCACATTCTCAACAACCGAAGTTACCGGATTGATTACGGGAGAATCAGTCCCTATCACTTTAGGACTAAGTCCAAGGACGATGCAATCCTACCACATTCTCGATGACCGAAGTCACTGGATACAATTACGAGATAATCACTCCCTGTCACTTTAGGAATTGAGTCCAAGGATGATGCAATCCTACCACATTCTCGATGACCGAAGTCACCGCATACAATTACAGGATAATCACTCCCTATCACTTTAGGACTTGAGTCCAAGGATGATGCAATACTACCACATTCTCGATGACCGAAGTCACTGGATACAATTACAGGATAATCACTCCCTATCACTTTAGGACTTGAGTCCAAGGATGATGCAATCCTACCACATTCTCGACGACCGAAGTCACCGGATACAATTACAGGATAATCACTCCCTATCACTTTAGGAATATGTCCAAGGATGATGCAATCCTACCACATTCTCGAGGACCAAAGCCACCGGATCTATTATGGACAGATGTCCTAGGATGATACAATTCCTCTTCATTCTCGAAGACCGAGGTCTCCGGATCACTTTAGGGAAGGTGCCCAAGGATGATACAATCCCATCACGTTCTCGATGACCGAGGTCACCGGATCTATTATGGACAGATGTCCCAGGATGATACAATCCCATCACGTTCTCGATGACCGAGGTCACCAGATCTATTATGGACAGATGTCCCAGGATGATACAATCCCTATTCATTCTCGAAGACCGAGGTCTCCGGATCACTTTAGGGAAGGTGCCCAAGGATGATACAATCCCATCACGTTCTCAATGACCGAGGTCACCGGATCTATTATGGACAGATGTCCCGGGATGATACAATCCCTCTTCATTCTCGAGGACCAAGGTCTCCGAATCACTTTAGGGAAAATGCCCAGGGATGATACAATCCCACTGCAACATCACTACTCCCCCTTTCGAGGAAGGTCTTTTCGAACAACACCAAGCTTGTCTCGAAAGTGTTTGAACTCTACTCGAGGCAGAGGCTGCGTCGGTACATCATCATCCAAACCATCATCATCTACATCTTCAGTATCTGAATACTGATCTATCACCATCTGTATCTCCAGTATGTGAATACTGAAAGCATCATCATCTATATATTCAATATAGAAATACAAAATCACCATCATCTGTATCTACAATATGTAAATACTGAAATATCATCAATATCTTCAGTATGGGAATACTTAAATCATCATCATCTATATATTCAGTATAGAAATACTGAATCACCATCATCTGCATCTACAGTATCATCATCTGCATCTTATCTTGTATGTAGAAATACCGGATTTCTACGTGTTACGTCGGAACACAGGGTCCTTTGTCATCACAACTATGGTTATCATATAGAATCATTGTCGTGTCCATCTTCAAGTCAAGGAGACCTGATATCAGCTTCTGAAGCCATATGGCTTCACAACTTAGTAGAGAAATCTGCTATGTATTTTGCTTCAACCATGCTAAGAGAAACACTGGACTGTTTCCTGCTAAACCATGAACTCATAACAGACCAAAAGCATATACCTGATGTGCTTTTCCTGTCTGAGATACTTCCAGCCCAATCTACAACTATGTAGCCATACAATCTATACTCATGGCTACCATCATAGTATAGACCAAATTCTATAGTCCCTTTCAGATATCTCATCACATGTTTTGCAGCTACTAGGTGAACCCATCTTGGTTGAACAAGATATTGACTTAAGGTGTTCACAGCAAAACAAATGTCTGGTCTGGTATTTGTTAAGTACATCAATGACCCAATGATCTGTCTGTAGTGAGTCACATCCACTAACTCTAATGAGTCATCAGCTAACAGCTTTAGGTTGGAGTCCATGGGTGTGGCCATGACTTTTCATTCCAACATATTGAATCTCTTCAATATCTCTACCACATACTTTCCCTGGTTGGGAAAGATTCCTTCTGAACTTTGCCATACTTCCAGACCTAGGAAATAATGCATTAATCCAAGGTCTTTCATCTCAAATTCTTCTGCTAGTTTCTTCTTGCTTTCCATGATCTGTTTCCCATTCCCTGTCAAGAATAAGTCATCCACATATAGTAATAGAATGACAGGTACATCTTCTACAACCTTGTAGGAAAGGTTAGGATCGATTTTGCTCTTGGCAAAGCCCATGCTCATTAGGAAACTATCTATTCTTCCATACCAAGCTCTAGGAGCTTGCTTCAGGCCATAGAGTTCCTTCTTCAACTTGCATACTTGATTCCTTCTATCTTCAACTTCAAATCCTCGTGACTATTTGATGTAAAACTCTTCCTCAATCATACCATTAAGGAAGGCTTGTCTTTACTTCATCATGGAAGAAACTACCATGATAGTTTTGAAGGAAGTGTACCTTGCTTCCTGGAGTAAGTGTCTCTTCAGAATTAATTCCCTCTTTCCTCTAGCCACAACTCTTACCTTACTTCTATCAGCAACTTGCAAATCCATTTGGAAGATACCACATTCTTGCTTTCTGGTTTGATTACTATATCCCAAACATCATTCTAGTATCATAACATCTTCTATGAGTTTTTCTTCTCAGGTCATCAACATATCCTAGTATTTTGCATTCAACCTTGAAGGTTGGAACCTACTTTACTCTTGGTAAAGTCTCGATCCATCACAAAGCTATCCATCATGTCATACCATGTCAAACTCAGATATAATTTTCTGTAGTCACTCCCCCTGAAGTGGAGTATCATCTTCCCTCTTCATTCTGTACAGGTGGTTCTATGCTTGACATATACTGGTCAATAGATTATGTCATGTCATAGTCTATTCTTTATGGGGAGAATCACGAACCTTGCTTTGTACACTTGTTCCATCATATAGTATACATCATTCCCCATGATCAACTGTTACTCTTTGATCATAGATTCTTTTATAGCATTCTTTTCTTCATCTTGAGTTATCTCTTGTACCCATGGTGGTCTTCATCCTTCAAGGTGGATCTACCATTCTCTGAATCTCTTTCTTCTGTCATGGTGTCTCTGACCCTAGGAGCTTCAGATTCATGTTTATTGGAGTGACTCTTGAATTGTCATCACTTGTTCTTCAGAACAAGTCTCATCCTTCTTTTCTTGTAGGAGGTTGTTAATGACCTTTCCTACAATTCAAATGTACCAGTTTCATGGTTAGAGATATTTCATAAAACATATGTGTAACGACAAATTCTTATGCATCATGCAACTATTTAGTTAATACAACATTCATCCATATCTCACATAAACTTTCTATATGCCTTCCATCTCTACCATGACATTATTGAGATTGTGCACGAATCCAATATGTCAGCAAAGAGATTTGATAAGTAGCAATGGAGAGTTGTATAGCACCATGAGCTACTTACCCATCACATGCATATTAGTAGTATACAGTCATTAATGCAAACAATCTATCATGCATAACACATCACTGAATATAATCAAATGTATAACAAAACAATATCATGAAATGACAATTTAATACTTATCTTTATTTGTTTCATGGGTATATTCCTTCTTGAGTCTTCAACTTTATCGTCTTCTTCATTCATGATAGCATCGTTTCTTATCCCAATGCTGAGGTGGATAAGAAGTTCTTCAAGAGTTGAGATCTTCATATTCCTCATTGATTGAGGGATCTTCTTTGGAAGATGAGATCTTGATCTTTAGAGACGAGATTCTTCTTCTTCCCAAAGTCTGCTGAAAGTAGTCAATTCCTTCTGGAACACATTCCTTGAATGAATGAATTCCATGATCCTGGGAGGCCATTCAAGGTGACCATCACCACTTCTGCATTCTTCACTTTTTCTTCAGCTGGTTTCTTAAGGTCATATTTCGATCTATGTTCTTCCCTTCAAATAGCTTGGTCAAGGAATAAAACCTCATCGATGTCTTTAGGGAAGACACTTGTAGAACAAGTTGATTCGAGACTGAATCATCAATAATCTTCTGGGCTTTGACCAAGTTCTTCTTGTGAAAGGCTTCTAGCCTCATCTCCCTCTGAAACTGGAACCTCTATGCTCATGAAGGTGTCCAATCCATTTTCTTCAGAGAGATCATATACTTCTAGGCTTGTAAGTTGTCAACTTCACCAAGCTTATCATCAATCTGATGTGATAGATCACTTTGAAATGAGAACCTCAAATGAACATAGCAAAGGATTAGATCTTACCGATTTGAGGTGTCCATCCTGGTTCTGGAGTTGGCTGATCTAAGGTTTGTCACAGAAACCCTAATTTTTAAAAATTGGAATATTTCAGATCTAATTGGATAGACAGATAGATCTCTTCAAATGGAGCTGTCCAATGTACTCCATTTCTGAAAACAATGGAGGGAAGCTCCCGGAACAGGAAGCCCTAATTTTCCAATTTCTTCTGCAAAAATGCCTGTTACTATTTCTATGATATCTCCAACATTTATTCTCCTATATGTATGAAATTTTGTACTAAGGTAACCTTGCATGTCCCTGATCCACCACCATAGGTCTCATCAGAATTGGTTTCACCATTTGGGATTTATGATCCTTTTCCCAAGGTGACCTGTTACAAGACTGTTCAGAACAGCGAAGTTGTATGGCATGACACGTGTCACTGGTTCATCTTCTGATCCTGATATTCGGACCACCGAAATTAAAGTCCATTTAATTTCTAGAACATCTTTAAGAATTCCATTTGGACCTATGTAGCCCAATATATTTCAATTCTCCCCAGGTGTCCTGTTTAGGGATGAATTCTGGAAGAGGCTGGAACCCTAACTTGGAGAGAACATATCTCCTGAAATACAGCGAATATGAGAATGAATTTTGGACACAGTGTTAATCAGGATTTTATATTCTTCTCCTACAATTTTTAGCTCCTGATCCTTCGCCAATCTCAGAATATAGCGAATGTTCCAAAACGTAGCAGTTTTAGTATTTAGGTTTTTCTAGCTCGGGGTCAAACTAAGGTTTGACTTTCCCGGAGATTCACCCAACCAAAAATATTGATCCATGTCTCTAAACTTTGGTTTTGATGAGGAGAACAATCCTATGCTGGTCTCACTCAAAAATTCCTCTTTTGTAGAAAGCCCTAATTTCCACATCGAAAATTGAAAATGCTCGGAATCGAATTCCGCTTCGACAGAACGATGCACCCTTCAAAGGAGAGTCAGCCTAGCCTTCTTTTGCTGATTGATTGTGGAGAGAGAACCAAAAAATAAGAAGCCCTAGCTTCTGTAACTTGTGAAATATGCCCTATTCAGGTTAGCTCTGATACCATGTTAAATTTTCATATGCTTAACTAAGACATCAGTATATCATTTCATTTTTCATAATAAAAGCATATAAAACAAGATCACTGAAAGAAACAGCATCACAAGAACAACACAGATTTATCCGGGGAAAAACCCAGCAAAAGCTACCTCAATATAGATGCCCCCAAAAAGGGAAAAAAGGTAAAACCAACAAGGAGATCAAAAACCTGATTCTCCTCCTTCTCCAACAACTTCTCTCCTCCACAAGTGTGCTATTCCAAGTGAGTGTGTGTGTGTCAAGTGAGGAGCACTACACCTCTATTTATATTCATCCGTTCACTTAAAGTTTACTCAATTAACATGTCGGCTTAAGTTAACTCATGTAGGCTCGAGGTACACATGTAGGCGCAAGTAACCACACTGGGGGGCTGATGACCCACCTTTACAATTTGAGGGGACTACCTCATGACTCTTATTAGTTCTTTCGATTAGGAGCATCGGGGTACAATGAAATACAAATGGTTCTCCCGGTTGGACCATCGGGGACCACAAAAGATACATAAAGAATATTCTTTGAAGTTACAATATTTCAACACAGATCACCAGCCAGGATAAGATTTGGCAGCGATAGAAGACCACTAGAAGCCACAGTACTCTAGAAAGTATCTCTATTAAGGGAGGGACCATAGCAATTAAGAATAGAAAGATGGAAGGAGGAACCACGAATCGAAGCTTGAAGTAATATACCAGTAGTAGTATGGAAGGCTTTACATTTGAGTAGTTTCGGATTCCATCCAGAGAGAATTCCCCATCCAGTTACATTTGTTGATGTGCCCTTTGGATATATTCTTATATGCTAGTGCAAGGAACAATCAAACTTCATTTTTCAATGAAATGTGCAAGGAACCAACAAACTTTATTTTTCAATGAAATGTGTAATGGTGAGTTAAACTTTTTTTTGAGCTTATAGTGGATAAACAAATAGATTCTTATTTTAAAAAAAATATATGTTATAATAAGCATATATTGGTAAAGGGTAACCTTCATTTAATTAGATAAAAAAAGGTGGCGAGTTCACTTTATTCATGAGCTTATAGTCAATAAATAAATAAATTTTCATTTAAGGAGGATTTTCATTCAATTAGATAATAAAAAAAGTGGTTATTAAAAATAATCTTTCGAAGTCCTATGATAGTGTTAGTCGGTCTTTTATGAGAACTATGAGTATCCTTTATCAAATGGATTATGTTATATTACTGCTATTTCCTTTGTTATTCAAGTTAATGGAGCGGCTTCAAAGTTTTTTAGATTTGAACATGGAATCAAACAAGGATGTCCATTAGCTAATATGTTTTTTTTGAGTAGCCTTATACACTCAATAGGGTTTTTTTTAACTAAAGAGTGTGGCAAGTACAAAGGTCTCTATGTAAGGGTTTGTTTCTAGTTGTCCCATATATTATTCGTTCATTCAACATCCTAATCTTCACTAATTCTTGGCTCTACTTGAGACATAGAAATGCTACCAGGTATCCTCAATCTCTTTTGTGTAGGAACTAGAATGATGACAAATGAAGGGAAGTCTATCACTGTTAATGAAGATGTAGAGATGGAAGTTTGGTTAAGGTATAAGAGTATCTTCTTGTTCACTACTTTAGACCTAGATAATGCCCTAAATTATCTTGGATTTTGGTTAAATCCAGTCTCTTACTCCATAAAAGACTGGGATTGGCTTATTAGGAAGTGTGAAAAGATCGAATAGTTATTGCAATTTAAATGTCCTTAGTTTGGATATTTTGTCAGTATTTGTTTATGCAATTGGTGTCATCTTCTAGAGTTTTGTGATTTCAAAAGCTTTCCTATTATTATTTCTTAACAAGTTTGGATTGCCAAAAATTATTGTATGTTTGTTGATATATTTACCAGGCCCCATATCCATGCCAGATGTAGTATTGGTATTCTTCATAGCTTTCTTAAGAAAGTCAAATATGAATTTAATCGATAAGTGATTGAAGAATACGTAAATTGGTCTATTCCATGGGACTACTTTTAATGTGTGTGAAAGATTAATCCTAGCCTGTGTGGGGAAAGTTTGATTATGTGTACTCCTGGGTAAAGGTACTAATAATTATGTTGAATTATTATCTCTTAAAATTTTATTCATTTTAGGCATGGAGAAGAATATTAAATAAATCCAGATGTTTGATGAATATAAAATTGTCATTGACTGGATGTTGGGAGGGAAGCGTTGTCTCAACATTTTTCTTAGTTTGTTGTTGAGGAGATAAGAATTCTACATGGTCATATGGAATCAACACGAAGACTTCACTTAGTGAACATCTCACATAGCATGTGCGATCGTGGGATATTAAAGAATACCCTTAATTACCAGAGATATTGACCCAAACTCTTTTTGTTGAAACCCACTCCCAAGACTTAAAACCTCATCCCCGGCCCTTTTTATACCTCAATCCTTATAAACCACCCTACCCACCCCCACCTTAAACCCCTCATCCCCCCAATACCTGCAATATATTGGTCCAATTTTTGATAATTTGAAAACCCGCAATATGAACTAACGTGATAGGATATTGGTCAACAAGTGAAGCCCCCGTGGGAATCAATAAGTTATAGACATATCCATTGTGAAAGGAATAATGAAGGTGATGCTCTTTCAAATGTTGGAATAAGTATGGGATTGGGATAATGACATATCACTAATTTCAAAAGGGGTTCATGCTCAAAATATTTTCATAATCCCTTTCTTTTATGATGTATATAGTCACTAATGATCTCTTAAAGTTTCTTGATACCATTTTGAAGGATGTACTTTGATACTATTCGAAGAACAGTTTGAGAACAAATTGGTTTTAGATAAGCCTTGTCTAGAGTTGTTACAGTCTTTTTTTTGGCTTCTGATTTCTTTGTCTACAAATAATACTTTTGCGATTTGTTTTATATTATGAGTTGGCGTCTTTCTCTCTATGGTGTTTGTATCAGATGATTAGATATGGTTTCATTTTATGAGTTTTCAGTTGTTTTGGTAGGGTTTCATGAGTCAGTGTGTTGCATCATTCTATTTGGTTTTTGTTCTAGTTGATCATATCTAGGTTGGGTGTGGAATCTCCATATAGTCGTTTATTGAGATAATGAGGAATGTAATTTATTTATATATAATAATAAAGTTATGTTTTTTATATATGAAGAAGGATTATGTTTAATAAATTTTAAATAATCTATAAAATGTGATCATAATTATCATATAAATATTATGATAGGAACCTCACCTAGGGTTAATCCTCTAAGCATGATTTCCTTCCATGTGTTTTTATGATTCCATTTTCCCTTCTCCAAAAATTGATTCTTGCTTTCCCCTCATGGATTAAGTCAACTTTGAAACAACCCAATTCAAAGTGGATGGGAGACACATGTGATATATGGGTGACTTTGATAGAATATATATCCATAATTATAATTGCTTATAATTACTTGGTGTGTGTGTATTCCAACTCATACTAACTAAACAACTTCACTGATTACAATAGAACTAAATTAAGAAAAGATTTACAACTTTAAAAAATTCATAAATGTGTTGGTGATATTAATTGAAGAACCATACATGATTTGATTAGTAATAAACTACTTCAAAATAATTTTAACCTTACTTATGGATTTGGTAATTTAATACTTTAATGCATCAAGGTATTATCATGGGGTCTTCACTTAATGAAACCATGTCATAGCACCTTCGTTCATGGGATATTATAGAATACCCCTAATTTCACTAGATATTGATAATTAATTACAAAAATCATTTTGTTGAGCCCCCCTCCCAATACATATTTCCAATTTAAAAACCCTTATTTTTACAATATATTCCTTATTTTTATTAGAAACCCCTTGTTATACCCCTCCACAATACCTATAGACCCCCATACCATATTCCTCCCCCCCCAATACCTACAATATATTGACCTTATTTTCACAATTAAAAACCCCCCTTTATGAATGAATGTGATAAGATATTGCTCAACAAGGTGAATCCCCCGTGGGGATGATACATTTAGTATATGTAATGTGGTAGTTAAAGTGAGTGGTTAAACTACAACAAGGTGGAAATCCTAAGTTTAAGGTGCCTCGAACAAATATGGAGTTGTCTAATTTTTGAAAAAAACTTTAGGGAAACTAGGAGAGGGGGACAAGGAAATTTGGAAACAAAGTTTATCAAGGGATTAATATAGGTTTATAATATCCTATAGATCAATATTTAAAATGTAATGAAAGTTTAGTTAGGTTTATTTATAGCAAAGATAAAATGGAAAGATGCAATGTTGGTTCATTTACCACTTTTCCTATTATGGAAGAGCAATGGTATAGACAAGATAATAATGGTTAAACACCATAGTCAGTGGTAAAAGTAGTGATCCTAGGGTTAAGTCAAATTAGGTATAAATGAAAAATGCATACAAATGACCAAAATCGTAACCTATATGAGTGAATAACAACTTTTAAGTGACCTTGAACCTGTTGCATTAGGCAAAAATGACATGAAATTAGTTTGATTTTTTATACAAATTAAAACTATAGGCTAAAAAACCCACATTTCAAAATTATTTCTATACATAGTTCAAAAATAGAAATCAGAATCACCATTTCATATTTTTACCCAATATAGGAAATTTTTACCTCTGACTCCAATCACTCGATGTGGACAAACCAATGGACAAATTTCAAATCCGCAAGTGCCAGGTAATTCAACTCTTCGTGCTCTTCTATTTCATCCATTCAATTTTTTATTTTATGCAAAATTTTAATGTTTTAAGACATTTTTAGGAAGGTTGTGCTTTATACGTGGGTATGTGACTAACACAGTCACGTACACACATTTTATATGCGACTTTCCCGAAGGAAACCCGCGTATGATACGCAACATGCCCAAAGGACAGTCGCGTATACTGTGAAACATATAAAAAGTATACCTAGGGCCAAAATCAAAGTTTTTTAATGAGTTTTAATGTTTGATGGTGGCTTCATGGACAGGCTAAAACATGGTGTTGGAGTGGAGGGAGAGAGAACATGAAACTATGGACCAAGATGCACTCCAAAGTGCCCCCACAGTGCATGCATTGCACTAACGTGGGTTTCTAAAGTTCTGTTGTACATGATATTACACCATTGTAACCTACGGTCTGGTGTTAGCAGCTTACTATTAGACTTGCAAACAATCAAAGTTGACAGAATCTGGAAATAGAATAGGAAGATATCTTTGCTTGCCTGGTTTATGACAGTTGATCCAAGCTTGGTCTTCTTTCGCTCCAATCCTCTCCAAAGCTTCTAGGGATGCTTCTCTTCACCTGCAAAGAGCCAATTCTTCAAGAAATATCTCATACATATATAAATCAGAGGTTAGATGAAAAGAAATTAATAACATCATTGAACATCTTCATTAAGCCAATATACATGAGACAAGCACAATACAAGATTGGAAGAAGAATTCTTTTTATTAAGAAAAGGTGAATAGGTAAGAATACAACCCGGCTTCTGACACAAGGACTCCTCTGCAACCAAGGACTCTAAGTTCTGCTACTCCAAGACTCTGAAGGTATACCACTAGCATAACTTTGCTCTTTAAAAATTGATTTATTAGCTCCATCCTAAGGCCTCTATTTATACTTTGTAAATAGAGAGATTTCGAATGTTAGAATGGTTTATATGGTTGGGATAGTTATGGATTAGGGCCCAACTAATATCATCTAATCATGATTTATATTTTTTAAGGTCAAATTAAGATATACACGAGTATTAATATAGGCAACTCGCATATGATACACGTGTTTCTCAAAGGGACCTCACATATGCAAGGTATACGCAGGTTGCAGTGCACATACTCATGTATGACACACGAGTTGCAATGAACATAGTCTTGTATGCAACCCAAAACTCAGAATAGAAATATATAAGGCTATTTTGAGGTTGAATACATCAAAGGTCATCCACATCTATAGTGTTTTGGCCACTTCATTCCAAATTTTCCTTTTGTGTACCGACATGATGAATGTCAGCACTTTGATGGAGAAGTGTCATTTTGGCTAATAACACCCAGCCTGTAAATAATTCGAGTAACTCTTGAACAGAAGGGAGATACCCTAAATATACTTGCAAATACTTTTCTACAACCTTGTAACCAAATTAGTTCCTTATGGAGTCAACAATAAATAATATAGACACATAAATCAGAATAAAGGAGCTAGTTCAGTTTATCGACCAATATCACAACTTTCAATATATTTCATGAATCCCATGCAAGGGCTCCACACCTCCCAAGGAAATACGTCCGGAAGGTGTACTCTAAAGGTGTGTCTGAATGGGAGAGAGCTAAGTGGATCGTGATGCACTTTTTGAGCCAATCAAAACTACAAAATGCATGTAGAAACCATAATTTTAATAATTTCATGTTTCCCAGTGCAATTGATCAAGTTGGGACATTCGTCACAATTTGTCGGTAATTCCACTAGGGAAAAATTGAAGGGTTGACCAAATTTTCCATATCGTAAAATATTTTAGTTTTTTTAATTTATTCAAAATTTTAGGGATTTTTTAGCAATATATGATTTTTATTTATTTTTAACTTAAAAATGGGGAAAACCTCAAAGAGTTGCGGATAAATCCACTAGGGAAAAGTTTTAGGGTGGACCAGGAAAGCAAACTTCTATTTTTGGAGTTATGAATTTATTTAGATTTTTAGGGTTTAATTCATAAAAATTGCAAAATACTAGATAAATGACAAGAAAGTGGACATTATATTAGTATCAATCAGTAGGGAATTGAGATATCAATGTTCAATGTCCCTCTCTTAATGTGTTCCGGCTCTAGCACTTGCAAGCTAGGGCATCACTAGAAACCTCGCAAGGGCATCACCTAGCAACCTCTAGGGTTCTGTAAGCCTAGCCTAACTAGGGAGAATGAAAAATTCCAAGTTCCTAATAGTAATAGAGAACCCCTATATAGGACGTTCTCTCCATACAAATTAATAGAATATTGATAAAATCCCAAATTCATAAAATTGCATCATAAACCACCATTTTATGTAGCTAGGAGCATAGCTTACCAACATTCAACAAGAAGTGAGCAAAGAAATAACTTTAGGTCACACTTGTGCATGCATAATTCAAACTATTCTAGCATCAACCACATGCATGTGCAAGAAAAGTCCCTATAAAATCATTCCATTCACCTTCAAGCAAAAGAGATCATCATAAGAGAAGTGCACATCGCCAAAAATACTCAAAGAGTAAGAAAAAAAGAAAAACTCTCTTATTTGAACCCTTGTTTTATGATTTTACAAGTATGTGAGGATGTATATTTATACTTTTCATCCTCTATGTTTTAAATATTTACTCTACAAGTCTAAAATAAATTTAAATTAAAAATATACTAATTTTTAGGGTAAATTCCCAAAAAGTTGGGAAATAAGCCCTAAAATGGACAAAATATAGCAAAATAAACTAAAAAAAGAATTCACTTAGTGAAATAGTGAGCCAAAGAAGGACCTTGTGCCCCAAATAACCCGAAAATGATGTTTATCCCTCACCACCCCCCATTTCCAATTTTTTAGGCTCAATGGTGAAAGGATGACGTCATAGGGAAAAACACTAGAGGAGGGGTTTCTAAGTGCTAGAATTAGGTCCAAGTGGGTGAGGAAGTTGTGCTAGATAGGTTAAAATAATCCTTTAAAAGACTCAATCATCTATGCATAACAAAAACCAAGTGGCCATGTGCCTGAATGGGTCACCCGCAAAAGCCCCAAACACCAACCCATGGCCTAAAAAGCCTTGCATGGTGGGGACATCCACACAAAAATGGGGCACTCAATTGTGCCACAAATTCAAGTTATTATAAGAGTTAATCCAAGTGGGTTGACCATGAGCAATCTAGGGACAAAAAACCTAATCTAAATATCCATACCATATGACCCACTTTAGCCTTTACAATAAAAATCTTGGACCCCCTGCTCTTAGTTTAGCCCCGTTGGCATGTTGTTACAGCTCTATGGCACTGCATGGGATTGGGATTTAAGTTAAGTAATTTTAATTGAGAGAACTAGAAAGGATTTAAGTTTGGAAATTTTGGATTCATGTACTTGTGACTCGTCCACAACAACTATTTATTTTGTTGTATTTATAAACACGACACATGTTAGTAGCATAAATTTAGGTTTAAAAATACATAAACAAAGACAATAGTGAGTGGAATGGATAATAAGGGTTTGGATGAAACACTTAAAAATTGAGTTAAAATATGATGAGTTGAAATGAATAAAATATCATGAGGCATGGAATAAATGTGTGGTTGATGAATATATAACAGGAAAACACAATGTTGATTTTAGTTTAATTTTTTATTTAAATTATGAAATATATAATTTATAATTTTGAGGATGATGTTAAAGTGTATTTATTGTTCAATAATATCCATAATGTCATGGCCATGGATCACTAATATCATGACCATGAACCACTAAACACCTAAGAAGATTACATGCCTATTTTATAAGAAGATGTCTATTGAGAATAAATAGAAATATTTCAAATTAAGAAGTCTAGCTCAAGAAGTCTACATCTGTAAAGCTAAAAATTAGAATAAAGGTCATATTTTTTGGACTTACTTTTTAATATAACAATAATAGGATAGTTCATTCTTTCAAATGAAAAATATCCTAAATCTCTTAATCAATTTCTATGGCGTGTAATGAGTGTACACTTCGTTGTACCAATGTTTAACTCATTTTTGTTGTTGTCTACATATTTCACTGCAATGTTTAAATGAGAGAGATGATTTTATTTTCTTAGAAACAAATATGAGGTTTTTTTTGTTCCTTGATGAATTTTGATAATGCAATTTTTTTGTTGTCTACATATTTCATTGCAATGTTTAAATGGGAGATGTGTTATTATTTTCTTATGAACAAATTGGAGGTTTTCTTGTTGCTTAATGAATTTCAACCATGCAAATTACAAAGGGATTGAATGATATTTTGTTAGAATTGTTGCATGAATCAAAAATTTCAAGAGGGAATACTTCATTTACTCTACTCTCAATGATAGATGCAATTTACAAAGGTCTCATGGCCATATTTGCTTCTATGAAATGGACTCTAAACTATTACAAGTTGTGACCACTTTCTTTATTTTTTTAAAGGCTCTACTATATTCTTCAAAAGCTCTAATAAATCCTTGTGCTAGTGCATTTTAAAACTCACATCCTCTTGGAATAATTAAGCCAAGAGATATAAAATTATGCCCTCTATTATTTTCATGGATTAGAATTCTTAATTCAAATTCCAATAGAAAATACTCAAGGAGCATTCCAGTTGTGACATGGATGCCTGAAATTCCTACAATGCTTACTCTTTGCATCTAATGGCTCTTCTCTCTTGCCATGGACTCCAACTAGCAAGGAAATTCATTTACCTTTATTGGGATCTCTCATGTGGAACAAATTTGTAGCATATTTATTCCCTTATTCTCAAACCAAAATCTACAATGTTGTTATGAGTTCTCTTATTCTATTCTTTGGAAACACTAGGAGGCCCCAAAGTGATTCTCTTTAGTGGGAATGCATTCTAGTACTCCTAGAAACTTTAGGAATGAAAAAATATTTCGTTTTGTTGTGTTGTTGTTCTCTTCTAACAAAATGATGATAGTCAAATTACTATCCAAAAAAATAATTTTCTTTAACTATTGATTTTTACTCAATAACATTTTTTCTCTCTTGTCCATACATTTTCCCCAGATCACAATGATTTCTCAAGCATTTCATTCTCAGTATGCCAAAAATGATAATAGGAAATATTATTTATTTTGCACTATGGATCCCATATTATCTTGCAAAATGATAGAGTTCAATCAATTGATGCCTCAATGATTTTGTTCTCTCTAGAACAATAAATTTTTCTACCTTCAGAAGTCCTACAATTGGGCCAACAATCAATCATGAAATCCACATGTGCATTTAAGGAAGTATATTTCATATATGCATGGTAGTTTAAGTATATTCACATCTATGAAAGAAGATTTTGTATATGCATAGTGGCTTCAATTTATGATCATCTATGGAAGCCAAAATGTGCATATATGGAAAGTATTCTTTATATTCCATTTATGGAATATATGGAATATGCTTCCACACAATCACATAAAATATGCTTATGTATATGCACATGGAAATTCAGTATATGTACATATACAGAATGTTCTTCCATATATGCATGCTTCTGTGTATGCGCATATACGAAAGACATGTTTTTATATGTGCACTTATACATGCTTCAATATGCAAAGATTACTTTAACTTTTGTATATGTGCATATATAGAAGGCACTTTTGTATATGAGCATATAGAAAATGTATGACTTTATATGCACCCTTCTGTATACATGCATTTTGGCTTCTACAAATGTTCAAATATAATGAAATCCAAATATGCATATACATAAGCCTACTTTCGTATATTCACATGGACATTTTGGCTTCCATGAATGTGTGTATATGAACTTATATATATATGCACTAAGCAAATGTGTATTTGTCTTTCTATAAATGGATTTATGAAAGCGAAAATGCACATATATAAAATCTTGCTTATACTTTCATATATGCGCATTTATTCACATTTACAAAAGTACATTTCATATATATGTGATGGCTTCTATATATGTGCATTCATGGAATCCAAATGTGCATTTTTGAAAAAAAAATTCGTATATGCACGACACATTCCATATACTCACATTAACTAAATCCTAAGTTGAAACAAGCTTCTAGGAATGTGCATTTAGCATCTGTGAATGCACATATTGGAAGCAATTTTTTATTTCTATATATGGATATAAGCATGCATATATGGAAGTAGATTCCATATATGCACAATGACTTCTATAATGTACAAGGTGCTTTAATGTATGTGCATATATACGAAAGACATGTTTTGGATTATGTGGATACGCATTTATGGAAGGAGCTTCTATGTATGTGCATATACAAAATGTGATTTTGTATATACATATTCACAGAAGTCAAATGCACATTTAAAAAAACAAATTTTGTATATGCATGGTGGCTTTCATCTTATGCATTTGGAAAATAATTGAGGTTGAAATTTAGACCATGGGATAATTTTTCAATGTTTTCTCCAAAAGAGGATTTGCCTTATTCCATTTTTTTCTAATATGTTTCACATAAATTCCATAGGGTAAAAACATTTTACTTGAGGCATCACCAAAATTATCTAGAAACTATATAAAATCCTTAGAAATTTGAATATTTCAACAAAAATATCGTCAAACATTTTATGGTTAGAAATTTAAGAATTGGGAAGATTTACCAAGGTTTCTACACTTTAAGAAGAGTATGGATCCTTAAAAAATTCCCTAATATGCACATTTATAGAAGCTAAAATGCACCTATACGAAAAACCTACATCAACTTCCATATATGCACATATATGAAAGGTGATTTAGTATATGTCCATGGAATATGCTTCCATATATGGGAAAGGCACTTCAATATATGTGCATATATTGAAGGCATTTCTATATATGTCCATGTTTCAAAATGTGTGCATATATGAAAGACATGTTTTTACATGTGCACTTATACATGCTTGTATATGTAAATCTTCCTTTAGAATATAAGTGGATATATGGAATTTGCTTCTATATATGTAAACACAAAAAATTGCTCAACTAGCTCTACATGGCCTAAACCACATGCATACATCTTGTCCATACCTTTTTTCCCTCATTTTTTACCTCCGCAACTATGGTTTAACCTTATTCTCTCTAAAAAACCTCAAAAATATCAAAAAGGGCCTAAAAACTCCACAAAGGGCTAAAAATCTCACATAATAGCTAAAAATATCACAAAGGGGCTAAAAACCCCCAAAAGAGATAAAAAACATAAAAAGGGGATTAAAACCCTAAATAGGGTCCAAAAACCTTAAAGAGAGAAAAGGACAGAAAAAACTATAAAATAGTGTGGAGGTCTCCATCACAAGATTAAGTTATTCCTTCTGTCATTATTCTATTTTTCATGAGTACATTGAGAAGCCTGTTTTCAAGAAAAATGGAAGGTATACTTGTCATGTTTTGTTTATTTAATTTAGTATTTTTTTCTTATTGTTTATTGTGTTACTAATATTTTATTTGTAGCTAGATCTTTTCCAATGAAATCTACTCTTATGTCTCATTGATGAAAGGGAGGTTCTTTTGCACGTAGCTAGGGTGAAAACCCGCTTACAATTTTGGAGACCATACTAGGTCAATCCTTTTCGATCCTCTTGTTTTGTAGGTGTCTATTTTATTTTGAGTCTCAGTCATCACTGGTCGGACCCTCAAGCGATTGATCTGAGTCTGTAAGACACCAGTTTCTGCCCCTGTTGGCCTCTGTCAACTTGCTTTTTTAATTTTTTCCTATTCCGGTCGATGTCGCACCTTTTGGGTCAAAACCCATGACCCAGTCGCACCTTTCGAGCTGAAACCTGCAACCCAATTCGTGACTTTACCCCATAAAGTGTGACTTTCCCCCCAGGGAAAATTCACACATGTTTTTGCAGTTAGAAGCGACCTAGTCTCCTCTGTTTTGACTATTTGAGCGACCCAGTAGCGATTGTCTAGCAGTTAAAAGCGACCTGTTTATTTCTAGGCCCAATTGTCTACGTTTTTCCTGTCTGAACAACCCAGTAGCTATTGTTTGAATGTGGCATGCAAACTGTCTTATTCTATGTTAATTTCTGTAATTTACATTCTATTTTTCATTATTAAAAGTTGGAAATTAACATACTTATTTAGCCCCTCCTCCTCTACTCAGTCATCACCCTCTGGGGTCTTTTGAGATACAATGGAGGGTTGAGTAAGTTTAGTAATAGGCACCCACTTTATTATTATTCACTTCAATTAAAAACAAGTGACCTTGGAATCTATGGGAGTGGAAATCATGGGGAGTCTCATGACATTCGCATCCTCCTTGTTGAGCACCGGGAAATTGGGATTTGACCTGTGGATCTACGAGTGGAATTGTCTCCACTTTGTTGAGAGCCCAGCAGTCCCTATTTGATGTGAAGGATACAAAGTTGGGGTAATCACACTAATGCTTTGCTAGTTAGCATCATATTGAGTCACCTTTGTTCAAACCCTTGTCTTGTACATTGTTTTGATTTGCTTTTATCTTTCAGTCCATTATCATGTGACCATTGCACATTTGAAAGTAACAGTAACAATTTCATGCACAAGTGCACACAATCACACCAAATAATCAACAAAACTCAGTTAATGAGGGCCTGAGCAAAACCATAAAAGTAACCAATTTACTTTAAAAAAACTCGGTTTGGGACATAAGTCTCATCCTCAAAAACTGTGGGAAGTACTTGGGCTATGCCGCAAAATTCATCGTGAGGAGTTCCATAGGAACTCCAAAGTATCTAGCAAATGAGAGGAATTTCTAATCAAAATGGGCAAAGACCCCCAATAATTGACTAGATACACCCTTGTGAGGAAAACACCAAAGCACTGTCTTCTGGCAGTCTTAGTGGCCGAGTGACTACCTATGAACCAATAGGAAGCCAATTTAAAATGGGGTCCAAAATTAATTGCCAATTACTACAATAAGCCACCATTTATTCACCGTGATTTTCCTCTCAACTTAGCCTGACACTTCCCTATTATAGCTGATTTTACCACTCCAGGTGAATCACACTTTGTATGGCCTTCCCCTGTCCCTCTACAGACTCCTTAGACCCCTTGGACCATTTTTTGTCCTTTGATGTTTCCTAGACCATCCCTAAAAACATGTGAAAAATCATACATGGGACTTTTAAACCCTTAATCACATATATACGCGGGTTTGACCCCTAAAACCGTGTACATCGGGATGTGTGCATAATCCAAAGCCTTTTGGAGTTTTCCTTGACATGGATCTGACTCACTTGACTCATGGCCTTCCCTATGCCTTGTGTTCACTCAGATTCAACCTTTCATTACCCGTTTGACAAGATATATAAGGAACTCTATGGTACATTGAAGGCATATGAGAGAATTGAGAGCAATGAAACTATAGTCCATTGTTGCTGAAACTTATGCTTGAGTCTGCATTCCTTTGTCTGTTGGAGCACTTTTGTGTTCTTCCCAAGCTTGCCTTTTGCTTGTGAGCTTTCTATCGAGAGATGGAGGATTGAGGTGGTGGAGGCCCAAGTGGTGGATTCAGTTTCTCCGATTCGCATACGTGCCGACAGAGGTTGTATCCATTGTAATCTCTGATTTTATATTAATAGAAATATCTTTTCCTATCCAATAATGTGTATTTGAATGAATATTTTATCCATGGATGTTTTCAAATGCTTATATATTGTTGATTATATATTCTAGAATAGATCTACCACCAATATATATAGTATCCTTGTATTGTTTACTTGTTGTTGAGGAAGTAATCTATCAATTCAAGCTGAAGTTGGAAAGCTCAACGGGTATCTACTTCAACCGTCCGGAATAAGGTACGAGGTCTGATCCTTTAGTGTTAGATATTTAATTTCTATTGCATATTGGAAAGGATTGATTTCTGGAGTCAAGCTGTCTGTTGTGGTACCCCAAGCCATAGGAATTTATCTCCATAACAGAATTGGAGACTCCGCTGGGGAGTTCCTAGTAGTTGTCCTTTGGGGGGTTTTCTATCGACATTCAATGACTTTGGATTGCTCTTTCTCTCTTGTTTCTGTGTTGGGTCTGGGGGCATGTTTTCCTGGTAGTGTCTGATTGGTGTGAATTTTGTCTCATCTTGTCTGTTTGCCTTGATTTTTATGCACCTTTCTTCCTGTATGCGAGTTTTGAACTCACAGTCATGTATACACACGGTTTTCTCTGTTATTTCCGCGTATACACGTGGGTTTACTGTGAACAGTCACGTATGCCCTTAGTTTTTCCTTTTAGGGGAAGTTAAATGGTTGATGGGTGAGTTGTGATGATTGTTGAGTCTCCTTTGATACTACCAGAGTCTGTATACACCTCTGTTTCTTCCTAGAGACATATTTTTAGGTTAAATTTTTTTTTAAGAATGTTCTTGTCATGGCATTTTCGATTTTTTGTTTGGGATTAGTGCATTAGACTTGTTTTACCTTAGTACTTCTCTTGAGTGCTGCTTGAGTGTGTTTGCAGAGTCTGGGGGTTGTAGAATCATTCTTTTGCTTTTTTATATCTCATTTTACTTCAAAAAATCCAAAAATATTTGCTTATCATCATGCATTGCATTTTGCATTTTGCATAGTACTTGCACTAGATTTGCTTTGGAGTATTAGTCGGGATTTCATATAGGAAAGCTTGCATTTATCATTTGAAGAAAATTGTGTATTTCATGTAGTAGCATACCTTGTTTTCATGGACACAATCCATTTGCATTGGTTGTTAGGTGTGAATTTTGCTTCATCTTGTGTCATAACACCATTAGTTGCACGGCCATATCCCTCTTTTGAGTAATAAAGCCAATTAAAATCAACGCTTAATTAAAATGAACTACACTATTTTATTTGATAGGGTTCACCAACAAGATTAGGTTTTAGGGTCTTGGAATAGTTCATTGTGAGTAAGTTCTCCAAGTCCCCTAAACAACAACATGTATGTGTCTGTCCAAGTGAGTGTGTGAAATCCTTGGTATAACCAGTGTTTCTCAAGATCCTCCTCTCAAAAGGGAGTTAAGCACGAGGCAGTGTGAGTGGTTATTGATTGGGATGACCCCTAGTCATAACTGAGTAGCACCGGAGATATTTCCAGGATTGTATTCGTATCTGGGGGCTCTTTCGAGAGTTTCAGGCTTTGCTACCCTACCCATATGGTCAATCCCGCCTGCGACTGTCCACCTGAGTATTGATTATATTGAGGTGACCTTAGTGTCCTTACCTAGGATATCGAGGGGGTACTTTGCATGAGTTATTCTACAGGTGTCCCGGCCAGGTTGGGGTCGAACAACACAGTCGCTTTATGCGTTGAAGCTGAGGGCCACAATAATTGGTTATGTACCTCTGCTTGTTGTGTATGGGAGTCTCAAGCCTCTCCTAGGCGAGACATACCTGCTTCATTTGGGAGCTCACTTATCCTACCCTTAATTGCTTGCATTTGGATTTATATTTTATTCATGATTTCTCTGTGCATGATAGATTGCCTAGGGTTTGCGTAAATAGATAGTCTTTTACATTTTTTGAGTCATTGTGGATTCGGGTGCGGCTCCTCGCCGTTCTCGTCATTTAGCAGGACGTTTTCCTTCTACATCTCCTCCTCCTTTGGGAGAGAAAAATAGACAATCCAGGAGGACTACTTTGCACATTGATTCACACACCATGGGAGACCATATAGAAGGTATTCCTGAACCACCTTCTCCCATTCATGTGGAAGATGGGGAGTTTACTCCTACTATGATCCTTCACCTGACTTGATTGAGTTAGGTCCTATGATTTCTGAGATAGGAACCTTTCATGATAGACCTACTTACTCTAGGGTTGATTCCCCATTGATGCATCACCGGTATGGAATGTCGTAGGATGACGAGACTCATTTTGAACCTACGAGCACTAGTTATGGTAGTTATGGTACGTCAGGTTTTCCCACACATGATTTGGCATTTCATGTTGAATCTGAGTTCGAGCCTAACACTATGCCTGGGGGAACTCTCATTCCTTACCATGCGGAGAGGTTTGGGAGCACTAGTCACATTGCACCTTCCATCCCGACGGTGGAATTTACATCACATATTCCTCCTAGGTCTAGGATTAGTGATCCTATTAGGATACCAGATCCAAGATGAGTGACTATAGGGAATAGTACGTACTTAATTACACAGATCCCTTCATCCTCTGTCCCTAGTTCTTTGAATGTTCACCCTCCACCTCATTCATGTGGTCCTTTGGGCTGAAACGTTGCTATGAGTTATGTCCATACTGCGGTTACTAGACGGGTTGTGTCTCAGCTTCATGCACCGCCCGTTGTTTAAGGAGGTCATGTTCATACTTCTAGAGGTCACATTCCTATTTCCATAATGTATATTCCTACTTCAAGAGCGTATTTTCCTACTTACGGAGTGTCTCATGGGACATCTCATGGGATGACTTATGGACCCTATTATGGGACACAGTATGGATAGGGTTCTTCACCTTATGGGGGCGGGTATCAACAACTTATTTACTCTCCAAATTATGGCTTTGTAGCTCCAAATAGTCAAGGTCCACCACACTATGGTGCTTCCATGCCACCCTATATGGGTCAAACGGGAGGAGGGCACTATGGCCAAGGCCATGGTGGTAATCAGACCTATGCAAATCAGAACTATCAGGGAGCGTTCCATTGACCTCATCATCCTAGGCTCTCTTTCCTTGCAACGCTAAATATTCCTGAATTGTCGAGATTGACAAACGATCCTGTAGCTCATGACCCGGCTTGGCCGGCTATCCCTACTAAGCTTCCCTCGGACATACCCAAGTTCGAGGGAAAACCGGGAGAGGATCCAAGCAAACATGTTACTACCTTCCACCTATGGTGCTCTTCGAATTCCTTACACCAGGAATCCATCCGTTTAAGGCTATTTCAATGCACCCTTATAGGGCCTACCATGAAATGGTATATAGAGCTACCTAGGGGGGCATTCGCTTTGTTCAATGACCTAGCGATGACTTTTCTTAAGCACTTCCAGCTACCAGTGCGTTATAACGTTGGTACTGAACTCTTGTCAACATTTCAGCAGGATAAAGCCACACATATCTCGAATCATATCCAAGAGTGGCATAGATAGAAGAGGTTAATTAAATCCTTTATACCGCCAGAATTCCTCCTCGAATGGTTCCTTAAGTCATTATTGTCGTATATAGTGAAGGATGTTTCTACATCTGAAGTGTAGAATGAGGAACAAATGATTTTCACGGTGCAGGAACTGGACTTGATTTATGCTCAGTCTGGTTTGTTATATGAGATCATTCCCAATGCTCCGCGTTCTAGTTTCGACCCCAAAGTTAAAGCTGGACCACATGACGATGGCATTGTTGGTTGTGCAAGTGCTAAACCTACGGATTCGGTTGAAAAACAAGTTTGTCAATTGTCAATCAACCAATCTGATTTGGGACAAGCCACGGCCTCATCTCAACCCGCCCAAATAGCGAGTGTACTTTCACTACAATCGTCGGACCAGAAGGGTAACCAGCAGCCCAGACGGAATAAAAAGAAGGGTAAGAATAATCGTAAGGGTGGGAATAGGAATGGGAATGCTAATAATAATGACAAGAACGCCTGTAATGCTAGGGGGGTCAAGCAAGCTAAATGTAAGGTTAAATTCCCTTGCAAGTTGTGTAAGGACGATCACCTCACTTACTTGTGCCCTCGTATCGATGAAGTCTCGAGATTCTTGGCACAAGGCGCAGCTGTTCTAACTAACCCTTTACCTCACAATCAAAATATGAACTCAAGGACCCCTGATCAGTCTGGTGGTGATCAAGATCCGTGAGAGGGTAGTGGTCGTGGTTGCATTAACATGGTACATGCTGCAAAAGTTGTGACCCATGTGAAGGACTATGGTTCACCACAACCTAGCCCGGGAAAGGAACCTGATCCACCAGGGTCTCCTTTGCGTATTAAGAAACCTGTGGATAAACCTAAAGCTGGACCTCGCATTCCTAAGGGGGTCCTTAAGCTTTTGGGGCACAATCCTAATGCTCGCGCTGCCCAGCACTATTCAGTTGTCGAGGATTTGGGCCACACTCCTTGTGCGATGTCTGCATTGGAAGTGCTTCAAAGTTGTCCTTCGCAAAGGAAGGATTTGCTTTCTGCCCTTGGTGTGAATGATGATGATTCTTCCTCCATGATTAAATTTGAAACCACAGGACTTCAGCCTCACTTTCCTTACTATGTGTGTCTTTTGATTCACGTAGAGTGTCTTAACATGACCGTCAAGCGCACTGTGATTGACGAAGGAACTGCCGCTTCTATGATCTCTTTATCATGTTGGAAGGGTTTAGGTTCCCCTGATCTGTCTAAATTAGCGACCATGTTAACTGCATTCAATGGCAGATCGTTTAGGCCGCACAGCATCCTTCCTTCCCTTAAAGTCCATTTGGGATGGAAGACCATCGCTATAGAGGTCGAGGTGGTTGATGCGCCCCTTGCAATCTCTTGCTGGGTAGGAATTGGATGTATAGTATGCAATCCGTTGCTTCTTCCTTATTTCGCATTATATGCTTTCCATTTAATAGGAAGATAGTCATGATTGATCAAACATCTTTCAAGAATCCGTCTGTTACAACATCTTCAGGAGCTTCGATCCTGATCGTTGAAGACTCTCAGCCAGCAACTGGGAGTGTGGGTGTAGGCATGTATACATCCCTCATGGGAAGCTATATTTGTCCTACATCGATCCTTATGATAGGGTCTAGTTCCGGTGAGGTTTCGACATCTATGAGATCAGTGTCTTTTCGCATGAGTCATATAAAAGATCCTTGGATTCTTCCTACACCGACTACTCCGAGTGAGCCGACCATGACCAACATGTCGTTTCCTACAACTATGATAGCTTATCAAGCTAGTATTGGGTGTGTTGCAGAGCTCAGTCCTTCCTCTTCGCGGATGGAGGAGGAGGACCCTTATGTACTGTCGGCATGGGCAATGTAGTCTTCTCACACACACGACTTCCTTGATATTTTTTTCCCTTCAGATGAAGCAATTATTGAGGCTATGTCGGGAGTTGAGCCACCATGGGAGGAACTCCATCATAGATCTTACTTTCTTCCCGAGCTTGACTGCTTGGAGCATGAGGACTTTAGGGAAGTTTTTAGAGAGAGAGTTGGTAGTCCTATGGTTCCATTAAGCTCTCCTAGTCCGATGGATAATGGAAACATGGAAAACATATCTTCAATGATTCCTATCAGTATCTCTCGCGATCCTGGCAGGATAGAGAATGTCTATATTGGGGCAGAATGTTCCCATGCTGAGATGCAAGAATACACCGAGCTATTTAAATAATTCCATGATATCTTTGCTTGGTCTTATGATGAAATGCTAGGTATCAACTCTCATATTGTTGAACACGACATTAAGACTTATCCCAACTCTAAGCATGTTCGACAACGCTTGCGTGCGCTGAATCCTAGAAAGCATCCACGATTAAGGCAGAGATAGAGAAACTGTTGAAAGATGGTTTCATCTATCCCGTTCCCTTGACAGAGTGGGTTTCAAACCCCGTTCCAGTGGATAAGAAGCAGGGAGTGATCCGCATATGTACTGATTTTTTTGATTTGAATCATGCCTATCCTAAGGACAATTTCCCCACACCATTTATTGATCATATTTTGGATGAGTGTGTGGGTAACAAGGTTTTTTCCTTTATGGACAGCTTTTCTAGATATAATCAGATACAAATTAAACCTGAGGACCAACATAAGACTGCATTTATTTGTCCTTGGGGAACGTTTGCATATCGAAAAATGTCTTTTGGCCTTAAGAACGTCGTAGCTACTTTTCAGTGGGAAATGACCTTGATCTTCCATGATCTCAAGTCAATTATCAAAGTATTTTTGGATGACCTTGCTGCTCATTCTCGTATGAGAATGCGTCATTCCTATCACTTGAGATTGGTATTCGAAAGATGCCGCCATTATTTGGTTAGGTTAAATCCTCATAAGTGCATATTTTGTGTGAAGTCAAGTCGCTTGTTAGGATTCATGGTTTGTAAAGAGGGTATAAGAGTCGACCCTTTGAAGGTTGAGGAAATAATTTAGTTGTCTCCCCCAAAGAATATTCGTCATCTTCAATTTCTGCAAGGCATGGCAAACTTCTTACGGAGATTTTTGTTATCAATTTTGCCAATTTGACTAGAGTCTTCATGCGTTTTCTGAAGAAGGACACCACCTTTTTTTTGGATGAGCGAGCCCAGGAGTCCTTTGATGCGCTCAAGCAAGCCCTAGCATCGGCCCCGGTGATTAGTCCCCCAGATTATAGCCATGATTTTCTACTTTATGTGGCCGTGTCCATGGAGACGATTGGTATGGTTTTGGTTCAAGAGGATGAGGAGCTCCAAGAGCATGTCATATACTATCTTATCCAGAACCTTATTGACACAGAGATTCATTATTCTCATGTTGAGAAGCTTGCTTTAGCTACCGTACATGCGGTTCAACAGTTGAGACATTATATTCTCCTTCACCAGACCTTGGTTGAAGCCCATGTCAATCTGTTTCAATTCGTCCTCACTCAAAGGATGATTGGTGGAAAATATAATAAATCGATTGTCATCCTGCAAGAATTTGATCTCGAATTTGTTTCGGCAAAATCGAAGAAGTCATTAATTTTTGCAAAGCTTATATTGGATTTCCCAAGTGAGGCCGAGGTGTTGGTTTGTGAAGATACGTTTGTCGATGAACATGTCTTCTTAATCTCAACTTTAGACCCATGGTATGGGGATATTATTGTATATTTACAAACATTGAAGGTCCCTACTCACCTCTCATGGGATGAACGACGGCGATCACGTCACGTGTCTAAGAATTACCTCATAGTGGATAACACTTTGTACCACTGTGGGGTAGATTCCATTTTACAATGTTGTTTAACTCATGAAGAGGCTGAGATAGTGCTGAATGATTGCCATGGAGGGGCATGTGGTGGTCATTTATCTAGGCTTTCTACAGCCCAAAAAATATTAAGAGCGGGTTATTTCTGGTCGTTGATCTTTAAGGATTGTGTAGATGTGGTCATGAGGTGCCACCCTTGCCAGGTGTTTGAATGTAATATGCGCTAGAAACCTACCCCATTACATCACATCATCACCATCAGTCCCTTCACTAAGTCGGGGCTTGATTTTATGGATTGCAACCCAGCTTCAGCTGGGGGGCATCATCATATCATAGTGGCTATTGATTACTTCATGAAATGGGCTGAGGCTATGCCTACAGTTAAATCCGATGGTGAGACAACCGCGTACTTCATATTCAACTAGATTATTACTCAGTTCAGAATTTAGAAAGAGCTTGTCATTGACCATGGCTCGCACTTTCAGAATCATATGATGGAAGAGTTGGCATCAAAGTTAGGGTACAAGCAAGAGCATTCCTCCTCTTACTACCCTCAAGCGAATGGACAGGTAGAAGTAGGGAATAAATCACTCAAATCCATTCTCCAACAAACCATCACATAGAGAAAGAATAATTGGCACATCATGTCACTACTACATTTTGACCAAAAATCAGACGGCTGTCATGTCGGATTTTCGACACTTCCCTGTCGCATGTACGACACTTTGTTTTTTTTTGAAGCGTCGGAAACTTGTCGTCGGTTAGGCGACACTTAAGTAACCGTCGCTTAAGTGACACTTAAGTAACCGTCGCTTGAATTTACATCGTCGGTTATCCGACACTTATTAAGCGACAATGAAGAAATTTTTTTTAAAATATTTGTATCCCCAGGCGTCGCTTAATCGACGGCGAGAAAGGGAAACTGTCGGATTAGCGACGGATTTTTTGAATAACTGTCGGATAAGCGACCTAATTAACTGTCGCTTAAGCGACGGCAATAAGGGCAACTGTCGGATTAGCGACGGAGTTTTTGAATAATTGTCAGATAAGCGACGGTTCCTAAGCGTCGCTTAAGCGACGCCTGATGAAATTTTTTTTTTTTAAAATATTGTGAAACATGCTACCTATCAAATTGATTTCCAGTCAAACTTAATTCGTCTTAGCTGTGTCGGCCTATCCTAATCCTTGGCTCTATTATTCAGGGATCGTGTGCATTATTAACCGTCGCTGCATTATTCAGGGATTGGATCTATTGACTGTTTTTTGTTAAAAAAATATAAAAGCATGTAAGAAAACATAACATCATGCTTGTTGGTTCAAACTTCAGGGTTTCAGTTCCCTTCATCTGATCGGTTGGAAGTGCAATGCCCCCTGGGTTACTAGCCATATGCTGTAACAACCGAGTTCTATAATGCAGCAATCTTCCAAAAAGCTATAAGCTTGGGCAAGGATCAGTATAGTGCCAAAAGCCTATAACGGAACAAAAAGTATAGTATCAGTATAGCAAAGGAGGATGGGATTAGATCAGAACAACAAATCCCCAAAATATATAAGCATTGCGAAAAGCATATTCCCAAAGATGTTTGAAAATACCTTCAGCTTTTCTTGCAGTTTCCTGGGATCTACTTCTTCACCTTCACTAAACATTTCAGATGAAGCCATTGCAAGCTGTCCTAGGTACTCTTCAAACAACTCACTTCCAAACAGCATAGAAAATACTGCTGTAGGATCTAACATGGCTTCCCTGCATTTAACAATTATTGCATAAGACAATATCAAGGAAAAATACTACTAGATGATAAAATGAAGTCAGCGTATGCAAAAATAAAAAACAAAGTTCCTAGCATATAGGCCATTGCAATTTATTATATTAATCGGACAAAAACCAGCTGATCACATTGCAGAGAGCACCTGAGAAATATTAGAACATTTCCATCTAAACCTTTACCTGCTAGAAAGAAATTCATCATAAACAATAGCCTATAACATTCCTTAAAGGTTTGAAAAGTGATGAAGTCGTATATATAGAGAAACAATTTAGAATCTTGGTTATACTATAGTATAGTATCAGTATAGTATCAGTATAGCAAAGGAGGATAGTATCAGTATAGGATCAGTATAGTGCTATAAGCAGACAAAAGTAGTGGATCAGTATAGTGCCAAAAGCCTATAACGGAACAAAAATGATAATAAGTATATTGGAAATACAAATTCACTCATTCTCCCTATACATCAGACTCTGTGAATTCATATAATCAACTCTTGCAAAGTGAAGCTAGCTCTTTGGCAGCTCATGACAAATTTCATTTTTTGGAGACCAAACATCTTTGCCACTCTTTTGCATAATTTAGTCATTCTTCTAGGAAGGAGGATATTGTTGCCACTCTATTGAAAATCTCTTCCATATCAGATACAACTTCATAACTTATTTGTGGACTAGATAAAGCACATCATGGATTTCTAATATCGTATCATACCTAGCTGCTTTATGATACTCCATTTGATTCTTTAACTGGGCGATTTCTGTATTGTATGCCTGTAGTAACTTGGCCATTTTGAGGATCTTCTAGGCAGTAGAATAATGTCACCACTCAATGGAAAATATCTTCCATATCATGTACAACTTTGTAAA
>LPNX011162570.1:209086-366137 GCA_001517045.1 Pseudotsuga menziesii | reverse complement strand
TAGGAAAGATCGCATACATAATCGCCTACAAGCAAAGAAGGATGAAGACTTGTTCCGAAGAACAAGTGACGATAGTTCAAAGACAAAGAATAATATGAAAAACTAACAGATGGGTGCAAGATGAACTTTTGAAGAAGTTTAAGATAGAGGATCTTAGTATCCATTGATCCTAGATGGATACTACTTGTCACTCCAGTACAAAATGTTTCAGTGCATAGTGTATGGAAGACAGAGGGAGTATGATGCTCTGCTTCAGAGGGAGTGATTGCAGAAGATCCTGAGGTTCGACATGGTACGACAGGATGGGCAGATTACTGATGATTCTAGGCTTTACTGAGAGTAAAGTGGATTCCAACCTTTGATCCAAGGTTGAAGGTGGAAGACCAGTGATGCTCCTGTTATGTGTCGATGCACTATTGTTCTAGGTATGGAGGTGTGGCAGAGTACAGATGGAATCTTCCTTGGACGAGGGAAGTATGTAGTAGAGATCCTGAAGAGGTTCAGGATGATGGACTGCATGACCACACCTATGGAATCGAACATGAATCTATTGAGCGATGCTTCATCAGAGTCGGTTGATGCTACGATGTATCTTTAGATGATTGGGTCATTAATGTACCTGATGAACACAAGACCAGACATTTGCTTTGCTGTGAACACCTTGAGCCAGTACTTGACAGATCCGAGAAGTGTTCACCTGATTGCTGCAAAGCATATTCTGAGGTACCTGAAGGGTACAATTGATTATGGGCTCAAGTATGATGTGAATCAGAAGATTAACCTGGAGGGTTATGTTGATTCAGATTGGGCAGGCAGTGCCATCGACAGAAAGAGTACTTCCGGATGTTGCTTGAGTATGGGATCAGGTGTGATCTCTTGGTTTAGCAGGAAGCAATCCTGTGTGGCACTGAGTACAGCTGAAGCAGAGTATGTCGCAGCTTGTTCATCTAGTTGTGAGGTAGTATGGCTGCGGAAGCTACTATCTGATATATTTGATCTCCAGTTGGATGCTACTTGTATACATTGTGACAACCAGAGTTGCGTGAAGTTGTCAGAGAATCCTGTGTTCCATGACAGGTCGAAGCATATTGAGAGAAAATATCACTATATCAGGGATATGGTGCAGAGAGGAGCAGTGAAGCTCCTGTATGTTGTGACGGAGGAACAGATAGATGATGTATTGACGAAGCCATTGGATAGGCTGAAGTTTGAGTACTTCAGAGAGAGACTTGGTGTTCTCCAGATTGAGGCTTCCTCCCAGAGACAATGATGAGATCCAGAGCCATTCTGTCATGGTGAGAGGATTCAGTTCCTTCCATGTCAGATATGAGTGCTAGAGATCCAAAGCCATTCTGACGAGCAGGTCAGATGTAAGGGCTGAGCCATTCTGTCATGGTGAGAGGATTGGTTCCTTCCATGACTGATATGAGTGCTGAGATTGAGAGCCATTCTGACGAGTAGGTCACATGTAAGGGCTGTGCCATTCTGTTCATGGCTAAAGGATTTAGTTCCTTCCATGTCAGATGTAAGTGCAGAAATCTCTCTTCATTATGGTTGAGAGTCTTCCATCATTAGATGGGATTGTGCCATTCTGACGAGCAGGTCAGATGTAAGGGCAGAGCCATTCTGTGCATGGCTAAAGGATTTAGTTCCTTCCATGGCAGATGTAAGTGCAGAAATCTCTCCTCATTGGAGTTGAGAGTCTTCCATCATTGGATGGGATTGTGCCATTCTGACGAGCAGGTCAGATGTAAGGGCAGATCCATTTTGTTCATGGCTAAAGGATTTAGTTCCTTCCATGTCAGATATAAGTGCTGGCCATTCTGTCGAGTAGGACAGATGTAAGGGCAACTGCCATTCTAGGAATGGAGGCACCTGGTCAGTTACCAGGAACACTCAGTCAGGTTGTGCAAATGAGCATGTAATCAGTCCTGGGAGATTTGCAGATGGTCTTTCGAGGTTTTGCCTATGGCATGTAATTCGGTGCCCTGGGACATCTGGCAAATGCTCTTTCGAGGTTTTGCTCTGGGATGGCATGTAATCAGCCCTGGGAGATCCTATAGGTTGGGCTGTGTGCCCGTAATCAGTCCTGGGATGCTCTAGCGAGGTTTTGCCATGACCACATGTAATCAGCCCTGGGAGATCCTATAGGTTGGGTTGTGTGCCCGTAATCAGTCCTGGGATGCTCTTGCGAGGTTTTGTGGTGAGACCACATGTAATCAGCCCTGGGAGATCCTATAGGTTGGGTTGTGTGCCCGTAATCAGTCCTGGGATGCTCTTGCGAGGTTTTGTGGTGAGACCACATGTAATCAGCCCTGGGAGATCCTATAGGTTGGGATGTGTGCTCGTAATCAGTCCTGGGATGCTCTTGCGAGGTTTTGTGGTGAGGTCACATGTAATCAGCCCTGGGAGATCATATAGGTTGGGATGTGTGCCCGTAATCAGTCCTGGGATGCTCTTTCAAGGTTTTGTGACGCACGTAATAAGTCCTGAGGATTCTCCAGTATGGCCAGTGATGATGAAGACCTGCAGGTGGTGGGCCTACATCCAGCATGAAATAGGGCTGGCTCTGTAGAACTTCCTATGACGAGATAGTACACACTTGATGATGACCAGTGGAGATCCAGATCGAGCTATGATCCAGATCCAGTTATGATGACTCCGAGAGATCCAGATCGAGTAATGATCTAGATCCAGTAGTAGAGATCCAGATCGAGTGATGATCCAGATCCTGTCCAGAGAGATGATCCAGATCGAGTGATGATCCAGATCCAGTCCAGTGATGTTGATCCAGATCGAGTGATGATCTAGATTCAGTGATGATGATCCAGATCGAGTGATGATCTAGATCCTGTGATGATCCAGATCGAGAGACGATCCAGATCCAGATGACTTGAAGATGAAGATGAATTGAAGATGAAGAAGACTTGATGACAGAGATGACTTGAAGACGAACATGATCTAGTGATACAGAGAAGAAGACCAGTGCTGAAAATTGTGTCGAAAGAATACCTTCCTAGTTAAGAGGGAGTGTTGATGTATATGTAACTTCGGAATGTATTCTTCTATATATTTCTTATATTGTAACCCAATGTTTATTCCGGGATGTTTCTATTATGTATTTGAGTCATGTGGTCATGCCCCGATGTTCCGATCGGGAGGATTAATAGTGTAAACAAGTCATATCAAGTCATTAGGTAAGTCCCCACAGTTTAAGGGCACTTGAGTTATTATACACTAATTAAGGTGTAGGCTCAAGTAGTAATTATTAGGTTGAGTGCACTTCAAGTCAACGGAAGAATATAAATAGAGAGTGAGAGTCTCTCTATTTATCACTTGTGACTTAGCTCTCTTGCTCTCTCAAGTGTGGCGCACCTTTGGAGAAGGAAATATTTGGCTTGACAGAAGACAGAAGGATTCTATTGTGTTGGGAGGTCATCTTACTATTTTGGGATCACATCTTGTGGTGATACTATCTTAGAGGAAGTTGAGGGGTTTTCTCCATTTATGGTTTCCCCTCCTAAAAGCTTTGTGTCTCTTGTCTCTTGTGATGTGCTTATGTTATTGCTCTGCTTGTTATTCTCTCAGTGAAAAGATCCTAACATAATGCTAGCTTAGATGTTGAAAAACTAACACTTGCATCTCCATTGGACCCTGGAGTTTCCATAAACTGTAACAGATTTGCTGTTTCATTCAATCCTGTAATAAACTGGTGTTCAAACGATTTGTTTTTGTTGGCCTGTTTCCTTAGGGAAATTATGTGGGGAGGGTCATAATTTTCCTTCGGCTCTTTTTGAAATTCCATGCTTCCCAATAACTTTTCAATAAACACTAAGGCACCTTTATTTTTGAAAATAAAAGAGCCAACCTTGAGAGGGAATTTGATATTTGAAGATTTTTTAAAGGCTCCAAAATGTTCTTTCTCTGAATGCAACCTTTGCCTCATGAATTCTAATGCAAAAACTTTGGGAGTGAGGAAAGCAGGTAACTTATATGGTTCCCCAGTGAACCCATATATCCTCAAAACTGTAGAATCTTTATGCAGGAACCAGTCTCCGACTCGATCTTTAGGCGAGGATTGCATCAGGAATTTCATATCTTCTAACACATGGGGCAGCACTTCATCGAACAACATTTTATACATCTCTGACATGATTGAATTGGAAAACTCAAACATGTTGATCTGTTTACTGTGGCTACGTGCATTCAAAATTGACAGTCGAAAGGTTGACGAATCCGCAGGTCTTTTTCACTCGTCCTGTGCCAATAAAATAATCACACGACAAGTCAACTTCACTTTTATAGGACCCCACTCTGTAGCGTCCCTTTGGTGGTTTCCAATAATCCACTTTCGCCTCCGGATTGCACCACGATCGATCATGTGTACAGTGGTTTATATTCCGCAACCTCCCTTTGTTTCTAACTACCATGCAACTTCCCGCTCCGGATCCATAGATTTATTTTACCTTTGTTTTTCCGCCGTCAGATCAGGTGGCACGTATCCAATTCCACTGAGCGTCATGGTCTTATCCATCGTGCAATTTTCTACTCTGGATTCATCCACAATCGTAGATGTAATCTGCCTTTATTTCTCCACCATTAGATCAAGTGATACGCACACAATTCTGTCGGGCTCCGTTGTTTTAACAAGCGCGTGGGTTCACAAAGCGGAGCTTATACAGACCGTAGATCTCATTCGGCTGGATCGACGACCGTTGATCCATATACTACATTAAACGCCCGCATATACTTATCTTCCTCCCATCTTTTAGGGAGTGGATATAATACAGACCATTGATCTTCATCTTTTTTCTCCGCACCGTCAGATCTTTTGACAAATCATCGTTTTTAGCCTTTTACCATGCTTTCATACTATAAAATTTTAACCAAAGTATTGCAAACGACCATTACCTCTTCTTCACTATGATTTTTCGAGCTTTTGCTAAGTAGGGTTGTTAACTATTAGTTCATGTAAGTTTTATAGATATGCATTTTTATAGATATGCATAATCTATTTGATCAATAGACATTAAGTGTATAATTAGTTTGTGATTATAAACGTATTTTAATCTAGAGTTTATAATCCTTTGCACTATTACATTGTGCTATTTATAGAATTTTGACTTGTAATATCATTATTACAAATGGTTTACTATGTATAAGCTATAGTTTACCTTTTGTTACGAGAGAAATTATAGTTGTTTAATATCTAGCATGAACTCTCCTATATGCACATTTTATCTCTTAACTATAGTGTATACCTAACAGATTGATCTAAATATAATACATGAATTATTTGATTTTTATCAAATAAATAAAACAAAGCTTAGAGGAAGGATATGTAACTCTTTAAACTGCAATTGCAATGTTGTAAAAGAATAACATAAGGTTCAAAGTGGAATTAGTCTTATGCATGAATGACTATTTCGGTTTTACTGAAGGTTGATGAGTAAAATTTCTTGAAGGGTCAACGAACCATCACCATGGATATTATTGTCCCTTTACTACCATATGATAATGTGCAAATGATTAATGAATTGGATGGTGAATTATTGGTTTAATAGTATGGTTGACTCCATGCTCCAATGATCAAATAATTGGATTCTTGTTTTACGTAGGCACTATAGAACACGACCCTCTTTGCATGGTTTGATTTGTTTGCTACATGATCATTTCCTGTCCATGCATGGGAGATATAAAATATTGCCAAAATCTAACCATTATCATTTTCATCCCGCAGTTATCACTGGCTCTAGGGTTGCTTTGTTTGTCTCCCATGGCGGCCATCGTTCCTCTTGGTTCTGGTTGTCTTGTGCCTTGGTTCCATGCTACGTTTGTCATTAGTGCATGGTTTTAGAAGCCATTTCCACTGGCTTGGTTCTCGGTCTGTGACTTGTGGAGATTACTACTGCTCGTGACTTGCTGTTTGTGTAGTTCTTCTTTCCTTGCCTTCGTAGCTTGCAGTATACTTCAGTTACCTATTACTATTCTTATGGCTCACTAATGTGTGAGGTATTTACCTTGCAGGCTGTTGGGTCTTCGTTTGCATAGCCTGTAGGTGACAGTGCTTCGTTGAGGCTGCTCACCGTTCTCTTCTGGCAGGTAAATAATACTTTAAGTTCATTTACTTTGTTGTGAAATTACTTTGCTGTTACTGAGGTTTATATAAGCATTGTTTAACTGACAGAGTTCTTAATACCTTGATTGCAGGTTGTCGCCATCGAAAAGCTTTTGCAATGATAAAAATACAAACACCAACAATGGTCGTGGCTCGTGATTCATTTTCGGGTAAGCCCCGTGGTCCGAATGTTGGATTTTTCACTCTACTATGTTGATGTATATGTAACTTTGGAATGTATTCTTCTATGTATCTTATGTATTGTAACCCGATGTTTATTCCAGGATTTTTCTATTATGTATTTGAGTCATGTGGTCATGCCCCGATGTTCCGATCGGGAGGATTAATAATGTAATCAAGTCATATCAAGTCATTAGGTAAGTCCCCACAATTTCGGGGCACTTGAGTTATTATACACTAATTAAGGTGTAGGCTCAAGTAGTAATTATTAGGTTGAGCCTATGTGTGAAAATGCAATTCAAGTGAATGAAAGAATATAAATAGAGAGTGAGACTCTCTATTTAACACACACATCATTCACTCTCTTAAGTGAGGCGCACTTGTGGAGGAGGAAATATACTGGGACTAGAAGGCCACTGCTGTTGGGAGATCTCTTACTGTTTTGGTGCTGATTTTATCTCTAAGGAAGTTACGAGGTTTTCTCCTTTATGGTTTCCCCAAGGAAAACTCTTTGTGTCTCTTGTCTCTTATGATTTGCTTATGTTTTATTGCTGTGCTTGTTATTCTCTCAGTGAAAAGATCCTAAGATCATAATGCTAGCTTAATGTGATGAAAAAATAACCTGGTATCAGAGCTAACCTGAGAAGAAGACATTGTGTAGCTACAGGAACTAGGGATTCCTAGTTTGTGGATCTTCCTCCATAGATTTTCAGCAAAATTAAGGTGGAACAACTCTCCTCCTTAGGGCGCATCTTTCTGTCGAAGCGGAATTTGATTCCGAGCATTTTCAGTCTTCGATGCGGAAATTAGGGCTTTCTACAGAAAATGAATTTTTGAGTGAGACTAGAATAGGGTTATTCTCCTTATCAAAACTGAAGTTTAGAGACCTGGATCAAGATTTTTGGTTGGGTAAAACTCCAGCAAAGTCAAACCCTAGTTTGACCCTGAGCTAGGGGAAACCCTAAATACTAAAACTGCTAAGTTTTGGTACAGTCGCTATATTACAAGATTGGAGAAGTCTCAGAAGTTGAAATTGCAGGGGACGAATATAAAGTCCTGATGAATCCTGTGTCCAAAAATAAGACTCCGATTCGCTGTACTCCAGGAGATATGATCTCTCGAAGTTAGGGTTCCAGCCTCTTCCAGAATTCATCCCTGAACAGGACATCTGGGGAGATATGCAATATATTGAGATACAGAGGTCCAATTGGACTTCCTGAAGATGTTATATAAAGGGCACGGACTCTAATTTCGGTGGTCCAAATATCAGACTCAGAAGATGAACCAGTGACACGTGGAATGCTGTACAACTTCGCTATTCTGAACAGTCCTGTAACAGGTCACCTTGGGAAATGGATCATAAATACCAAATGGTGAAACCAATTCTAATGAAACTTACGTTGTTGGATCAGGAACATGTGCGATTACCTCAGTGCAAAATTTTAGACATAGAGGAGCATTAATTTCATAGATATCACAGAAACAGTAATAGGCATTTCTGCAGAAGAAATTGGAAAATTAGGGCTTCCTGTTCCGGGAGCTTCCCTCCACTGTTTTCAGAAAAGGAGTACATTGGAAAGCTCCATTTGAAGATATATATCTGTTTATCTAATCATATCTAAAAGATTCCAAGTTTTGAAAAAATTAGGGTTTCTTTGACAAACCCTAGATCAGTGAACTCCGGGACAAGGACGGACATCTCAAATCGGTAAGATCTAATCCTTTGCTATTTCCATTTGAGGTTCTCATTTCAATATGATATATCACATCAGCTTGGTGACAAGCTTGCGGAAGTTGACAACTTCCAATCCTGGAAGTATATGATCTCTCTGAATAAAATGGATTGGACACCTACATGAGTATAGAGGTTCCAGTTTCAGAGGGAGACGAGGTTAGAAGCCTTTCACAAGAAGAACTTTGTCAAGGACAAAGAAGACATCATGCTCATGCTGCAAAGGATGATGAACCATCCAGAAAGAGATCCAGATATGAAAGTGAAGATTCTTCAAGCAAGGATGAATATGTTCTGATATCAGCTCTCAAAAGTAACATATCTCATGGAAGTGATGAGTGGCTTATAGACAGTGGGGCTTCCAAACTTATGACGGATTCAAGGAATCCTTTGTAAGATTGTTGGAACATGAATCACCTCACAAGGTGAAACTAGGAGATGACTACCAATATCCAATAAAAGGTAGTGGGGAATCTTCATACAAGCTAGACCCTGGTAAGTCTCTAACAATGAAAGAAGTATTGTTTGTTCCAAGACTCAAGAAGAACCTTCTCTCCATTTCAGCATTGATAATGCGGGTTGCATTCATAGATAGTCAAGTCATCATATGGCCAAAAGAAAAGACTATCGATGATGCAGTAGTGATTGGAGAACAAAAAGGAGGCTTGTACAAATTGAAGGGCGATCTATAACAAGCCTTGATCCATGAAACAGTCGATCCAAATGATATTTGGCATAGAAGGCTTGCACACGTGCATTATAGAGCACTACCTATTGCAAGAAAAGTTGTTGAAGGTCTTCCAGAATTTCAAGCTATTTGAAGGGAAGAACAAAAATCAGAATATGACCTAAAGAAACCAGTTGAAGAATGTGAAGATCTAGAATGCAGAGACCATGTAGTCATAAGAGTCTCTCAAAATCAAGAACAACTTGAAGCAAAAGTGAAGAATGCAGAAGTGGTGATGGCTACCTTGAATGGCCTCCCAGGATCGTGGAATTCATTTATTCAAGGAATGTGTTCTAGAAGGAAGTGATTACTTTCAACAGACTTTGGAAAGAAGAAGAAACTTGAATCATAAGAAGAGAAGAGAAGATGGGAGCAATTGAAGATCAAGATCTCGCCATCCAAAGAAAATCCCTCAAGCAATGAGGAATATGAAGAATTCAACTCTTGAAGAACTTCTTATCCTCCATATCATTTGGATAAGAAACGATGCTACCATGAATCAAGAAGACGATGAAGCTGAAGGATCAAGAAGTAGTCTACCCACGAAACAAATAAAGATACGTATTTAATTGTTATTTAATGATATTTGTTTTGTTATGCATTTGTTTATATTCAGTTGATGTATTATGCATGATAGGATGTTTGCATTAACGACAGTATACTACTAATATGCATGTGATGGGTAAGTAGCTCATGGTGCTATACAACTCTCCATTGCTACTTATCTAGAATGAAACCTCTTTGCTGACATATTGGATTAGTGCACAATCTCAATGTTGTCCTGGTAGAGATGGAAGGCATCTAGAAAGTTTCAGTGAGATATGGATGAACGTTGTATTGGATAAAGTAGTTGCATGATCATATATTTATGCATAAGTATTTTCCAGTATGAATATTCTTTATGAAATGTTCTAACCATACAAATGCATTTGACTTGTAGGAAAGATCGCATACATAATCACCTACAAGCAAAGAAGAATGAAGGCTTGTTCTGAAGAACAAGTGACAACATTTCAAGACAAAGAATAATATGATGAATACAGTGACATCATTGATGCAGAACCTTCTAGACAAGAAGAAGTAACTAAGAAGAAATGGAAGACCAGTTCAAGAAGAATGATGTCAGGGCGTAGTATCGAGACCTGAAGAGAAGTTCATAGTTCCATGATGCAGTAGATGGAAACATCATGGGATACAAAGCAAGATTCATATCATGAGGCTTCTCACGAAGAGAAGGCATATTCTACAAAGAAACATTTACAGCTAATAGAAGTAAAGTCACATGACATGCATAATCATGTGTGCAAATGAAAGAAGGCCTTGTACAAGTTCAAAAGACACCCATGGGATAAGACATACATGATGAGCTTGATGAATATCTTAACCTTTGCTACAAGGTTGATAGAGGATGACAAGCTCACAGATGGGTGCAAGATGAACTTTTGAAGAAGTTCAAGATAGAGGATCTTAGTATCCAGTGATCCTAGATGGATACTACTTGTCACTCTAGCACAGAATGTTTCAGTGCATAGAGTACGGAAGACAGAGGGAGTATGATGCTCCGCTTCAGAGGGAGTGATTGCAGAAGATCATGAGGTTCGACATGGTACGATAGGATGGGAAGATTACTGATGATTCTAGGATTTACTGAGAGTAAAGCGGATTCCAACCTTTGATCCAATGTTGAAGGTGGAAGACCAGTAATGCTCCTGTTATGTGTCGATGCACTACTATTCTAGGTATGGAGGTGTGGCAGAGTACATATGGGATCTTCCTTGGACAAGGGAAGTATGCAGTAGAGATCTTGAAGAGGTTCGGGATGATGGACTGCAAGGCGATGGCCACACCTATGGCATCGAACCTGAAGCTATTGAGTGATGCTTCGTCAGATTCGGTTGATGCTACAATGTATCGTCAGATGATTGGGTCATTGATGTACCTGAAGAACACGAGACCAAATATCTGCTTTGCTGTGAACACCTTGAGCCAGTACCTGACAGATCCGAGAAGTGTTCACTTGACTGCTGCAAAGCATATTCTGAGGTACCTGAAGGGTACATTTGATTATGGGCTCAAGTATGATGCAAATCAGAAGATTAACTTGGAAGGTTATGTTTATTCAGATTGGGCAGATAGTGCCATCGACAGGAAGAGTACTTTGGGATGCTGCTTCAGTATGGGATCAGGTGTGATCTCTTGGTTTAGCAGGAAGCAATCCTGTGTGGCACTGAGTATGGCTAAAGCAGAGTATGTCACAGCTTGTTCAGCTAGTTGTGAGGCAGTATGGCTACAGAAGCTACTGTTTGATTATTTGATCTCCAGTTAGATGCTACTTGTATACATTGTGACAACCAGAGTTGCGTGAAGTTGTCAGAGAATCCAGTGTTTCATGACAAGTCGAAGCATATCGTGATCAAGTATCACTATATCAGGGATATGGTGCAGAGAGGAGCAGTGAAGCTCCTGTATGTTGCGACGGAGGAACAGATAGCTGATGTAGTGACAAAGCCATTGGCTAGGCTGAAGTCCGAGTACTTCAGAGAGAGACTTGGTGTTCTCCAGATCGAGGCTTCTTCCCAGAGAAAGTGATGAGACCCATAGCCATTCTGACATGGTGAGAGGATTGGTTCCTTCCATGGTCAGATGTAAGGGCTGAGCCATTCTGTCATGGTGAGAGGATTGGTTCCTTCCATGTCAGATATGAGTGCTGAGATCCATAGCCATTCTGACGAGTAGGTCAGATATAAGGGCTGAGCCATTCTGACATGGTGGTAAGGTTGCTCCCTTCCATGTAAGATATGAGTGCTGGCCATTCTGTCGAGCAGGATAGATGTAAGAGCAATTGCCATTCTAGGAATGGAAGCACCTGGTCAGTTACCAGGAACACTCAGTGTAAGAACTGAGTAGCCATTCTGATGTGATAGAGGGATGTGTTCCCACTTGATCAGATGTAAGGGCTGAACCATTCTGTTCATGGCTAAAAGATTAAGTTCCTTCCATGTTAGATGTGAGTGTTGGCCATTCCGACGAGCAAGTCCGATGTAAGGGCAACTTCCATTCTCTAGGAGAATGGAGGCACCTGGTCAATTACCAGGTAGCTTAGTCGAGGAGGACTGGGGGCCATTCTGATATGATTGCTGGGATGTGTTCCCCTCATGATCAGATATGAGTGCATGCCCTTCCATCATTGTGAGCAGGATGTGTTCCCGCCTGGATGGATGTAAGTGCTGATCCTTGTCACAGATGATAGTAGGTGTGTCCTATCATGCTGGTGACTGTAAGTGCTGTTTCATTTCACAGATGATAGTAGGTGTGTCCTATCATGCTGGTGACTGTAAGTGCAGTGCCTTTTCATAGATGGTAGTAGGTGTGTCCTACCATGCTGGTGATTGTAAGTGTAGAGCCTTTTCACAGATGGTAGTAGGTGTTTCCTACCATGCTGGTGATTGTAAGTGCTGAGCCTTTCCACAGATGTTAGTAGGTGTGTCCTACCATGCTGGTGGATGTGAGCGCTTTGCCTTTCCACAGATGATAGTAGGTGTGTCCTATCATGCTGGTGGTTGTAAGTGTTGAGCCATTTCACAGATGATAATAGGTGTGTCCTATCATGTTGGTGAATGTGAGTGCTGGGCCTTTCTGATGGGATTGTAGTTTATTACATGATCAGATGTGAGTGCTGGGCGTGCCTTTCTGAAGAGCAGGTCAGATGTAAGTGCTGGGCGAAGACCTACATGAGGGTAGGCCTACAACCAGCATGAAAAAGGGTTGGCTCTGTAGAACTTCCTATGACGAGAAGAATCATGAGATAGCACCAGTGTTGATCCAGATCGAGTGATGATCCAGATCCAGTAATGATGATCCAGCAGTGATGATCCAAATCCAGTAATGATGATCCAGCAGTGATGATCCAGATCAAGAGATGATCCAGATCCAGATCCAGATCGAGTGATGATCCAGATCTAGTCCAGTGATGTTGATCTAGATCGAGAGATGATCCAGATACAGTGATGATGTTCGATGATGATATAGATCGAGAGATGATCCAGATCCAGCGATGATGATCTAGATCGAGAGATGATCCAGATCCAGTGATGATGATCCAGATCGAGAGATGATCCAGATCCAGTGATGATGATCCAGATTGAGAGATGATCCAAATCTGAAGATGACTTGAAGAAAAAGATGACTTGAAGATGAATATTACTTGAAGATGAGATGATCCAGCTGATACAGAGAAGAAGACCAATGCTGAAAATTGTGTCGAAAGAATACCTTCCTAGTTAAGAGGGAGTGTTGATATATATGTAACTTTGGAATGTATTCTTATATGTATCTTATGTATTGTAACCCGATGTTTATTCCAGGATGTTTCTATTATGTATTTGAGTCATGTGGTCATGCCCCGATGTTTCGATCGCGAGGATTAATAATGTAATCAAGTCATATCAAGTCATTAGGTAAGTCCCCACAGTTTCGGGGCACTTGAGTTATTATACACTAATTAAGGTGTAGGCTTGAGTAGTAATTATTAGGTTGAGCCTAAGTGTGAAAATGCAATTCAAGTGAATGAAATAATATAAATAGAGAGTGAGACTCTCTATTTAACACACACATCATTCACTCTCTTAAGTGAGGCGCACTTGTGGAGGAGGAAATATACTGGGACTAGAAGGCCATACTGTTGGGAGATCTCTTACTGTTTTGGTGCTGATTTTATCTCTAAGGAAGTTACGGGGTTTTCTCCTTTATGGTTTCCCCGAGGAAAACTCTTTGTGTCTCTTGTCTCTTGTGATTTGCTTATGTTTTATTGCTGTGCTTCTTATTCTCTCAGTGAAAAGATCCTAAGATCATAATGCTAGCTTAATGTGATGAAAAACTAACATACTAGAGTTAGGGTGGTCGATGGATTTGCCCAGGGTTTTGGAAAACCCTCCCTCGTCTTGCCACGAGTTATGTTGTCATGTTGTTGTTTCTACAGGTTAATGTGGTAATATTTAGAATCAAACCCTCGCTAGGTTAGACTTGGTTTATACTGAGAACTGTAATTAGTTGAAGCTTTTGCTTATGGACGGATTTAAGTTTGTAGTTTTTGTATTGATAGTACTGTTGTGCAACTCATTTTGGTTGACATAAGTCTATACTATACTCTGTGTAATTCTAGGGTTTTTTACCCTTATTGAATATAATGAAGTTTATACTCAGTTGAGTACTCTGTAAGGGTTTATAATTAAAATTTTAAGGCTGATACTTATAGCCGTAACTTAAATATTGCTTGTTTTGATTGAAGTTATGGATTAGGGTTTGACTTGTAAAAACCCTTGTTTTGATTTATATTATTCTTGTTATAATAATTATACAGTTTTTCTATTTTATTCTATTTGTCCGTAAAGGACTGTGAGTAGATTATTATTTGTCCTTCAAAGGACTGTGAGTAATTATATTAAATTGGTTATTAATGGTTACATAATTTATGTAAATTTGGTTTTAATATTTCGATACTTGTGAATGTAATAGTTTTAAGGGTTTTAACCCTGACATTTATTTTTATAGATGTATGCTATTAGTAAAAGAAAGGGCATAGCTTCTTTATAAACAAATTTTGTATAAGTTGATCAGTAATGTGTTTCATTTCTTGGTATAAAATTTCTAGTTGCTTCTTTAATAGTTTCTAGAAGAATTAACTTGTGTTTAACCTGGGTTACTACAGTATATAAAAAAAATACATATAGATTACGCTCAGAATATGCGCTAGGTTTCATCCCCCTTTAACTTTTATAGAGTATTATTTCCTGTATTGTTATCTTGTAGATTTGATTACTGTCACACAATTTTCTTCAGTTTGTTTTTATGAATTATTAATTTATAAACATCACTGTTTAATAATAATAATAATAATATTTATACTAATAATATGAATAATGTATCCTCTTAAGTTTATGTTGATATTTATTTGTATAATAAATAAGACTGACAGCATTCTATAGTAATTGTGTTTATTTAACAAAATTATTTCTGTAAGCTTACTAAAAGAAAATTAAGAACTTTCCTATTTGTTAATACTCTTTATATCTATACTGTCTGTAAGTGTATGAAGACAGTTTCTTGCTATAAAAAATTAAGCATAGGTTACTACTGTCCTCTAATGATTAATACTAAGAAAAGAATACTGTAATTTTTATCAAGTTCTTATTTAGAGTTCCGATAGTTACAAGTAAATTAGTTAGTACTAATGGAAAAGAGATAAACTAACAGTATTATTTTTACATCCTTTCTTAACATAGATGATAAACATAAACATTCATCTAGTAATACTAGTTCTTCCATTTCGGTATTAGTGTACAGTTTATAGAAGTAGATACTGTGTAGAATAATGAATTATATACTTAAACATACTACTATCAGTAAATAACATGATTCTTGTTCTTTTATGATAATATGAATACATAGTCTAGTTTTGATAACCTCTCTACAAAATAGATTAATATTCTTTCTATAAAACAACTAACTACTGAAAGAAAACATTTCAATACTATGAAAAAACATAAGCATTCTATTCATTCATTTCCTATCATACTTCATTCATTTAAACACACTACCTGTGCCAAAGTACGATCTAGATTACTTCAGATGGGGAAAGAAACAGGTAGGATTTATCTTTCATCAAAGTATAGATTCAACCTCGAAATAACTAAGAGATTTCAACTTAACAATTTACAACATAACATATAATCATTCATTATTTGTTCACACACAGATATAAACTATAACATAGAATTTAAAAGATAATGCAACATGTTTCTAAAGATGGATGACAACAGCAATGGGATGCCATTCCTCCCTACCAACTCCTGGAGAGCACTCAAACAATGACTTCTTAGGACACTCGAGCCTATTCTTGTCTCCTTTGCTAAGACTACATGGAGTAAACAACAAAGTACAAGTCCTGAGACTCAATACCAACTCTGCATATTGCAGTAATATCTTTTAGCTGAAAAGTTGTACTATATCAACTTCTTGCAGTTTACCCCTCAAACACCTTCCTTAAAATTTACCTTCCCTAATGAATTCCTTGAAGTACATTCACCTGAATGATTCTTCTCCTGGAATGAGCAACCTCAGCTCTCTACATTGGGTACTTTTATTAAGATTGCCTAGGTATTTTTGATTTAGTTGTCATTAATTGAGCCACCTGCTCTAATCACACTTTCTTGGGGGATCATGACCCCAATTGTAGGGAAGTTTCCACCTGTAACATAGGAAGTGTTTGAGGTTGCTTCCACTTGTCTTTTTGCTCTCCACCTAGTCTCCTCCACCAACTTGACCAGTAACACTCTTTTTAACAGCTCTCCCAAGCTGTTGTCTCCACTTTTATTTATTTAAAATTAAATATTCAGAACTACATTCCACATCCTTGACTCTGCTGAGTCATCAGTTTCAACTTAGCATTAAATTTAACATAATGTCTTGAAATAAAATCAAAATAAGATAACATTATTTTATAAGATTGGGGCATGTGACATGATTCCCAAAGGTATAAGGAACTAACAAGCTTACACATATCCAAGGATAACAACACCACAAGGGTAAACAGTTCATCCAAGCCAACACAGTTGGGTTTATCAAGCGAACAACAGATCAGCCAAGCCAACAAAGTTGGGTTTATCAGGCCATCCAGGAGCTGGGAAAGGCTAAATTCTAAGTTGGTGAGCTCATTGAAGAGCTACAGACACCAATACCGAAACTATCCTGGCTTCTAGAACACCCACACACACCCAACACAAGGAAATCGGTCCCTTCTCTGCAACGCAGTCCCTCAGACCCTGATCTCCCTTCCAGTGCTATTCAGGGGTTGTGGAGAAGAAATCCATCTCAACAGCTCTGTCTGTGTGGTTCTCAACTGACCAGGTTTGTCAAGAACCTCAGGCCCTCATTCACCACTCCAATGCAGTCCGAGGACAAAACCACTGCATGCAAGCAACCAAACAACTATTCAAGCTTTTACAGGGGAAAAACACAATCGACTAGAATGTAGGAACTCTTAGCAATTCTTCAAGCAATACCACCACAAAAAGGGAAAACACAGCCAAGTAAAATGTGGGAAAATAGCAGTCCACAAATGACTATGAACCCACAAAACCCGATCCTTCAATGCAACTACTGGAGAAATTACACAGGCAGAGAATGGGGAAAGAACAACTCCCAAGTATGCACGATGGACAAAGACGCAACCCATAGAACTATTGATGCCATTACAACCACAATTCAGCGATGGAAATAAAAAAACCATTATTTAGTCTAACAATGGTGGAAAAAGACACAAAACTCTCCATGAACAGAGGAAAGAATTGATCCACAGGCCAACAAATCCGTGAGGTAGAGGATAACCATCTTTCTACGTGAATGGGGAAGAAAAATCACAGAATAGCAATCGGCATGAGAGAGGGAAGGTGAACCCCCAACAAAGGAATGTGGAACCTTTTAACTCCACCCAACTTGAGGTAAATGAACAGACTCTCGATCCCCATAGTGGACAGACCATCCGCTACCCCAAGGCATGTCGTGGAGAGAGTGTGAGCGTGGTGGTCTTCTGCTAGTAAAAGTCTACCCCAACTAATAATGTAATAACTAAGGTTGTGGTGAGCAAAAGAGAGTGGTGACACATGGCTCTTCCCCCATGACTCAATGTTCAACATTCCCCTTCCTTATCCTTTGGAATCATGCCCCTTCTCAAATTAGTTGTAGTGAACATAGCTGGTTGGGTTATTTAATTAAAATGCGTGTTTACATGATGCCACAATTTAATATATGCCATATGTCCCGATAAACCATCGGTGACCATTCCAATCCGAAACAAAACATAACTAAATCAATGGTGTGGCCTTTTCCCTTAGCTCCTCACCATGATTATTTACAACATATGTATTAATGCAAACAGGGTCAAAACCGGGGTGTTACATTTACTAGAACCCATTGTATCAGAATCAATATTTCTAGGGGGGCATGGAATCAAAATCCACAACCTAGGATCCCTTTTTTAACTATGTTAAATCTTCCTGATCTGTATAGACTTGCAAATAACCTAGTGTGTCATGTTTCAACATGGTAAATGATTCACGCCAAGATTCCTTTGGAAATTTTGAATTTTGAACGTAGGAAGGGTGAGGTTCCTAGTGATCAAATTACAACTTTTGATATTTTGTTATATTTGATTTCATTGAACCATGATTATGTTCGATTAAGACTGTTTCAATGCACCCTTATCAATCCCACCACAAAATGGTATATAGAGTTATTTGGGGGCACATACTAGACTTTTAATGATTTGGCCATGATATTTCTTAATCACTTTCAGTTGCTAGTTCGTTATGATGTGTGTATGGAACTCTTGTTGACGTTTAAGGAAGATAAGGCTACTCACATTTCCAACCATATTCAGGAGTGGCATAGATGGAAGCGATTGATTAAGGACAACATTCCACCATAATTCCTACTAGAATGGTTCCTTAAGTCATTATTGTCTTATATCGTGAAGGATGTTTCAACATCCACAGTGGCTATTGAGGAACAAGCCATTTTTTGAGCTTAGAAATTAGACTTGATTTATGCTAAGTCTTGCCTCCTATATGAGATCATTCCTGATGTAGCGAGGTCAAATCATGACCCCAAGTTGAAGATCAGGTTGCATGCTAATGGAAATTTGGCTGTGTGAGCGCGAAATTTTTAGACCAAGTGACAACCCAATTGAAAAATTTGTCTATTAACTAGTCCCTATTCCACCCAATAACGCATGGGAACAAAAAGAGAAGAAAGAATTGCAGGGGTGGGAATAATGATAGAGAAAATGCTTATAATTACAAGAGAAATGACAATGATGGTGTTATCAGGAATTCTCAATCAATGTAGACACTATTTGTTCCTCTTCACTGTAAGTCACATGCACAGAACAAAAAGACACAACAACAAATTATTCCCTTAAATAATCAAATTAAATAACATGAAACACAATATACCTCAACCCTATATCTCTTTGTATTTTCTCTAAAAATGTTTTCAATGATTCAATACTTGCAAAACATATCAAAAGGCATACAAGATGAGAGCATCATGATAAATTGATTATTTATATCAGTGATCAAGGACTTTGATAATATCTAATTAAAATCAATGCATGAAATATAGGAAATGGGAATGTCTTTGTATTAACTATGAAAGAGATAGAAGTACAACCAAAAAGCCTTGATGTCGATGGTGTTGATCTCTACAAGAGCATCTACAATCCTCTATGACTATGAATATCTCTCCACACACAAGCTAGCTCTACTTTGCCTCTAATTCAAACTTCAATCTAACAACACAAGGGTACTTTTCTTGGCCTCCCTCACTCACATCATGAAGGATTCATTTATAGGCCCAAAACCATGAGATTGACTTGGAGGAATGGATAGAATGTGATCCCTACAGGTGAGGGAAGCGAATGGAACCTCTCCCAAGCATGTAGCAATTGAATCCTTGGGGGATTCCGCATGGAATCTTCCAGAAACTTATTTTTTCCTATTTTTTGACCATCGATGCTCTTGGTAGAAAGGACAAGTGTGCTGACCTAGGGTTTTATCAAGGTAAAAGGGAAACAATGCTCTTTAATCCACTGTTAGAAGCACCATTAGTGCACTATGTAATAAGAGAAAAGGCGCTGACCCTTTAAGATATGGAAAAAAGACATCCAGTTCATCTCAAGTCAGGTTTCTTAGAAGGAAAATGATCAATGAGGAATTTCCAAAAATACTGATGGGTAGTGTGGAATTTCTAGGTGCAATAGAATTCCCCCCAAAGTATGAAGCTAGAAGGAAGTGATAAGTGAAATAGTTTGGAAGATATCCATCTGGTATAGAGAAAATGATAGATAAGCTCAGAACTAACATATGACTAAATAAATGACTCCATTCAAACTAATCATAGTTACGGACCAATATGATGATGACTATGTCATGGCTACCAAAACTACACTATAGATCCATGGAAAACTGATGTAAATGACGGAACATGACTACAAGACATACAAGGTAGATCTATGTGATAAAATCTCAAATACTGAACACATCCACCTAAACATACAATGTGGATCTATGTCAAGACATTCACTGATCTCCAAACACAACCTGAGTATAGGCAGATACAATGGTAAGGCCTATCAACCCAGGGTCTTCATTACAATCCTCAAATGATATGATTATAACCATGTGAATAAATTTCTTGACATCGAACATGGCAGAAACTACTTGGTTAGCGGTCATTGATGAAAATTGTTAACAAGTGTGAGGGAGATAACCATTAATGTTAATGATTCCCAAGGTATCTAAGTACATTCTCCCAACTGTGAATAGATGTTTTGAAGTCGAACACTTGATAGAATCTCTCAATCAGAGGTCATTGATGAAAACCTACTGTTGAAAACAAGGAAACTTTCCATCGAGGCATGTAGGCTTCGAGGTACTTGACTGGGTTTCTAGGTCTAATTCCCGGATAATGAGCTAAAGTCGACAAGAATAGACCTGTCACAGGAGGGCCATGATGATTCCCACATCAGTGACATGAAACAAGGAACAAACATTGATTTAGAGTGATGAAACTAACCTAGACATGACTGACTTTAGGGATAGATAATGTTATTGATGAGATATTTTCTGGAGAGACATCGATTGAACAATTCAAGGCATGAAAAATGACTTAGGAACATTGACTTGACGAGACCAAAACCAGCTGTGATGCAAGGAATATGATGAATCATTATTTTAATTGAATCATAGGAGTTGGGTGACTCACAAAAGTGGATTGAATCGAAGACAAGATGAATATGAGACTAGTCAGATATGCAAATGCAGATAGGTACCATGTTCAAAGGTGGACTATAGACTAGACTTCCATAAATAAAAATGAAACCATTCCCATTTCCTTTAATTTCCCCATCCTGAAAGATGAGTGAATCTTTTTGTTTTTATGATTTCAAATAGGGTAACAAACACTCGTTGTAGCTTATCAAGTGATGAGTCCATTCTCACATGTTTTACAAACCTGAGAAAGGAGGGGTTCATTCCCAGATAGGGTCTTTCATCATTTTTTTTTACAAGTCCAATGAAAGCAAACTCATTTTTCATTTCATGTTTAGAGAGTCTGAAATGACTAAGAAGACTCCAAGAATTCCTTCTTCATAAATAAGTCTAGTCAGTTCGGAAAAGAGATAACCTACCGCTAACTAGTGGACCGTTTTGATTCTTTTACAAGCGTGAACGTAATAGTTTGCTTGGAAATATTTTGTGTTTTTAAGGAGATTGAAAAGAGCTTAAATATAACTCTGGAATGAGTTCTTTTTTTCATAATCCACTTTAAACGAGTTTGAAAAAGAGAAAAAGTATACTCGACACTCTTTTAGTGGGGTTTTAATGAGCATGTGAAAAGTGTTTAAAGACACTCAGTACTTTTTCATTTCAAATCCAATCTTGAAAAAGACTAAAATAGATTATATCATAGCCATAAATCAAAGCTTCCCTGAAAAACTCCAAAAAACACATTAAAATCCAACTTGCCAAAACTATGCAAAATAAAAAGTAAAAACCCACTTTTAATGAAATAATTTGGACTTCAAATTAAATAAATTATAGAAAACTTTTGAAAATTCCGAAATGATCTATAAATAGAAGGGCATGGTAAGAATTCTTTACCATTTGTTTTTACCATTGTGAAAGTTTGGTGGTTGGAGTGAGAGTGAGGAGTTTCTATTGGTGCTTTGGCAAGTGTCTTCCATCCATTTGTTCCTTCAATATTGCTTGGAAGAGGTAAGGATCTTGTCCTTTCCTATCTCTTATTCAAAAAAGAGTTTTTTGTTTTTCTTTCCATTGTTTAACTCATGCCCAAAAAATTATTTTAGCTTGTTTTAAATTCAAAGAAAAGGCTAAAATAGGGAATTTTGTTTGATAGGAGGACTTTGACCATCCTTGAATGGTTATAGACTAGATAGGGGTAAAAAAAATTCCAAGCCATGAGCTTTTTTGGGTTCGGGCAGAGCGCGCAACGATGCTGATATTTTCACTTATATCCACTGTGTTTTTAGTTTTTGTATTTTATTTCATTTTTATTTCTGTAGTACTGATATAAGTGAAAATATTTCCATGCATATATTGGACCCGTACGTCCGAAAGGGATGTCCCCTATTGGTAGGATAGCAGGTACCAGGGACATGTTGTTATATCGCTCTGAAGATGATGAAGTTCTTAGATATCTTGAGGAGAACCTACAGCATTTGACTATGGGTATTCCTGACATGACTACTAAAGAGGTCCCTAGGCATTATCAGCACCATACTACAGGTGTCTCTAGACTATTTTATAGGATACTCTGCATAGTGGCTCAGGGTATTGCATACTATCATGAGCAGCACCAGGACGAGGATTAGTCCGCTTTGATATTCACTTTTTGTATATGTACTACTGAAAGATTTGAAGCTTCATATTTTTCCCTATGTATATGTGTATTCTGAACTTTTTAAAGTCCTAAACTATGATGGCACTGAAAGGTAGATGCTTCAACCCATTTTTGTATCTCAATACTACAGTTTTTATATATGAAAAACCTTTTATATTTACAGTTGTGTGTGTGGTAAATGTGATGCATGAGATAATTATCTACTTATGAATGTACATATATGTTGTTTATGTTTGAAATGGAATTTTTAAATATGAGCAATGTACCAGTCTAAGACATAATTAGCTAAGGAATCTGCCACAACATTTAGATGTCTCAGAATTTGTTGATATGTAACCTACTCAAAATACCTTTCTAACAACCTAACTCTTTGGAATGTACGAAGAAGCAGGGGATTTTAGATGGTGTAGTCCTGATGAAGCTGTTGAACAACTAGTTGAGAGTCTAGGTAAACCCTAATCTCCCTTACATAATAATCTAGGGCTTCCATCAACAATCCAACCACGGCTTGGTATTCCGCGAGATTGTTGGTGGAGGGACCTAAAAGAATACCCCCTGAACTCACCAGATCACTTGTAGGAGAGTACAATACCCAGGTTGTTGATGCAAGGTTAAGTGTATATCGATTAGCATCATCAACAAAACCAATAAAATTAGTCATCTATCGATTAGACAAAAGACATACATAAGTAGGGTTTTATGAAAACAGATTTAAAATCACACAAAAGACACTTTTCAAACCTAATACACAAAACAAACTATAAACAATATTTACAAAGACCCTATGCTAGATGACGTAGGCATGGTATCTTTTGAGGTAGAGCCCATTTTGGGGCTCTCCCAAAGGTATCCCATCGTAATCGACCAACTCATATGCCCCCTTCTCTAAAACACGACTGCCAATATAAGGCCCATGCCACATAGACTCAAATTTTCCTACCCCTAGCTTGTAACTCTTTTGGTCATAAGTCAAGAATAGGTCTCCTTCATTGAAGGAACGAGGTTGGACAGTCCTGTCATATTGAATTTTCATTCCTCATTTATGTGCCTCTTGGCTAAGGCCACATCGCATCGATTTTCATCAAGTTTGTTTAGATACAAGAATCTTTCTTCATCTGTACTAGTGTTGGGTAACAGTTCTACATAAATTTTTAAAGAGGGGATCTTGCATTCTATCGAAAGGTTTGCTTCCAGTATGTATACTAGTTGGAAGGGTGTAAAAGTAGTGGAAGTTTTAACAATAGTACTAAAGGCCTAGAGTGCAGAGAATAGATGCAAATATCAATTTGACTTGGCCTGCCCTACCATCTGGTGAAGCATTGTTTTTATCACTTTGTTTATGGCTTCAACCTGGCCATTGGCTTGAGGATAGTAAGGTGTAGAGTTATCATGATGAAACCCTAATTTGGTGTTGATATCTACCATCATTTTGTTTTGAAAATGTGATCCATGATCAGTCATAATGGCCCTAGAGATCTCAAATCTAGTAACGATATGGTTGAAGAAGAATAGTGCAGCTGTTTTCCCGTATTCGACATATGTGGGAATAGCCTCAGCCCATTTTGTAAAATAGTCCACAGCCATAATTATGTAGCCATGCCCCCCAACGGAGGTAGTTCTATACTGCATGAAGTCTATGCCCCATTTTGAAAAGGGGGCAATAGCTAAAATGGGATGGAGCAGAGCTGGATGGTTGCATTTCTTTGAGGTGAACATTTGACATGGCGGGCATTTCTTGACTATTTGAATGCAATCTTTGAAAATAGAGGGCCATAAATACCCTGCACAAAATATTTTCTGGGTAGTAGCCAACCCAGATAGGTGACCGCCACAACCTCCAGTATGGCAATCATTTAAAACAATCTCAGCCTCCTCATGTGTAAGACAACACCGTAAAATGGAGTCAACACCATGATGGTATAGGGTATCATTCAGGATAAGATATATTTTGTCCTGGTGGCGAATGTGATGACATCCATCGTGATAAGCAGTGGGATGATATCGTAAAGTCTGGAGATACAAAATGATGTCTCCATACCAAGGGTCAGTCGTACTAATGAGAAACAATGATTCATTGGGTAATGAATCAATGGGCTTTGTATTCTCCTTAGTATGGGCAAGGTCATATATGAGCTCTGCAAACACAAGAGACTTCTTGGAAGTAATCTTTGCAAACTCCAACTCAAATTCCTAGAGAATTACAATCCATCATGAGTATTTTCCCCCAAGCACTTGACGTGTCCGTACGTAGTACATGGGGTTAGAGTCAAAATAGACAGTGGTGGTGTGACGCAAGATATAATGATGGAACTTCTGGACCACAATGACCATCGCTAGAGAAATTTTCTTCACATGTGAATATGGGTTTCAGAGTCTAGGAGACTCTAACTCGCGTAGTAGATCACATGTTCCCGATTGTGTTCATCTGTTTGGACAAGGACCATGCCTATGGTAGACAAGGAAGTAGCCACATACAAGGAATAATCCTTAGTAGAATTGGGTGGTTACAACATTGGTGCATGGATAAGTGCATGCTTGATATTGTCAAACATGCGTTGCACGAAATCATCCTAGACAAATGGTGCATCCTTTTTAAGCAACCTCATGAAACAATGTGTCCTTTCTGCATAATTGCAGATGAAACAACGTAAAAAAAATTTCTTCCCTTGCAAACTCTGGAGTTCGGTTATGTTCGTTGGGGTAGTTAGGGAAAGAATAGCTTCAATATTCAAGAGATCAATACGGATTCCATCTTTAGAAACAATGAATCTGAGGAGTCGGCCAGTTTCTACACAAAAAAAATATTTATGGGGATTCATACGAATATTGAAATGATGACACCTAAGAAAAATATCTCTCAAATCATCGACATGGATATCCCGCTGCTTGGAATGGGTATGTAGATCATCAAGATAAGGTTCCACAACATGTTTGATGTCATGAAAAGCATATGACATGGCATGTTGGAATGTTGCGCCAACGCTTTTCAAACCAAAAGGCAGTTTACGGTAGGAAAAGGTTCCCCATGGGAAAATGAATGCTATCTTATGTTGGTCGAAGGGAAGAATCTCATTCTGGTTGTAGCCACAGAAGCCATCCATGAAGGAAAAAATAATGCTTTTAGCACAGCTATCGATTATCTGATTGATGTAGGGAGTAGGTAAATTGTATTTTGGACAAGCCCTATTCAAATCCCTGAAGTTGATACAAACCCTAATAGTGCCTTGCTTTTTGTTTACAGGGACTATGTTGGACACCCATTGAGTTAAAGGTACAGGGTAAATGAAATTAACCTTTAGACATTTTTCAACTTCTTCTTTAATGGCTGTTGCTTTTCACAGATGAAATTGTTGTAGTTTCTGGCAAACGGGCTTGGCATCATGATAGGTTTTGATATTGTGAACAATGATGGAGGGATTAATATCTAGCATTTCCTCATATGTCCAAGTGAAAACATCTCGAAATTATTTGAACAAGGATGTATATGATTGAACCTTGAAAGGTGAAGAGTTCTAGCCTATATAAATGCTCTCTAAAATGCTTGGTTTGACTGATATGTCCATAGGCATGTTTTTTGTAATATTACATAGATTTCCTTTAGACTCGACACCCCGAGTGAGGATGGGAGACTGAGGATCCATGGTTGTATCAGATGAAACAACTAGGGAAAAGTGTTCTTATACCATATGGCAAGGGGGAAGGAAAGAAGGTCAATGATGATGGTCTTTCCAGGGAATCTCATCTATTGACATGAATTCCATAATGGATTCATCTGTGGGAAGTGTATGTGAAAGATAATCTAGAGATGGGGGGGGTTGTCAAGCCAATATGGTAGGTGATAATAATTTGAGGCCACCAACAAATGGTCATTGATGGTAGAATCACTAGTGGATTGGATAGCGTTATAAAATTCTTCAAAAGGAGTGAGAGGTGTTGATTCATCAGCAATCGATTTTCCTTTGTCTATAAAAGTGATAGAAATCATATTGATAGATGTAGTTTGTGAAGCAGGAGGAGGATTAGACAAGGGAAAGACTCCGATGAGCAATGAGTCTTTGATAAGTCCTAGTCATATGTCCTGATACTATGGGGTATTCAGAAGCGGAACACTACTTTCAACATTGGTGATAGTACCTGGTGTGATGAAATCTAACTGGTCTATAGTGACAATCCTTCCTTGGAATGGGATCTGGATGATCCAAAAAATGGTCGATGCTATAGCTTGCATAGCATAAAACTAGTTACGTCCTAGGAGTAGGTTATAGTCCAAAGGAGCATCAATGAACTCAATGTGAATGGGTACTGACTTGCCCCCTAGTTCAACATGGATGGAAGGCAGTAATCCATAAGGTTGAAAGCCATGGCATTCAAAAGCCTTAAGGGTGGTAGGTGAATGGTTGATTTCAGGAGAAATGATGGCTGTCAACAAGATAAAGACATGACTGATGTAGAGGATCCCTCATATAAAACAGTACAATGAATGGTTTTTCCAGCAATTTTAGTGGATATATGAAAATCCAATTGGTGTGAGAGTTGGGTTTTAAAATCATCCAATTTGAAAGTGATGATGTAACTATTTTCAGGATCCAGAGCTCCAAGTGCAGTAAGCAAGTTTTTCCATTTGATGGGATAGATTTGGAGTACTTATAACGGCGACATAGCGTAGAGTGCTTGAGCCAAATCTTCTACTATGTTATAATATTAGGCAACACATGCGTTAGGGTTGATAATGGACTTACAAAGGGTACCCTTGGGTGGGTGGAAAATTGCTTATGGAATGGGTTTCTCAATGTGAATACCGTTACTAGGAGGAGGTGTGGAAGTGGAAGGTTTTTCAGGTGGAACTTCATCATATTTCTTTTCGTGAGGAGGGTCATAGATATGTGATCTTGTGTTTAAGTTAACCATTTTTCCAGACATCATTCTAACTTCATTGGTAGATGAAGATGACTCATGCAAGGATTGATGATCGATTAATTGTTGTTGGGTGGGGAAAGGATCTTTAAGAACTACAGGGGTGGGTGAAGTTTTAAAAAATTTACAAACTTCCTCACGACGAGGACATTCCTTAGTGAAATGACCCCCCCCATAGATTAAACAAGGATATTTTACCTTTATTTTATTTTTTGAATCAGCATCTGAATTTTGTGATTTATTACCCTCCTGTTGGTTATCAGGTTTTTTAGATTTATTTTTCCCTTTCTTATTTCCACTAGAAGATTCAGCAGATTGAACCACATTCACTTCAGCAGAAGCAACAAGAGAGGGTGCAATTTTGGAAGGTGGACTTGTTGGTGAGGTGGTTTGATTTTGCTTTTTAGAATATTTTGTTGTTGTTTATGTCTAAAATGAACCAAGTATGTCATTAGTGGGTGGTTTAGTTGTGGGTCTTGATGGATCAGTTTGTGGGCCGAGGAGCATGAGAAATCAAATCATACAAAGTGCCTGATTGGGAATAAACCAAATCAAGGTATTGAGCATAGCTAATAGCCTCTTCCTCGGTAATAGTGCCTCCCATGGCGACATCTATAGCAATGGGTGGAAGTAAAGAGTTTGTAAACCAATCAGCCAGTAACTGATCAGGAATGGGAGCCTTGATTAACCTACATCTTCTTCTCCATTCATGGATAGGATCAGAGATGTGGGATGATGTGGTATGTCAAAGCGATGTCAACAGGTCTGTACCCATTTTGTACCACATGGGTAACTGAACCATTAAGAAATCCATAGCTAGAGCATTAAAATCCCAAAAAGAGTGTTGTGGTAGCTCTATATACGATTTGGCAACAATTCCCATTAGATTTATTTGGAATAGTCGAAGACAAATCGAACCATCCATCAAATAATTGGATTAACACCATAGATGAAAAGTCATCACATGGTTCTTAGTATCTTCACTAAGTTTACCATCAAATTTAGGTATATTTGAAGGTAATTTGACTAGAATAACAGGCCAAGAGGGGTCATGATGAATCGTGTCATTGATCAATCTAGACAAATATGGAAAATCTAGTGTTGCCAAAAATGGCAATTGCTGATTGGGTTGCAGGTACTAGTAGTACTGATATGGCATTTGTTGACTAGTAGGGCTGTAGGAAGATTGATAAATAGGTATGGATGATGACCCCAAGGATTGTTGATTAGGTTTTTGTTTATTCGAAGGTCCCCCAGATGAAGGGTTACCTGAAGGAGGTGGTCCTCCGGGGGGTGGTCCTCTAGATCCTCTAGACCCTCTGGATCCGTTGGGTCCTCCAGGTCCACTAGGTGGTAGTCCATAGGATCCTCTGGGTCCACCAAGTGGTGGTCCACTAGATCCACCGAATCCACCAGTTCCACTAGGTGTTGGTCCATCAGATCCACCAGATCCACCAAGTGGTGGTCCGTTGCATCCACCGGATCCTCTAGATCCTCCAGGTCCACTAGGTCCTCCTGGTCCTCCAAATCCACTAGGTCCTCTAGGTCCTATAGGAGGTCCTCTGAGTGAAGTTCCTCTAGGTGGAGGCCCATATCCTCCAGCAATAGGGACATAAGCGCCTTTGTAAGATGCTACATTGGACCAATTCGGTTGTCCCCATGGTACAAATGCATTTCCATGGCAGGGAACTTCAGGATAGGCTCCCCCCGAGAGAATAGGTTGATAATATGATTGAATTGAGGGGGGGGGGTGTTGATTCTTGAGATATGTATATCCCAAATAAAGAGGATTAATGGTAGCTTGGACCCATGAGGGCCCTCCCTGACCGGAAGGAAGAACAACCATAGTGGAATTGGGAGGAAGGTGGTTTGATGTTGGTGGTCCAGTAGGTAAATTTTTCCCCGTGCTAGAAATAGTCCCTCTAATAGGCAATGAATTTTGGACTAGGGATTTCCCCCCTAGGTGCAGAGGCTTTTGGATAGTTTGGAATATATGGGGAATTCTAATTGGGAGAGGGTGTCTAAATTGGATCATGATCAGGAGATGGGGTGGAAACTGGTTTCTATGTAACCATATTTTGAGTTGGTAATTATGGAAGTTGAGCTACATGTGGTGATGAAAGGGAACGATATCCAGGTGGGGTGGTTCTTGAAGGGTTGGGATGAGATAAGTACCTCTATTTTTAAGTTCTTCGACCTATGCGCATTTCCTATGCATACGCTAAAAAGATTCTCGAGAAATTTCTTTGTTTGACGTAGCATTTTGAAATCTTGTTATCAAAGGAGCAAGTATATCAGGCTCCAATTTAGTGGTAGCAATTCTATATCCAACAATAGTTTGTCCTAGCGATGTTCTCCAAAAAGGAGCATTTGGGCCATATTCTTCCCCTGTAGTTTCATCAGGAGGATGATTTCCAATCCAATTGGATGATCCAGGTTGATCCTCCATTGGAAAGTGAAAGGATGTGCTAGCTTTAGGAGTCAGCTGGACCAAAGGGTTGTTATAAACCGAGAACTCTTCTCTAGGTTCAGTAGCTAGAGTGGTTTCCATATGAACTTCAGCTGAAGCTGGTCATTCCATGGTTACCCCTTCTTGTCCTTCCATGGATGGAAGAGAGTGAAGAGGCAAACCCTGCAACCTACGGGATTGACGCCTCACAAGTTTTTTAGCCATGGTGGTGGCCGAAAGTCTTCTAATCTTGGTCAAAAAAGGAGGAAACATCACAAAAACAAACATACATAGAGCTAAAGGTCGCAAGCATTCTTAAGTGATAGGATGGGTTCAAAATAGTTGGTCTCTCACTAGGATTGTCCAGAAGGTGCAACTAGTGATATACGTCAAGGGTACGTGAATAGTAATCTTCTTGAATGTTGTTTTCGTTGTATTTATCCAAACAATATAGATAAAGTGCTTTTCACAGTTGGATAAGGAATCCTAGTGGGGTCTCCTGATATACAAAAGGTATGTGGGATCTCAAATCGGTAGTAGTGCTGTCTAATGCACAACCATTCACAAGAGGCCTTCCGATACACAATTGAGTACGTGAAGTACCTTTCTATATACCTCAAGGGTACGTGAAAGGTTGTTCAATATATCGACTGTGTGTGGATAAACCACATGAGTCCAGGGTTGTAGTGAAAACAAATTAATGACAACTACTACGTTTTATGATTCTCGAACACATCTCTAACCTATCAGTAAATTTTCTATACAATTTTAACTTAAAGCTACGGTTACTTTTATCTGAATGATTAGGTGAATGTTTGTGAGGTGTTGTCTCCAGTAACAAAAATTAAATCTATATGCAAAATCACTTCTTTGAATTCATTGAGACCTAATTAGGGTAAGGAAGAGACCTTCTCTTTTCTTTCAAAAAAGACACCAAAAAATTCCACTTTCAGCAATCAAAACAAGATCTTAATCAAGATGCAAAAGAGAATTCTTTCAAACAAAAATATTTTTCAAACAAGCACTCAAAAGTCTCTGAAATGCAGGAAAGAAAGCCGAGCCTCTAACGTGCATGCAAAATTAATTTTTGCTACAACATCAAAAAGACCTATTCTTCTAAATCACTCATGCAAATGAACATGAAATTTTCTTAAGCATAACCAAGAGGAAAATAACACGATTCTTTTTGTATTTTTTCTATAAAATATGAGGCACACAAAGCAATTTTTAAAGGAAAACTAACTCTAGAAGTAGGCTATAGGCTTTCATTTCAAAGCAAAACTTTTCAGACACTTTCTCAAAAAAGCCAAAACTGAACTATTTTCCACTTTCCTTTATGAAAATGAAGAAGATAACATATTTGGAACTGAGCTCAAAAGAGAGAATCAGATTTGAAGAAAACAGTAAACTCAGACAACAAGGAAACAAGTAGAACATAGGAAAATATTTAGAGAAATAAGCAGTCCAAACAAGTTTGAAAAATAACATTTTCAAGCAAAATTTAAAAATTTTTACAGAAAGTTTTTCGAAGGCCTACCTTAGTGAACTGAAGAGGTTTGCACACTCGCGCCGTCAACACTCTATCAAGGAATTATCGATGCACTTGGGAAAAATACAAAGGCCTCCCTAAGGAGATGGGTGGTCTATCAGCCAAAGAGAGGTGCACCATCCAAACAGTAGAAGGAAAGGCACAAAGGTTCGCATGAGAAACTAGAAAACACTAAGTTGGACTTAAAAGGGGTGAAAAATACTAAAAAAAAGGCAATAATCAGAAACGTAAGATGAATGGCTAACCTTATTAACTGAAATGACTAAAAGGAGAGAGAATAACCTTCATATATGGAATGGTTACCGAAGTTTGTAGATCTGACTAGATCTACACCAGATATGAGTGGATATTCCCCAGATATGACCAGAATAAGATATTCCCCAGTATGGTCACCAATTTTGTTATCAGGAATTCTCAATTAGTGCAGAAACTATTTGTTCCTCTGCACTGTAAGTCATAAGCATAAAACAAATAGACACAACAACAAATCCTTCCCTTAAATAATCAAATTAAATAACATTAAACACAATATACCTCAACCTTAGATCTCTTTGTCTTTTCTTCAAAAGTATTTTCAATGATTCAATACCTGCAAAACAGATCAAAAGACAGACAAGATGAGAGCATCATGATAAATTGATTATTTATATTAGTGATCAAGGAGTCCGATAATATCTAATTAAAATAAATGCATCAAATATATAAAAGGGGAATGTATTTGTATTAATTATGAAAGAGATAGAAGTACAACCAAAAAGCCTTGATATCGATGGCTTTGATTTCTATAAGAACATCTACAATCCTCTATGACTATGAAGATCTCTCCAGGCACAAGCTAGTTCTACTTTTCCTCTAATTCAGACTTCAATCCAACATGATAAGGGTACTTTTCTTTGCCTCCCTCACTCACATCATGAAGGATTCATTTATAGGCCCAAAACCATGAGATTGACTTGGGGGAATGGATAGAATGTGATCCCTATAGGTGAGGGAAGCAAATGCCACCTCTCCCAAGCATGTAGGAACTGACTCCATGGGGGCTTCCACATGGAAGCTTCTAGAAACTTCTTTTTTCCTATGTTTTGACCATCGGAGCTCTTGGTAGAAAGGACAGGTGCGCTGACCTAGGGTTTTATCAAGGTAAAAGGGAAACAAATTTCTTTAATCCACTGTGAGAAGCACCGTCAACACTTTGTGTAAAAAGAGAAAAGGTGTCAAACCTTTAAGATATGGAAAAAATACATCTAAAACCACTTATACTATGAAACGAGAACTTCATACTATGAACGAGAACTCTAGCCATAAAAACGATGATTTTTGCATAAAAAACACCAAAAACACCCTCCAAATAGAAAAGTGTTGATACCAGTATACATGTTTTATTTTTTGGGGTAAAAAATAGAGCCATGGCCTAAACATCCCATATTGTTGTTTACAAAAGCTTTAAAATCAGCCCCTAAATTGGAAAAAGATTTTTTTCGTCAAGAGATAAATTACAACTTTTTTTAAACTTTCATATTAAACAAAAACAAATATTCCATCAATAATTTCACCACTCTAACCATATAAAATCAAAGAAATTATGATGCGATTCATAATGAAATCATATATTAGACCATACAAGAACAAATGATTCATATAAATATTAGAAAACTCCTTTAGAGTTTCAATTACAAACATCATACTAATAAAAAACATCTAAAATGTTCCATGTGAAATTATTCAAATTCATCGATGGATTCTGACACTCCATCTGAATCTATATTTTCTGCAGAGGAAGTACTGGATATAATAAAAAAGAATTAAAAAGAAAATAAACCCCTAATCCCCTAAACCCCCCATGACATTACATTAAGATCATAATTAAGCTCAATCCATTTGCAACAAAATCACTTCTAATTCACAATATCAAGACTTAGAGTATGTCTTATTTACAATTTTACTGTGTATGCATGCTTATGGATTTTTTCAACTCATATAAGTTGCACAAACTTAGATATTATTACAATATTAAATGTTGTTAATCTTTAATACACTCCACACATTCCTTTGATTACTCATAATCGTGATCTTTTGCAATTGTATCTTATTCTTCATAAGAAGTCAGGAGAGACATATAATCACATTGAAAAAATTGTATTTGATACAATTATAATAGTCTCTCTCTCTCCTTCATTTTTTATCCAAAAAAACACCCGATATAAGTCTTAGGACATGCGAGTTCTTGTTTTTTTTCTATAAAGTTATATCATTTTATAAGGTCCTTAACCATTATACTACATGTTTCATTTGACTTCTATATTTGAAGAATTCTTATAATAAATGGTATGCAAGTAAAACTATTAATTGAAAATGTCTTTGTGGTTTGAAGGTGAGCTATTTTCTCATATAAAATTTACAATTTTGTTGATGCAAAATGGATCAGACAAGATCACAAGGAATCCATTGCAAGAATTGAATCCAACCAAGGCTATTGGTGACTATGAGATAAAAACATGGCTAGCTTTAGGGATCAAGTCTAAAAAGAAGTGGGTGGAAAGAAAAACAAAGGTCGTCTCTCTTTAGCACAATATATTTACCTATGTAATGTTATAGTTAGTTTGTTGGTGTCTCAAATTGTAGCATCAAAAAAATACTTATTATTTTCTTTGTTATAGGAAAAAAGGATGCTCAAGATAGATGACACTAGAAATGGGGTTGCTAGTATGCATAGATCCCAAGGTTGATCTTACTAGAGTCGAAAGTGATTTACATGATTCCATTTCAAAGAAAATTTGTATGGGTAAAAGTAATCCATTTGTTGAATGAAGAGATTGTGTTTTTTACCCCTTCTATGAGATTGTGTTATTAATACTTATTGAGACAATGTATAATTGATAATTAGATTAATGAATTAATTCATGTTCATGCATATAATATATCATATAAGTTTTCTATATCCATGTAATTTGGATTTGGAGTTTAGTCATAACTAGATCCATATAAACATACATGCATTTTAAATTCGGTCTCTTAGGGATTTTGAGGTGTAAAAAAATTAATATAATCAAAATTTACATTTCAAGAAATTTAAAGACATTCAAATAGGCTACACATTATCTAAAGCAAATTAACCTATATCATATATCAAACCATCATATGCACAATATATAACAAAGAATGCAAGTATTTTTATTAATAAAAAGGGGAAAACAAGTCACATTCACTTGATATGTGTAAGATATTATAGATAAGGAAATTAAAGACATTATATAACAAATAATGCAAGTATTTTTATTAATAAAAAGGGGAAAACAAGTCACGTTCACTTGATATGTGTAAGATATTATAGATAAGGAAATTAAAGACATTCAAATCCGCTATACACTATGCAATACAAATTATCATATATCAAACCATCATATGCACGATATATAACAAAGATTGCAAGTATTTTTATTAATAAAAAGGAGAAAACAAGTTACATTCACTTTAGCGGAATAACGATTGGAATGTTGTTACTAATTACTTATGCGTTACAGAGGACTAAAGTCTAAAAGTCCATAATACGTTTCAATTTTTACAGATTTTCTTCCTGGCTTGTGTGCGACTGAGGAAAGAATTCCATAATGCAAGGCGGGTCACACCCAGAGTATTTGCGCGCTTACTAGGAACTTGAAATCCTTCCAGCCAGAATGAACATAGCTTGCAAATTTTTGGTAGGTGATGATAGGAGAGTTTGCTGGAAAAGGGAGAGGGATTGGAGCTCCACTCCCTTGGGTGCCAAAGGGCGGCCCCTCAAGAGCGGCGCGATTCTCAGAATCGTGCCACTCTTGAGGGGTGGCCCTTTGGCACCCAAGGGAGCAGAGCTCCACTCCATACTCCCTTCCCTCCTTCTCCCTATGCACATCGTAAACCTCACCTAAGAATTCCATAATGCAAGGTGGGTCATGCCCAGAGTATTTGCGCGTTTAATGGGCACCCGAAATCCTTCCAGCCAGAATGAACACAGCTTGCAGTTTCCTGGTAGGTGATGATAGGAGAGTTTGCTAGATAAGGGAGAGGGTGCGAAGCTCCGCTCCCTTGGGTGCCAAAGGGCCGCCCCTCAGAATCGCTCCCTCCTCCCTTCCCCTCTTCTCCGTGTGCACGTAAACCTCATCTAAGAATTCCATAATGCAAGGCGTGTCATGCCCAGAGTATTTGCGTGCTTAATGGGCACTCGAAATCCTTCCAGCCAGAATGAACACAGCTTGCAGTTTTCTGGTATGTGATGATAAGAGAGTTTGCTGGAGAGGGAGCGAAGCTAGGCTCCCTCGGGTGCCAAAGGGTCACCCCTGAGGAGTGGCGCGATTCTCAAAATCGCACTGCTCTTGAGGGGTGGCCCTTTAGCACCCAAGGGAGTGGAGCTCAGCTCCCTCCTCCCTTCCCCTCTTCTCCCTGTGCATGTAAACCTCGCACAGGTGTATGCAGGTAAATTGATCACAAATACACAGTCATGTTGTTGAACTTCAGTATGGAAATATCCACGTTGGAGCTCCAAGTTCTGGAATTCTTCGATCTATAAAACTAATGTGTGTAATAGGCTATGATCATCTCTAGACATTAACAAGTCCACACGATAGAGCCATTAACAACACTATTGCTTCCTCCTTGTCTCGTCCAAAAACCCTTTGGAATGCAGAATGGGAACTGGTAGTTTCCATATGAATAGGACTTTGAGAGAAATTCTTGAATGATGAGATTGACAGTCTGGTTCGTTTCTTGAAATGCACATTAAAATTTTCTGCCTTTTCCTCTCAATTATTAGCCAGCTTCTGCTGCAATGTGATCGATGTTTCCAAATGCAGAGAACACTCACCTAGCCCTTCTGTATCGAATCCTGCATGCATTGCACAACGACTGTAAAGTTCCCCTTCATAATTGAACAAATGCATTTCCATTAACTTACAAAGCCATCGTAGAGCGACATAGAATTACCTTAGCCCAATAGCCTACCAAAAAGATTTGATCAATTTAATTCCATCGATGCCTGGAGCTGGACCTATCTTCCTTACTATACTAAGCGCCTGGCTAACTCATTTCTTAACATTAACGGTGGATCAAGGACCCCAAAACACCTGAGAACGATGGAGATCGTACCTATGAAATCGTTAATTCCATAAAAACAATCAACATATGAGCATATTGATCATGAAGTTCACCAAGTCGATTTGCAGGTATGCATGTTATGAAAACTTACTTTGGAGATTTCACATAAATAAGAATTTTGTTTTTAGAGATGTAATTTCATATCTTTATTGAACTTGGATTCTTTTCCTGATACTTTCAAAATTTAATAAGAAATAAAATTTATTCGTATCCATTAAGATAACGTTTTAAATTTATTTTTTTTGTGGGTATCTGATCAAATTTTAAATGTTAAAGTTACTATTTTAAAGAATCAAACCTTGCTTAATCAAAGTTCGCACGAAATGAAAACTATATTGTTAGTTACAGAGTTAACTAGAAAATATTTGTATAAAACAAATATTAGTTACTTGTTGATGGAATTTAAATGATTTCTTAATAATTTAAAATAGCGTTTAATATATAAATAATAAAGCGAATTGTGAAATGCCTATTGCCTAATAAAAAACATCAAGTTCCAAGTTTGAAAATGTACCCATTGGGCATATAGTGTAAATACATTTGCGTAAAGTCTAAAAGCTAAAAGCTAAAAGAAGTTAGAATGATTATTTTTAAATGTCTACAATTTATAAAATCAATGTTTTTTGGGGGGTTAAAAATGCATAAAATTAGAGTGAAGTCTAAAAGCTAAAAGAAGTTAGAATAAGTTTTTTTAAATGTCTAAAATTTATAAAATCAATGTTTGTTTAAGTTTAAAATCCATAAATTAGAGTGAGAAATGATGTCATCTATTGATGACTTTTTTTTCATGTTAAGTAATTAAATTATTTATTTATAAATTTTGGTAAGCGTAAGAAATTTATTGTTTTTGGAATTTAAATTAAAATATTATATTAGTGAAAAAGTAGATTTCTTAACATTGTCTTGAATAAAACTACAAATAAATTAAATAATCATTCAAATGGACAACTTTAATATGTTTGAATAATTTAATCAATGAAACATTCAATGAAGTCCACTTTCATGTGTTTTGGAAAGTTTTTAACAAGTCAATCAAATAGTGTGGTTTTCATTTTTTAACTAATAGCTTTATATATTAATGACAAATTATAACCTCTTAGAATTAAATCTTTTTAGTTTAACTTCTTTTTTATAGATTTTTTCAAGGTTTTTATAAATTTATTTTCAAAACATTTTAGTGATATTTGATTTTCTTTATGTAGAGAAAGGATTTATACAATTCAAGTAGGTGAGATGTGTCACTACTTTAACACTGATGTGGTAGATGTATGATCCAAAAAGAAAATATAAAGCTAAAGAACAAATTTTAATCAAATAAATCACATTTATTTATATAAACTCATAATTCTATTTTAATATTTAAATTATATAATGATAAAGATTTAAACAAGATCTAATCAAATTTGTCTTAGAAATGTAAACTTCATGGAATATTGTAATTCTTCATGGTCTTTATTCTAAGAATAAATGGTATCTCCAATAACGATTGATAAGAGCAACACCTACACGCCACGAGACCATTTCACATCCGACGCCCCACTCCAAAACATGCTACAAACTAATAGGAAGAGTTCAAAATATTTCGATTTTATCATATCTCTCATCATTGGAATATGGATGACTTACTTTACAAACAACATGCATGAATTGGACATTCTAATATGATGGGCACTATAGGGAGTTGGCCAAAACCATATCTAAGTGCAACATATTAATTCATCTTCCACCTCTTCATCAAACGCCCTAAATTCCTAAGTGGACTAAGAGAGAGTCTATCTTTAGGCTAAGTTTAGTTACATGGACTCTTACATGGACTAGACCACTAGAGGGAGAGGGTTTACTCATAAGCTCATAGTATTAACTAGAATTATTATAGAAAACAAACTACAACGGACCATAGAATGGATATGCAAGTGAAATGTATATATCTATTTTACTTGACTTATACCCACCACTTTCTATAGACTTATACCCACCACTTTCTATAGTTTCTTTTTACTTATTTGACTCGGATCAATGATAAATGTTGTCCTTTTATATTTATTGTAGTTGGGTAAGCTCCATATAAGTAATATATGTAAAATGTTAAAATGTTTAACATGAAGGAGCAACGGTAATTATTATATGAGTAGTCTATTTGTTAGACGCTTTTTACTTTTTGGTGAAGTTTTAATTGGAATTAGGTTAATTTTTATTTTTTTCAAATATGAATTGTGAAGTGTCTAGATCATTTTTTTGAAGCCATAAATGGATTCGGCATCCTCAAATACCCCAAGGGAACCAAGATTGTGCAAGTTTAGCAATGATCATATCATATACTTTTTCAGGAATTAATCTAAAATTTCTATCATATTATGTGAAAAACAAGGGAGAAAAATAAAACCTCAAACATTTCTAATGTTATTTACAAATATATGGTATAGTTTTTCTTGAATTTATGTGAATCGTCACTTTTTGGAAAATACTATGAAATAGTATTATTTTTATACAAAAAACTATGAAAATCCATTGAAAATGGTTTTAAATGTCTTTATTTTCTTAGTTTTTTTAAAACATTGTTAATAAAAATGTCTTATTTTAAAGAAAAATTTTCAAAATGTATATGGTTTTCATTGTAACTTGCTTCTAAATGTATGTTATTTTGTTAAATTTCTAAAAAACACACTTGAAAATAGAAATTAAAAATATTTTACGACAAAGATGATTCAAAGGCCCAAAAAAGTGCCTCAAAATGAAAATGTGTGATACTGGTATCAACCCTTTTTGAAACAGAGGTAATAATAGCTACTAAAATTAGGAGAGAGAAAAACGAGAACTATGTCGAGTTCTCGTTTCACGGTATAAGTAGTTCCAAGTCATCTAAGGTCCAGTATCTCAGAAGGAAAATGATCAATGAGGAATTTCCAAAAAGGATGATGGGAAGTGTGTGTTATGGAGAGAAATTCCTATGGCTTGGGGTACCACAATAGACAACTTGACTCCAGAAATCAATCCTTTCCAATATGCAATAGAAATTAAATGTCTAACACTAAAGGATCATACCTCGTACCTTATTCTAGACGGTTGAAGTAGATCCCCGTTGAGCTTTCCAACTTCAGCTTGAATTGATAGATTACTTCCTCAACAACAAGTAAACAATACAAGAATTCTATATATCATGGTGTTAGATCTATTCTAGCATATATAATCAATAATGTATAAGCATTTGACATAATCCAATGGATAAAATATATTTGGACAGGAAAAGATATTTCTATTAATATAAGATAGAGATTACAAGATACAACCTCTGTCGGCACGTCTGCGAACTGGAGAAACTGAATCCCCCACTTGGGCCTCCACCACTTCAATCCTCCATCACTAGATAGAAAGCTCACAAGAAAAAGGTAAGCTTGGGAAGAACACAAAAGTGCTCCAAGGGACAAAGGGATGCAGACTCAAGCATAAGTTCCGGCAACAATGGGCTATAGTTTCTTTGCTCTCAATTCTCTCTTATGCCTTCAATGTACCAAGGGGTTCCTTATATAGATTTTCAAAGGGGTAATGAAAGGTCGAATCCGAGCGATCTCAAGGAATAGGGAAGGCTAGGAGTCAAATGAGTCGGATCCATGTCAAGGAAAACTCCAAAAAGATTTGGATTTTGTACACATCCCGATGTACGTGGTTTTAGTGGTCAAACCCGCATATATACACGCTTATAGGTTTAAAAGTTGTGTGTATCATTTTTCACATGTTTTTAGGGATGGTCAAGGAAACATCAAAGGACAAAAAATGGTCCATGGGGTCTAAGGAGTCTGCAGCGGGACAGGGGAAGGCCATACAAAGTGTAATTCACCTGGAGTGGTGAAATCAGCTATAACAGATGCCCTCTAATGTGTGAGGTCAGAGGGGTCATACGATGGCTGAAATACATTATAAGTCCATCCTAGAAGTGGAGTGATGAAGGATCCCAAATGGAAGACCAGCCACCCAATCAACATAGTATAATAATACAACTATGCATATAACTGCAAATACATATAGCAGTCCCGGATACATAAGAGTACAATGGCCATGAATAGGCATGATACAAGATATCACACAAGTGATCATCGCCACGTACAATATACATAGATCAGAATCTCCATGATGAAGATATAAAAAGGACTATGATCTCCATAGTGGATGAAGATATATAATAGATCAAGATCTCCATAGTGGCTGGAAATATCTGACATATACTGGAATCAATTCAGGAGAGCTGAAATCTCATGAACACTGGCATGATCAAGGAGGTAGCATATAAGAAATGCCACCAGTCTGGAAAGTCTTCTACACAAACCGCTACGAGTACATGTCCTACTATGTGAATAGAGGTGTCGAGGTTGAACATAATAGTCCATTGTCTGATTACCGGTCATTAATGTATACCATTAATAGACACGATATCACCCACTGATGATGAAAATGGGAATCAAGGTACTAGAGTGCAAACTAACAAGTGTGAATAAATGTGTTGGGGTTGAACACTTGAGAGGATCCATCGATCAGGGGACATTGATGTATTCCCAAAGACTGTCGATGGCGAGAGAACCTACCATTGATGACTGCAAGTCTCAAGGAACTCAAAATGACCCTAGATTCCAATCCCAGAATAAATGATCTGAAGTCATTGGGATGAAATAAGGTGCATGAACTAGTAACTGTACCGGGAATGGCTGAAATACAAAGTCAAGATAACTGAGGAATGGCCAAATTAGGTTTCAAATTCCTTCGCACAAGATCATAACGGTGTATGGTGACTAAATGAAGGCAGCATATACTTGATATACAAACTAGGACATCTCTGTGACACAAGAGGCATCGACAGAGGCTCCATAGGGACTGGAAGCTTAACCAGTCGATGGAGATAAACTCAGATAAATGAGTACAGCTCCTAAAGTCAAACTATAACCCAACCAATGGATGTGATATACAGTGCTCTATTCAAAGGCGACACGTCTCGACAGCTGCCAAAGATAACATCTTTCCTTGCCCGGCTTTTTGGTTTTTTGGTTTTTTTTGGACTTTTTCAATTATTTAAAAATCTTGAAAAAAGAATAAAATAAATTTATAGTTACAGACTAGGAGGAGACGAGTGTCATAAGGGAAAACAAACTAGTTCCAAGAAGTGGAACATACCTATTCTCAATGCAAGGATACATGTGTAGGATATAGACACTCGGGGGAAAATCCCCTCCCGGTAAAAAGGGAAACAAGCTGTGAAGGATATAAAAAATGGCTCTGCATGGCTAGAGATGAGACAAGCTCGGGCTATATGGCTGAAACGCAATGTCAGGAGAGCCGGCATAAAGCTCAATAAGACAGGAAAATCTCATGATAATGCATTCACAACTTGACATGAGGGAGTCCTGAGGGAAATAGGCCAGCATAAGATCAAGAGGAGTATGAAGCTCTTGCGAAATGTCATGGTAGTACTATACAACAAACTCCCACACCCTAAAACAAAAAACATCGGCATGGGCACCAAATGAAAATAAGGCACTAACTAGGGTACCCATGTAAGGTGAAGTTCTACCACTCATATCATGGCACATCTAAACAGTAAGAAGGTTCCATGACATAACGGAGTGGGTTCGTACCTAAAGTCATGGTGATATGCTCATAAGGTCATGCAAAATGAAAATGGTGGTGAAACCTAACCTATATGCTAGTTTAGACATGATACCTGATATCGGCACGAATGGGTCAATCCAAGGGCTGAAATGATACTGAAAAAGGTCCTCTACAACATGAATTATGTAAAAAATAGTCCAAAATGGTTAGAAAATGTCGAAACTATAGGAAAGGGGGTAAAATTTTTCAAATATTTGAAATTTTTTTATAAATAGTAAACAATTCAAAATATTATAAAACATTTGAAACTTTTACCCATTTGAGCTTTGATTTTCAACAGTGAATTCCAGGAGATCCAGCCGGCAGAATCCACTACCGTTTCTTCTAGGTATTTACCCATGCTCTTCTCTTTCATTTTGATGTAATTTTCATGAAATTCCATGGTCAAATAAGGTTTTTAGGCCACCCTAAAATGAGCACTACGTCCCACACGAAAATCGATGTTTTTCCGCGTATAGGGCTGGACATACGCAGAAAATGGCCTCAAACCCACGTACATACGCGGTTGTTTTGAAAACAGTTGTGTATGAGGCTGCACATATGGTTTTTTCAATAAACTGATGGGAAAATTTGCAATTTCTTGTGCAAGATGGTCCTAGAGTGGAGAGAGCGTGAACATGGTGAAGTAGAGGAAGCAATAAGGGCCGATCTAATGGCTCAACAGGCTCTATATGCATGTGGACTCTACAAGTTTTGGTGTCTTGGTGGTTTGAGGGCCAAACCAAGACTATTACAGATGCTGGTGGATTATTGGGATCCAGACTTAGAGTCCTTCCAGATTGATGGGATGTCCCTCACCATAGAGGTGGAGGACATATACTTCATTACAGGTCTTTCTAGATGAGGGGAAGTGGTGAACCTTCATTCCCGTGGTGGGCCAGGAGGTGGCCTGACTATTGATGAGTACATTGCAGTGTACTGCTATCCAAACATAGAGAAGGTGGGGAGTCAGGTCCCTACCAACGCTATATAGGTGCTGGGCCTAAAGGCCATACTATTGACATTGGGTAGGATAGCAGGCTTGGCATCACTCCACCAGGCCTCATGGCCTCTGATATTCTATGCAGTGGAGTGCATGAGACCCACTATTTATGACTAGAGCACTACACTACTAAGCAACATGAAACATCAGCTCAGTGAGTGTAAGGCGGGTAGAGTGTGGAACTTCAGGTTCAGTAGTATTTTGAGCACATTTTTCTTCGAGCGTGTTCCAGGATTGAGCTCTAGAGTGGAAGTTCCTCTCCACGGAATTCGAGATCTGGCCCAATGGTGTTGGGCAGATGCTATGCGCAGACTAGGGGTGGTAGGGTGGCCAACCCATATCCAGCTGACTTCTTTCTGTGGTGGCGATGACAGATAGTTGCCATCTATGACTACCCCTATGCAGGGATAGATTTCCAGGGGACCCGGACATGCCGCTACCATCAGGATCGGCATATGACGATATAGGTGACGAATCTCGACCCTCCGTTTTTTTAAAATTTTTTTGAGTTATTTAATTTTTTTGTGTTTTCTTGATTATATGAAAAGACATATTTTTGCGTGACAATACATAGTGACATCTACCATTTGTGTGTATATCTGAGACCACGGTGGCCAGAAGGCTTCCCTCATCATAGATGGAGGGGAAGAGGAGATGACATCATCGGTGTGGATGCGGAGCGAATGCTCCGGAGCATCCATACCAATTTTGTGAGACTGACTCATAGAGTTCCCATGGCGCAAGTCAAGGACTTTCCTGAGGCTATGCACCGACAGGTGGTGGGTGCACCACGCACATGGGTGTGATTATTCCGACGGCTAGCTAGAACCGTAGTGACCTTCCATGATCACAACCCTCCTCCTCCTCCACAGGATTAGACACCTGGGAGTGTATACATTTTTTACTACCGTGTATTATATGTTGGTGGCTCAAAATCCCCAATTTTGTATCATGACACTATGTATTATCACTTTTTTGGATGTATATATAATTTTTTTTATGGTGATCGGTTTATTTATTTACATTAGTAAAAATTACGTTCGTGATTAATTTATTATGAATGAAACAAATGCCAATCTAACAGGTAGTTAGCATATGAGTCAGCAACTTGATTATTATTTCTTGGAATGTGTATATATGTTATATTGTCAAATTGCAGTTCTAACAATCTCACACGTAAGAATCTTCTCAATAACGTTGAGTCTCTAACATGGTACAAACCTTTGAGCTGTGACACTAATAAATCTGAATCAAGATGTACCTCAAGAGAGAGAACACCGTGTGAAATGGCATCCCGTAGAAGCTTGATAACGACACTATATTCAACAACATTGTTGGAAGATGACCGTAGACATACACCTCCTGAAGACAGTACCTGACCCATAGGAGTATAAATCACCCAAGCAGTAGAGGTTCAGTGTTGAGTGTGACGGCTTGCACCATCCACAAATCCTATGTAGGTGGAAGATTCCATTGACATTTTCCAAAAGAAATGGAAACTAATCACAAACCCGATAACGATAAGAAAAAGACCTAACTATGAAAAACTGTACAATAATATACAATAAGCAGCCTTGGCTGAAGATCATGCATATTATTTCTTAAGATAGAGCCTATTTCTAGGATCTTCCAAGGCCGTCCCTTTGTAATCCACTAACTCATAGGAACCATTCTCCAACACGCGCTTGACCACATACGGACCATGCCACATAGGATTAAATTTCCTTACCCCCAAGGGTTCTTTCAGTTGATCCCACAAAAGGACCAAGTCTCCTTCACTAAACGCCCTTGGATGGACAGACTTATCGTATTGGGCCTTTACGCGACGCTTATTAACTTCTAGAGCCACCAAGGCATCCCGACGCTACTCATCAAGTTTCTCAAGGTGAAACATATGCTCCTCCAAAGGTGAAGTGTCCAGTAAAATTTCTACAACTAGCTTCAATGAAGGAATCTCGCATTCAATAGGCAATATCGACTTCACTCCATGTACAAGTTGATATGGAGAAAAACTAGTGGCAGTCTTAACAGCGGTTCGATATGCCCACAAAGCAGGATATAACATGATGTGCCAATTGTTCTTGCTTTGTGCAATGGTTCGTTGGAGATTGGATTTCAGTGATTTATTCACTACCTCTACCTGTCCATTTGCTTGAGGGTAATAAGAAGAGGAATGCTCTTGCTTATACCCTAATTTCGATGCCAACTCTTCCATCATACAGTTCTGAAAGTGTGAGCCATGGTCAATGACAAGCTCTTTCAGAATCCCAAACCAAGTAATAAGTTTGTTGAATACAAAGTGGGTGGCTATCTCACCATCAGATTTTACTGTAGGCATAGCCTCATCCCATTTCGTGAAGTAATCAATAGCCACTATAATATGATGGTGCCCCCCAGCCGAAGCTGAGTTGCAATCCATAAAATCGAGCCCCCACTTAGTGAAGGGACCGATGGTGATAATGGGATGTAACGGGGCAGGTTTCAAGTGCATATTACGTGTGAACACCTGGAAAGGGTGGCACCTCTTGACCGCATCAACACAATCCTTAAAGATCGAAGGACAAAAATAACCCACTCTTAAAATATTTTGAGCTATGGAAAGCCCAAATAAATGACCACCACACGCCCCTCCATGGAAATCATTCAGCACTACCTCAGCCTCCTCATGAGTTAAACAACATTGTAAAACATAATCTACCCCACGGTGGTACAAGGTGTTATCCACTATGAGGTAGTTCTTAGAGATGTGATGTAATCATCATCGTTCATCTCATGAGAGGTGAGTAAGGGTCTTCAGTGTTTGTAAATATATTATGATATCCCCATACCATGGGTCTAACATTGAGATTAAGAAGATGTGTTCATCGACAAACGTATCTTCACAAACCAACTCCTCGGCCTCGCTCGGGAAATCCGATATAAGCTCTGCAAAAATTAAAGACTTCTTTGATTTTGCCGAAACAAACTCGAGATCGAATTCTTGCAGAATGAAAATCCATTTATTATACTTTCCCCCAATCATCCTTCTGGTGAGGATGAACTGAAATGGATTGACATGGGCCACTACCAAGGTCTGGCGAAGGAGAATATAATGTCTCAACTGCTGAACCGCATGTACGGTAGCTAAAGCAAGCTTCTCAACATGAGAATAATGAATCTCTGCATCAATAAGGTTCCAGCTCAGATAATATATGACATCCTCTTGAACCAAAACCATACCAATCGTCTCTAAGGACGCGGCCACATATAATGGAAAATCATGGCTATAGTCCGGGGGACTAATCACTGAGGCCGATGCTAGGGATTGTTTGAGTGCATCAAAGGACTCATGGGCTCGCTCATCTCAATAAAAGGGGGTGTCCTTCTTCAAGAGACGCATGAAGCCTCTAGTCAAATTGGCAAAGTTGACAACAAATATTCGTAAGAAGTTTGCCATGCCTTGCAAACACTGAAGATGACGAATATTTTTTGGGGGAGACAACTAAAGTATTTCCTCAACCTTCAAAGGGTCGAATCTTATACCCTCTTTAGAAACGATGAATCCTAACAAACGACCTGACTTCACACAAAAGATGCACTTATGAGGATTTAATCTAACTAAATAGTGCAGGCATCTTTCAAATACCAATATCAAGTGATAGGTATGACGCATTCTCATATGAGAATGAGCAGCAAGGTCATCCAAAAATACTTCAATAATTGACTTGAGATCGTGGAAGATCAAGGTCATCGCCCACTGAAATGTAGCTTTGGCGTTTTTAAGGCCGAAAGGCATTTTTTGATATGCAAACGTTCCCCAAGGACAGATAAATGTAGTCTTATGTTGGTCCTTAGGTTTAATCTGTATCTGATTATATCCAAAAAAACTGTCCATGAAGGACAACACCTCGCTACTCACACACTCATCCAAAATATGATTAATAAATGGTGTGGGGAAGTTGTCCTTAGGACAGGCATGATTCAAATCGCGGAAATCAGTACATATGCAGATCACTCCCTACTTCTTATCCATCAGAATGGGGTTTGAAACCCACTCCATCAAGGGAATGAGATAGATGAAACCGAGTTTCAACAACTTCTCTATCTTTGCCTTAATGGTGGGTGCTTTCCTAGGATTCATGGCATGTAAACGCTGTTGAATAGGCTTAGCGTTGGGGTAAGTCTTAATCTTGTGTTCGACAATTCAAGGGTCAATACCTAGCATAGCATCGTAAGACCAAGAAAAAATATCATGGAATTTCTTAAATAGCTCGGTGTATTCAAGAATCTCAGCATGGGAACATTCCGCCCCAATATAGACATTCTCTATCGTTCCAAGATTGCGAGAGATGTTGATAGGAATCGTTGAAGATATGTTTTCCATGTTTCCATCAGCCATTGGACCAGGAGAGCTTAATGGAACCATAGGACTACCAAATCTCTGACTAAGGACCTCCCTAAAATCCTCACGCTCCAGAAGAAAGTACAATCTATGATGGAGTTCCTCCCATGGTGGCTCAACTCCCAACATAGCCTCGATAATCGCTTCATCTGAAGGGAAAACTGTATCAAGGTAGTCATGTGTGTGAGAAGACTATACTACCCATGCCGGAAGCACATAAGGGTCCTCCTCCTATGTCCGTGAAGAGGAAGGACTAGGCTCTGCAACACACTTGAGATTAGCTTGATAAGCTATCATAGCTATAGGAAATGGCACGTCCGTCACGACGGGATCACTCGAAGTACTTGGTGTAGGGAGAATCCAAGGATCTTCCATATGACTCCTGCGAAAAGACATTGATCTTGTAGATGTCGAAGCCTCATCGAAACTAGATCCTATCATGAGGATCGGTGCAGGACAACTAAAGCTCCCCATAAGGGATAGATACATGCCTACACCCACACTCCCAGTTGCCGGCTGAGAATGTTCAACGATCGGGATTGAAGCTCCCAAAGATGCGGTAACAGACGGATTCTTGAATGTCGTTTGATCAATCGTTACAATCTTCCTGTTATGTGGAAAGCATACAATGCAGAACAAGGTAGAGAGATGGCTTGCATACTATACATCCAGTTCCTACCCAGCAAGAGATTGTAGTCAAGGGGCGCATCAACCACCTTGACCTCTATTGCAACGGTCTTCCCTCCCAAATGGACTTTAAGGATGCCGTGGGGCCTAAAAGATCTCCCATCGAACATAGTTAACATGGTCACTGATTTAGATAGCTCAGGGGAACCCAAACCCTTCCAGTAGGATAAAGACATCACAGAAGCAGCAGCTGTAACACCCCGGTTTTGACCCCATTGAATTAAACATACATGATGTATATATTGTAATAATCATGGTGCGGAGCTAAAGGACAAGGCCCCACCATTGGTTTGTTATGCTATGTTTTGGATTTAAATTTGTCACTGATGGTACATCGGGGCATGCGACATATATTGTGTTGGTCATCATGTAAATATGCATCTATAATTAATTAAATGAACCCGACCAGCTACGATCGCGGAAACTAAATCAAAAGGGGCATGATTTTCACAAGGATAAGGATGTGGGGGAATTTGTCAAACCTTGGCCAATGAGAGAAAAACCCATGTGTCTTCTTCCCTTGTCTTATTCCAACCACTTTCATTAAGAAAGGCTACTGGTGGTTGAGGCAGTTATGGTCTTTGGGAGTGGGGTGGCAGGACTGTCAGTCCTCACCCACATACACACTCCACCCTGGTTGACTTCACTATGGCTGGGAAAAATGACTGCCATCACTCACGTAGGGATATCTCTTCTCCACGTCTATTCCGAACACCCATGCTCTCCCAATTCGTGTTCTCCCTGTAGCCTGCTCATCCTCACGCATTGCCTCCATTGTCTGATTTATTCTCACGCGCAAGCTCCTTGCGGTTTGGTCTCACGCAGCCTGAAAAAGGATTGGGGGTGCCTATACTGTCATTCATGTTTTTCCCATATCGTGGAATCAGGTGTTCTTGACCCGTATTTGGGTTTCAATGTGGATTTCCTCTCACGCACTGGGCTCTGGGTGGTTATTATTCACGGGGAAACTGGGAGCTATTTGGTCTTTGTCACCCACGATTCCTGTAGGAGGCCATTTTCACGCTCAAGAACTGTGTGCAGTCTACATAATTCTTATCTGTTTTCCTAGCTGTGTAGGAATGGACTATCGTTTCCCCATGTTGTGAATCGTGTTTGTTTTTATGCCCTGAGGCTGCTGCAAACGGTTTGAATTCATTTTCCCTGTGTAAGCTATGACACCTAAATTAATTGCCTGAGTGTAATGGTTGGTCTTTGGACTGTAATGGGAGCAGGGATGGGGGCTTAGTTTTGCTTGATAAACCTGGTGGCTGGAAACCACACAGATAGAGCTAGAGGGTTGGCCTTCTTCTCCATCACCCCTGAATAGCACTGGAAGGGAATGCAGGGCCTGAGGGACTGTGTAGCAGAGAAGGGACTGATTCCTTGTGTTGGGTGTGTTTGGGTGTCTTAGAGGTCAGGATAGCTCTGGTGTAGGTGTTCTTGGCTCTGGAATGAGCTCACCAGCTTATCATTTAGCCTTTCCCAACTCCTGGATGACCTGACAAACCCAACTGTGTTGGCTTGGCTGTGTCTTGTATACCTTTGGCTACGTGTAAGCCTGCTAGTTCCCTTATTCCTTGGAGAATTATGCCCATCTCGGGGGTGGCAGTTCCACTGAGAGATTAAGGAGCACACTGAACTATGGTTGGGTGGAACGTTGTAGTGACGTATCTGGTTGTAGATCGAGTTCTTCATAAGATAAGTGATCTTGTTCATTTTACTTCTGCAACCTTAATTTCTGTTAATGATTTGATGAACATGTTGCATGAATGCTTGTTTGAATGTATGATGTTTCCGCTGTGTCTGATAGGTGCTTGCATCTCTGCATGATAAATATTCATGTGAGCATATTCTAGTTCAATATACAAGTTTAAGCATTCTATTTCAGCAATTTTGTGTATGCATATGTTCATGGGGCTCTTAGCCTGGGTGTTTGAAGCTTGTAGTCGCGTCCTCTTCACCGGTCGGAGGCATGGGGACGTGACAGCATGGTATCAGAGCCCATGTGGCAAGCATGGGCCTGAATGAGCCTTGATTGATATAGTGACAGAGGTAGTGTTCCTTTCTACCCAGCAGAGTCCGACTGTAAAATTCAGAAAATGGTCTAAGTGTTGGAGCAGTCGGAAGAGCCAGTGGAAAAAATTTCGTCGTTGCGGAAGAGTTGGCGAAGTGAAATTCTGCCGTTGTGGAAGCATTCGTGAAGTGGAATTCCACCATTGCAGAAGAGTTCGTGAAGTGGACTTCTGATATAGTGGAAGAGTTAGTGGTTTCCCTTCTGCCATTGCGGAAGAGTTAGAGGAAGCCTGCTGATGAAGAACAGTTAGAAAGAAAATCGTAGGAATTTTCTAAGTGTTTTGACGTCCATCGGAAGAGAAAGTGTTCGTGCGTGCATAATTGTGGAAGCCAAAGTCATTTGGCTTCTGATGTAAAAAGACTGTCGATGCCAGACAAGTCAGTTCACCGATTGAAAGAAGTTATTGTTTGGAGTGCCACCATTGTGGAAGCCAAAGTCATTTGGCTTCCGATGTAAAAAGACTGCCGATGCCGGACAAGTCAGTTCACCGATCGGAAGAAGTTATTGTTTGGAGTGCCGCCATTGCGGAAGCCAACGTCATTTGGCTTCTGATGTAAAAAGACTTTCGATGCCGATCGGAAGAAAGAATGGTTCTGAGAGTGACCGTTGCGGAAGCGGAAGCATTACGGCTTCCGACCAGAAAGGCTGCCAACGCCGATTGGAAGGGGAAAGCATTCCAGGAGCCACTGTTGCGGAAGAGAAAGTGGTCTGAGAGCTGATTCTGCGGAAGAGAAAGTGGTCCAAGAGCCGATTCTGTAGAAGAGAAAGTAGTCTGAGAGCCGATTTTGTGGAAGAGAAAGTGGTTCGAGAGCCGATTCTGCGGAAGAATAATTTGGGGAAGAGACCCGATTGAACAAAGGAAAATTCAGTTGTTTTTCAGAGGAATTTTCAGTGGTTTTTCAGTGGATTTCCAGGGCTGAAAGTGAGAAAGTGGCAGCGATATTATGCACCAGATTGCATGAAAACCAATGAATTACAAAAAAAAACCAAAAAAAATGAGGGCGCTGTCCTCGACCCGCCCCCTTGACCCCTGTCGTCCCCCTCAGATAGACGTTCTTAATGAAGAAAATTTTGTGTGTTTGGTCAAATTGTTATTTTATGGTTATTCCTGGAAAAGGTAAGTGATTATGATTTATATCAATGTTATGCATCTAACAATTGTGTTATTAATGCGTTTGCAGAATCATAGTCACCTTCAAGAGAAGTATTCCAGGTAGTGCAGTTTGGTAAGTAAGTTACGGTTCAGTCATGAGAACCCATGATGGGTATGATGATCGAAATTCCCATGAGTGAGCAGAAGATGCCATGGGAGAAAATGTCCGTAATAGAAATGATGACATAGAGTCTAATGGAAGGAGGTTCCAAGAGACACCGTCAGATGTTGCATCCACTATGAGAAGCTTGATCAAAGCCCAGGAAGAGAAGCATCAGTTGAATGCTGCTATGTTGCAAAGTTTGACAGACTTACATAGAAAGGTAGACTCGGGACGAGGTACAGCAAGGCCAGAAGGCAATAAGAGCAGTACTAGGAGAAGGATAGGGACTTCTAGCGGGTCATCTGATTCTGAAGAATCCAGCGGGGATTCAAGCTCTTCTTCTCATAAAAGAAAGAGAAGAAGACACCACAGGGATCTCTCTCGAGATGAATTTAAGAAAGCTAAACCTCCTACATTTGATGGTGAGGTGAAGACTGGACAAGAGGCTGAAGCTTGGCTTCTTGGCATAAAGAATTACGTTCAAGTGCATGACTATTCAGGAAACATGAAGGCAAGAGTTTCCATATTCAACCTAAATGGAAGAGCATCCATTTGGTGGGAACACTTCAAGAAAGTAAATAGGATCAGTGAAAGGAAACTGAAGTGGAAACAGTTCAAGAAGTACTTCAAGCAGAAATACCTATCTGATAGGTATTACGATGACAAGATTAAGGAGTTCCATGAGTTGAGGTTGGGACAACAGACCATGGAAGAGTATGCAAATAAGTTTTTGGAGCTATTGAAGTATGTCCGATACATCAGAGATGAAAAAGTGAAGGTCCATCATTTTCTAAGTGGATTACCTCAGTCTTACAAAGATAGGATTGAGTTTTATGAGCCTAGAAGTCTTGAAGAAGCAATAAGGAAGGCTAAGTATTGCTATGAGCAAAGCAAAGGTAAGTCGGATTACCATAAGGCATGGAAGGACAAGAAGAATGAGAAGTTTGACCAAAGAAAGAAAGGTTTCAAACCTTCTAACTTCAGGAATCAACAGAAGCAGCCATATCAAGCTGCGAGTAAGTCAGTTGGAGTGACTAGAGAAAAGCATAAGGATCCACAACAAAATAGAGGGCCACTTCAGTGTTGGAAACGTGGAGGACCCCACATGCGCAGAAATTGTCCACTCGAGAATGAGAGTGCAAGACCAGCTTATAATGTTCAAGAGGCAGAAACAGTGGGTCAAGTAGCAAGGGCAGTTCCTAGGATCTATGCAGCACTGGAAGACCGTCAAGCAGATCACCAGTCAGTTGTGGTTGAAGTAGCAGGTAAGATTGTTGAGCAATTTGTTTCTATTTTGATTGACCCTGGTTCTACTCATAGTTACATTACTCCTAGAGTAGTGGAGATTTGTGCTTTTAAGAAAGTAAAGCATAGAAAGTATTGGTTAGTTCAGCTAGCCACTGGAACTAAAAGAAAGGTCAGTGAAGTGGCAGAGAAATGTCCATTGGTCATGAATGGATTGGTCACTTGTGTAGATATGAATGTTCTACCGCTTGGTTCCTATGATGTTCTCATTGTAATGGATTGGTTAGAAGCTCATAGGGTGACGCTTGATTGCTACAATAAGACTTTTGAATGCATGAATTAAGAAGGGAACCTAGTAGTTGTGAAGGGTATTCCAAAGGTGATATCAGTACGGAAAATTTCAGCAATGCAGTTAAATAAGTTCTGTAGGAAGGGCTGCCAGTTGTATGTAGCACAGATTTTGGAGGAAACGAGAGATGAAATTCCTAGGTTGGAGGACTATCAGGTGTTACAGGAATTCAGGCATGTGTTTCCTGATGAGATTCTAGGGCTTCCTCCAAAGCAGGACATTGATTTCACTATTAAACTTGTGCCAGGAGAAGCACCAGTGTCCAAGGCACCCTACAGGATGAGTACACCGTAAATGCTAGAATTGAAGATGCAACTGTAAGAGTTTTTGGAAAAGAGGTATATCCGACCGAGTTTGTCTCCTTGGGGAGTACCGGTTCTATTTGTAAAGAAGAAAGATGGTACACTCAGGTTATGTATCGATTACAGACAGCTGAACAAGGTCACTGTGAGGAACAAATATCCTTTGCCTAGGATTGATGACCTCTTTGATCAAATGAGAGGAGCAAAGGTATTTTCCAAGATTGACTTGAGGTCTGGTTACCATCAGGTAGGGATCAAGGATGAAGACATTCATAAGACAGCCTTTAGGACGAGGTATGGGCATTATGAGTTTGTAGTGGTACCATTTGGTCTCACAAATGCACCCGCTACATTTATGTGCCTTATGAATAGTGTCTTCAGCAGGTATTTGGACAAGTTTGTTCTTGTTTTCCTTGATGACATTCTTTTTTATTCTAAGAATGAGGTGGAGCATGAAGAGCATTTGAGATTGACATTGCAATTGCTCAGGGAGCAGTAGTTGTATGCAAAACTAAACAAGTGTGACTTCTATAGAGATAGAATTCAGTATTTGGGTCACATTATCTCAGAGGGGGGTATATCTGTGGACCCTGAAAAGATTGAAGCCCTTATGAATTGGCCTACTCCAAGAAATGTGACAGATGTAAGATCTTTTATGGGACTTGAAGGATACTACAGGAGATTCATTGAGGGATTTTCCAAAGTTGCACATGCTATCACTTCTTTGCAAAAGAAGGGGATGAAGTTCGAATGGACATCAAGATGTGAAGAAAGTTTCCAACGGTTGAAGAATCTTCTCACCAGTGCACCAGTATTGAAGATTACAGATCCAGAGAAAGATTTTGTGGTGTGTACTGATGCATGCAGACAAGGGCTTGGAGGAGTCCTTATGCAAGACAATCACATGATATGTTACGAATCAAGAAAGATGAAGGAGCATGAGAAGAACTATGCCACTCATGATCTAGAGCTTGCAGCCATAGTACATGCTCTGAAGATGTGGAGGCATTACTTGATGGGTAGAAGATTTGAGCTTAGAACAGACCATTGTGGTCTGAAATATCTATTTGATCATCCTACTCTGAATGCTAGGCAAGCAAGATGGCTGGATTTTTTATGTGATTTTGATTTTGAGATCAAGCACATAAAAGGAAAGGAGAATAAGGTAGCTGATGCACTCAGCAGGAAGGTGCAAGAAATGCATGTGGCATCTCTTAGTATTTGCCAATCGGATTTGAGGTAGCAGATTGTCAATCATGTTGCTGGAGATGAATTGTATGAGTAAGTAAAAGACAAATTGCAGTAGCAAAATCTTGAGAAGAGGTATGAGGGATATAAATTGGAAGGAGATGGGCTTCTCACTCTTAAAAGCAGAATTTATATTCTGAATGTAGCAGATTTGAGGAGAGTTGTCATGGATGAAATCCATCAAGCTTTGTATTCTGGTCACCCAAGATATCAGAAGAGAATCGCTACAGCTAGAAAGTTGTACTTCTGGCCAGGAATGAAAAGCGATATGGCCAAGTACATTTCAAGGTGTATGAAATGTCAACAGGTAAAGGTTGAGCATCAACATCCAGCAGGTTTGTTGCAGCCGTTACTAGTTCTGGAATGGAAATGGGAAGTTATTTCCATGGATTTTATTACAGGATTGCCGATGACTTGGAGACAACATGATTCTATCATGGTTGTGGTAGACAAGTTGACTAAGGTAGCACATTTTATACCGGTTAAGTCAACGTATGAGACAGGTGACATTGCAAAGATCTTCATGAAGGAGATTTTCAAATTGCATGGATTTCCTGAGGCAATAGTCTCTGACCGAGATGTCAAGTTCACTTCCAATTTTTTGGAGGGGTTGTTTGCAGATTTGGGTACAAAGCTAAACTTCAGTACTGCATACCATCCTCAGACAAATGGTCAGACAAAGAGAGTTAATAAGGTGCTTGAAGATATGCTTCGCATGTATGTAATGGACAAACCAACCAAGTGGGAATATTATTTGCACTTGGTGGAGTTTTCTTATAACAATGGACATCAAGCATCCTTGGGGATGAGTCCATGTAAAGCTTTGTATGGAAGAAGGTGTAGAACACCAGTGACCTGGAATAATCCAGTGAATAGGATTGTGCTTGGGCCAGAATTGCTCAGGGAAATGGAGCAAGAGGTCGTAAAGATCAGGCAGAAGCTAAAAATAGCCCAGGACAGACAGAAAAGTTATGCAGACAAGCATAGGGTGAACAGGGAGTTCAGTGTTGGGGATCATGTTTACCTCAGAGTGAGGGCAAGGAAGAGTTCCTTGAAGCTTGGAAGTTGTGCCAAGTTGTCACCAAGATATTGTGGGTCGTTTGAAGTGCTTGAAAGAATAGGGCCAGTTGCATATAGACTTGCATTGCCTGCTAGCACTAGAGCTCATAATTTTTTTCATGTTTCTTTGCTTAAGAGATATGTACATGATCCTAACCATGTGATAAATTGGGATGTGATTCAGGTGGAACTCGAGGGAGAGTTCTGAATCGAGCCAATGCACATCCTCGACAGGAAGGTCACAATGCTCTGGAACCGAGCCATAGGTCAGGTAAAGGTGCAATGGGAGCACTTCGGACCTGAAGAGGCTACATGGGAGTTGGAGGATGCCATGTGATTGGCACATCCATTTTTGTTCAATTTTGTGGAACACTTAGGCGATACCAGTGTAGCATTTTGTTCAATTTTGTAAGCACTGAGGACAGTGCTATTGAAGAGGGAGGGGAATGTAACACCCCGGTTTTGACCCCGTTGCATTAAATGTACATGATGTATATATTGTAATAATCATTGTGCAGAGCTAAAGGCCAAGGCCCCACCATTGGTTGGTTATGCTATGTTTTGGATTTAAATTTTTCATCGATGGTACATCGAGGCATGCGGCATATATTGTGTTGGTCATCATGTAAATATGCATCTATAATTAATTAAATGAACCTGACCAGCTATGGTCGCGGCAACTAAATCGAAAGGGGAATGATTTTCACAAGGATAAGGATGTGGGGGAATTTGTCAAACCTTGGCCAATGAGAGAAAAACCCATGTGTCTTCTTCCCTTGTCTTATTCCAACCAATTTCATTAAGAAAGGCTGTTGGTGGTTGAGGCAGTTATGGTCTTTGGGAGTGGGGTGGCAGGACTATCAGTCCTCACCCACATGCACACTCCACCCTGGTTGACTTCACTATGGCTGGGAAAAATGACTGCCATCACTCACGCAAGGATCTCTCTTCTCCACGTCTGTGCCGAACACCCATGCTCTCCCAATTTGCGTTCTCCCTGTAGCCTTCTCATCCTCATGAATTGCCTCCATTGTCTGATTTATTCTCACGCACAGGCTCCTTGCGGTTTGGTCTCATGCAGCCTGGAAAAGGATTGGGGGCACCTCTACTGTCATTCACATTTTTCCCATAGCGTGGAATCGGGTGTTCTTGACCCGTATTTGGGTTTCAGTGTGGATTTCCTCTCATGCACTGGGCTCTGGGTGGTTATTATTAATGGGGAAACTAGGAGCTGTTTGGTCTTTGTCACCCACGATTCCTGTAGGAGGCCATTTTCACGCTCAAGAACTGTGTGCGGTCTGCGTAATTCTTATCCGTTTGCTTAGTTGTTCAGGAACGGACTATCATTTCCCCATGTTGTGAACTGTGTTTGTTTTTATGCCCTGAGGCTGCTGCAGACGGTTTGAATTCATTTTCCCTATGTAAGCTGTGACAGCTAAATTAATTTCCTGAGTGCAATGGTTGGTATTTGGACTATAATGGGAGCAGGGATGCGGGCTTAGTTTTTCTTGATAAACCTGGTGGCTGGAAACCACACAGACAGAGCTAGAGGGCTGGCCTTCTTCTCCATCACCCCTGAATAGCACTGGAAGGGAATGGAGGGCCCGAGGGACTGTGTAGCAGAGAAAGGACTGATTCCTTGTGTTGGGTGTGTTTGGGTGTCTTAGAGGTTAGGATATCTCTGGTGTAGGTGTTCTTGGCTTTGTAATGAGCTCACCATCTTAGCATTTAGCCTTTCCCAACTCTTGGATGGCCTGAAAAACCCAACTGTGTTAGCTTGGCTATGTCTTGTATACCTTTGGCTACGTGTAAGCCTGCTAGTTCCCTTATTCCTTGGAGAATCATGCCCAACTCGGGGGTGGCAGCGCTGCTGAGAGATTAAGGAGCATGCTAGCCTATGGTTGGGTGGAACGTTGCAGCGACGTAGCTGGTTGCGGATCGAGTTCTTCATAAGATAAGTGATCTTGTTCATTTTACTTCTTCAACCTTAATTTCTATTAATGATTTGATGAACATGTTGCATGAATGCTTGTTTGAATGTATGATGTTTCTGCTGTGTCTGATAGATGCTTGCATCTGTGCATGATAAATATTCATGTGAGGATATTCTAGTTCAATATACAATTTTAAGCATTCTGTTTCAGCAATTTTGTGTATGCATATGTTCATGGGGCTCCTAGCCCGGGTGTTTGAAGCTTGTAGTCACGTCCTCTTCGCCGGTCGGAGGCATGAGGACATGACAGCAGGGCCCTCATCAATCACAGTGCGCTTGACGATCATATTAAGACATTCTACATGAATTAAAAGAGACACATAGTAGGGAAAGAGAGGCTGAAGTCCTGCAGTTTCAAATTTAATCACGGAGCAAGAATCATCATCGTTCACACCAAGGGAAGAAAGCAACACCTTCCTTTGTGAAGGACAACTCTAAAGCACTTCCAATGTAGACATAGCACAAGGAGTGTGGTGTCCCAAATCCTCAACAACTGAATAGTTCTGGGTGGCTCGAGCATTTGGATTATGCCCTGAATGCTTAAGGACTCCCTTAGGAATGTGAGGTGTAGCCTCAGGTTTATCCACAGGTTTCTCAATACACAAAGGGGACCCTGGTGGATCAGGTTCTTTGCCTAGTTTGGGTTGTGATGAACTATAATCTTTCGCACACGTCACAACTTTCGTAGCACGGACCATGTTAATGCACCCACGACCACTAGTCTCTGGAGGATCATGATCATCAGCAGATTGGTCATGGGACTTTGAGTTCATATTTTGATTATGCGGTAAAGGGTTATTTAGCATAGCTGGGCCTTGTGCCAGGAATCTCAAAGATTCCTCAATACGAGGGCACAAGTAAGTGAGGTGATCGTCCCTACATAACTTGCAAGGGAACTTAATATTACGTTTAGCTTGCTTTTCCCCCCCAGCATTCCAACCGTTCTTGTCATTATTATTAGCAATCTCATTCTTATTCCCACCCTTACGATTATTTTTACCCTTTTTCTATTCCATCCGGGCTGCTGGTTACCCTTCTGGTCTGACGATTGCACAGAAAGTACATTCATTGTTTGGGTGGGTTGAGATGAATTCATAGCTTGTCTCGATGCAGATTGGTTAATTGACAATTGACTAACTTGTTTTGTAACCGAATCCACAGGTTTCACACTTGCACAACCCACAATGCCATCGGCATGTGGTCTAGGTTTGACTTTGGGGTCGAAACTGGAACGCAGAGCATTGGGAATAATCTCATACAACAAACCAGACTAAACATAGATCAAGTCCAGTTCCTGTGCCCTAAAAATTGCTTGTTCCTCATTTTGCACTCCATATGTAGAAACATCCTTCGCTATATATGGTAATAACGACTTGAGGAACCGCTCGAGGAGGAACTCCGACGGTATAAAGGCTTTAATTAACCGCTTTCGTTTATGCCACTCTTGAATATGATCAGAGATATGTGTGGCTTTATCTTGCCGAAATGTCAACAAGATTTCAGTACCAATGTCATAACACAATGGTAGCTGGAAGTGATTAAGAAAAGTCATCACAAGTTCATCAAACAAAGCGAAAGCTCCCCTAGGTAACTCTATATACCATTTCACGGCAGGCCCTGTGAGGGTGCGTTGAAATAGTCTCAAACGGATTGAGTCCTGATGTAAAGAATTCGAAGAGCAACATAGGTGAAACATAGTAATGTGTTTGCTTGGATCCTCTCCCGGTTTGCCCTCGAACTTAGGTATGTCCAAAGGAAGCTTGGTAGGGACAGCCAGCCAAGTTGGGTCATGAGCCACAAGATCGTTCGTCAATCTTGACAAGTCAGGAAGATTGACCGTCACAAGGAAATGGAGCCTAGGATGATGAGGTTGATGGACTGCTCCCTAATTCATATAGGTTTGATTACCACCATGGCCTTGGCCATAGTTCCCTCCTCCCTTATGACCTGTATAGGGTGGCATGGAAGCACCATAGTGAAGTGGACCTTAACTAATAGGAGATACAAATCCATGATTAGGAGAGTAAGTAGGTTTTTGATACCCACCCCCATAAGGTGAAGAACCCTGTCCATACTGCATCCCATAATAGGGTCCACAGGTCATTGCATGCGATGCCCCATGAGACACTCCGTAGGTAGGAAGATACGCTCTAGAAGTAGGAATATACATACCAGAAGTAGGGATATATGCCCCAGAAGTAGTAATATGACCTCTAGAAGCATGAACACAACCTCCTCAAGCAACGGGCAATATGTAAACTTGAGACACAATTGGTCTAGTAACAGCAGTACAGACCTAACTCGTAGCCATGTGCCGACTCGAAGGACCATGTGAATAAGGTGGAGGGTGAACATTTAAAGAACTAAGGATAGAGGATGAAGGGATCTAAATAATCAAGTATGTACTATTCCCTATCGTCACTCATCTTGGATCTGGTATCCTAATAGGATCACTAACCCTAGACCTAGAAGGAATATGTGATGTAACTTCCACCACTGGGATGGAAGGTGCAATGTGACTAGTGCTCCCAAACCTCTCTGCATGGTAAGGAATGAGAGTGCCCCCAGGCATAGTGTTAGGCTTGAAGTAAGATTCGACATGAAAGGCCAAATCATGTGTAGGAAAACCAGTCATACCATAACTACCATAGCTAGTGCTAGCGGGTTCAAAATCAGTCTTGGCGTCCTTCGGAATTCCATACCGGTAACGCATCAATGGGGAATCCACCCTAGAGTGAGTAGGTCTATCATGCATGGTTCCTATCTCAGAAATCACAGGACCTAACTCAGCTAAGTCGGGTGAAGGATTGTAAGTAGGAGTAAACTCCCCATCATCTACACAAATGGGAGAAGGTGGTTCAGGAATACCTTCTAAATGGTCTCCCATGGTGTGTGAATCAATGTGCAACATAGTCCACCTGGACTGTCTAGGTCTCTCTCCCAAAGGAGGAGGAGAAGTAGAAGGTAGAAGTCCTACTAAATGACGAGAACTATCGTGCAGAAGGCCAACTATCGTGCACAAAGTAATCACTAATAAAATATAAAGGCAAATGCAAGCAAACAAGGGATGGATAAGTGAGCTCCCAAATGAAGCAGGTATGTCTTTCCTAGGAGAGGCTTGAGACTCCCATACACAACAAGTGGAGGTATGTAACCAATTATTGTGGCCCTCAGCTTCAACGTGTAAAGAGACTGTGATGTTCGACCCCAACCTGGTTGGGACACCCACAGAATAACCCCTGCAAAGTACCCCCTCGATATCCTAGGTAAGGCCACTAAGGTCACCTCAATATAATCAATGCTCAGGCAGACAGTCGCAGGTGGGATTGACCATATGGGCAGGGTAGCAAAGCCCGAAACTCTCGAAAGAGGCCCCATATACGAATACAATCCTAGAAATATCTTTGGTGCTACTCAGTTATGACTAGGGGTCATCCCAATCAATAACCACTCACACTGCCTCGTGCTTAACTCCCTTTTGAGAGGAGGATCCTGAGAAATACTAGTTATACCAAGGATTTCACACTCACCTAAACAGACACATACACGTTGTTGTTTAGTGATCTTGGAGAATCGACTTACAATGAACTATTCCAAGATCCTAAAACCTAAGCTTGTTGGTGCACCCTATAAAAGAAAAGAGTGTAGTTCATTTTAATTTAGCGTTGATTTTAGTTGGCTTTATTACTAAAAAATGGGATATGGTCGTGCAACTAATGGTGTTATGACTCAACATGAAGTAAAATGCACACCGAACAATCAATGCAAATGCATTGTGTCCATGAAAACAGGGTATGCTACTACGTTAAATGCACATTTTTTCTTGAAATGATGAATGCAATCTTTCCTATATGAAGTCCTAACTAATACTCCAAAGCAAATCTAGTGTAAGTACAATGCAATATGAAAAATGCAATGCATGATGATAAGCAAATGTTTTTGGATTTTTTGAAATAAAATGAGATGCAAAAAGAAAAAGAATTATTCTACAACTCCTAGACTCTGCAAGCACACATAAACAACACTCAAGCATAGCACTAAGGTAAAAGAACTCTAATGGACTAATCTCAAACAAAAAATCGAAAATGCCATGAAAAGAACCCTCTTAAAAAGAAAAAAATTAGCCTAAAAAAAATGTTTCTGGTCAGAAACAGAGGTATAAACAGACTCAGGTAGTGCCAAAGGAGACTCAGCAAATATCAAAATTCACCCAGCAACGATTTAACTTCCACAAAAATGCAAAAACAAGGGCATATGCGACTGTTCGCGGTAAACCCATGTGTATACGCGAAAATCGAAGAGAAACCTGCGTGTATACAGGACTTTGAGTTAAAAACTCACGTACAGGAAGAAAGGTGCATAAAATCAAGGAAAACAGATAAGCTGAGACAAACCTCACACCAATCAGACGCTACTAGGCATACATGCCCCCAGACCTGACACATAAACAAGAGAGAAAGAGAAAATCAAATTCATTGAATGCCGAGAAAACAACTCCCATAGGACAACTACTAGGAACTCCCCAGCAGAGTCACCAATTCTATTACGGAGATAAATTCCTATGCCTTGGGGTACCACAATAGATAGCTTGAATCCAGAAATCAATCCTTTCCAATATGCAATAGAAATTAAATGTTTAACACTAAAGGATCAGACCTCGTGCCTTATTCCAGACAGTTGAAGTATATCGCCGTTGAGCTTTCTAACTTCAGCTTGAATTGATATATTACTTCCTCAACAACAAGTAAACAATACAAGCATTCTATATATCATGGTGCTAGATCTATTCTAGCATATATAATCAATAATGTATAAGCATTTGACATAATCCAATGGATAAAATATTCATTCAAACACACATTATTGGACAGGAAAAGATATTTCTATTAATATAAATCAAAGATTACAAGATACAACCCCTGTCGACACGTCTGCGAACCAGAGAAACTGAATCCCCCACTTGGGCCTCCACCACTTCAATCCTCCATCGCTATATAGCAAGCTCACAAGAAAAAGGCAAGCTTGGGAAGAACACAAAAGTGCTCCAAGGGACAAAGGGATGCAGACTCAAGCATAAGTTTCGGCAACAATGGACTATAGTTTCTTTGCTCTCAATTCTCTCTTATGCCTTCAATGTACCAAGGGGTACCTTATATAGCTTTTCAAAGGGGTAATGAAAGGTGGAATTTGAGAAATCTCAAGGCATATGGAAGGCCAGGAGTCAAATGAGTCGAATCCATGTCAAGTAAAACTCCAAAAATATTTGGATTTTGTACACATCCCGATGTACGCAGTTTTAGTGGTCAAACCCACGTATATAGGCGCTTATAGGTTTAAAAGTCACGTGTATCAATTTTCACATGTTTTTAGAGATGGTCAAGGAAACATCAAAGGACAAAAAATGGTCCATGGGGTCTAAGGAGTCTGCAGCGGGATAGGGGAAGGCCATACAAAGTGTAATTCACCTAGAGTGGTGAAATCAGTTATAACAGTGTGGAATTTCTAGGTGCAACAGATGGTGGGGACATTGTTATACCAAAATCCTGTCACCATCATGTGATAAGAACTTTCACATACCTACTTGCCCCGAATCCCAAATATTGAAGTGGAAACTCATGGTTATTATTAATCTTTCATGTAAATTCCTAGCATTGCACTTCCTCTATTGTCCAGGAGTGGTGCCTTGTTCGCACCTCCTATCCCTTATTTCCCACAAGCGGTGCCACTTCTTATGGCCCTTTGTCCATAAGCATTTCTTACCAGAACTACTCTTTCATTGAAGGAGAAACACAGTACCCTAGGTAAAAAGGGAAAAAGAGAAGTTTCTCGAGGCTTCTAGATGATAAGCCTCGTGTCCTCCCTTATCCCTACAATTGTGGGTTAGTTGAGCTCGAGATCCCTCATCCTAGGATCTTAGAGGCCTCCTCAGCCACCAATATCTATACCTACCCTATCCATTAATCCTTATAAATATGAGAGCATAGCCATGGTTGAGGGGGGAAATCTGAAGGTATTGTTATGCTATTGGATTGTTACTTGGCCCAAGACCATTCGGGAGAGCATAGAGAGCTAGAGTCAGAGCTTTTGGGGATGCGAATGCCTGGTTTCATGGAGATGCATATCAACACTAAGGCTTCGTTGTAAACTTCTTCATATTTCCATATTAATGCAAGTTGATTTCTGTCCCACATACATTGTTGTTGTGTGATTTCATATGTATGTTTTTAGATTTCTTAGTCACTAACATAGATCAGTAGATTATATTCTGGTGGTTTCGATATGTTTCCATGTTGAAGCTTATTACAGGTACATAGGATAACGATCGAAGCATTACATTCTAGGTATCTATAGCGTCTAGGGAGATTCTTCAACCTCTCTCCTCTATTTTTTCTCGATTTGAACCATTCAGACTAGTGGAACACCTTGCTGTCAGCAGGAGGTGAAATATTGTAGCTGACAAATCTCGCGATTCCGCTGGGGAATAGATGTATCAGTTGTTCTGATCTTCCTCAGTCTGCAAGTCTTGTCCGTATCCAGGCTCCTTCTTCAACTCTCTTCAGTCAGATCTACTTTCTGACTTAGTCTATTTGGGTTTGAAACTTCTAGATCTGTTCAAATTTGAGCCATTTCGATCTTTTATGCCTATTTTTCATGCTCAATCTAGCAGTATTCACCTTGATCTAGTATTTTTTTGACTTGATCCATCATTCTCCTTTTGTTTTGGTTATCTATACGGAACCACGCCTATGCTGTGTACGAAGAGCGGTGCCACCTCCTGAACAAAGTGAGCAGTACGTGGTGCCATCGCCTAAACAAAGTGAGCAATATGTGTTTCCACCACCTGTAACCCGTTGGTGAGAAGCAGTGCTATGTTAGAAATGCTCTGTCAACACCTGAGAAGCACGGTGCTAGGTAGGCATCATTCCAAAGCCCTTTTTTCTCATTTTTTTTGTAAACGTTTGAGTTTTGTCGCTTTCAATTCTTCTTATCAGACTTGTGTTATAGAATCTGATGTTTGTGGCTTAATAATTTTATGGTTTAAGATTGATTTGAATGGAAATTCAAAATCTTGATTAGGTCTTTTGATTGTTCATCTGCTTCTATGCTTGTTGGTTGTGTTTGTGAAAGGATTTGTTGTTTTCTGAAAGCTTAGGGTATTAGTAATATCTCTTTCATTTCTATTATATAGACTAAAAGAAGAACACTAGATTAACTTCTAGGTCTCATTTCTTATTTGCGTAGTAAACTTATTTTTCCTTCCTTTAAAAAAGAATTTTTTTTGACTGAGACTAGGGTATCATCATTGAGTGTTGAACATTGGTTTTCTGATTCACTTTACGAGCTTTCAGGATCTTCATGTTCTTTCATCTCTTATTCATTTAGAACTGTCTCAATAAAAATAAAAAATGGTAGTTTTAAGTTAGATTTGCTTATGTTTTGAGAAAATTGAAAAAATAGAGTGCATTTGCATATAGGTGCGCTCCTTGTTTTTCTTTGAGGAAAAGAGATTCTTCCCCTTCTCATTACTTTCATAAAAGAGAAATCAGTTTGGAAAAGTTATTGCTTGTCTTTGATTTGGTGTTCATGACTGTTGTTTGGAAATATTTTTGGTTTTGAAACAAAAGGAAACACTCTCTTCCCTCCCGTAAGTAGGAATATTGAATGGTAAAGTGAATATTTGCACAAGCATAATGCATGGTTTTAGTTTTCTGTCAAAACATCATGCATTCACCTAACCATCCACTTTAAAATTAACGGTAGTTATAGGTTAAAATTTACGTAGCGATTGAGTGAGAGGTTAGAGACATGTTTGGGCATCATTAAGCATAGGATATGTCGTTATTTGTCAGCATTACATCCTGGGACTCACACGGTTCTTCCACGTACCGTCGGTATATCGAACGGCCTTTCACGTACCCTTGAGGTATATAGAAAGGTACTTCACATACTCAATTGTATATCGGAAGGACCCTTGTGTACGTTTATGCATTAGACAACACTACTACCGATTCGAGCTCCCACGTACCTTGAGTATATTGGGAGACCCCACTAGGATACCTTATCTATCTGAGAAAAGCCCTTTAGCCGTCTTGTTTGGAGCCATACACCAAAAAAATCATTCGGGGAGATTACTACACACGTACCCTTAAGGTATATTGCGAGTGGCACCTTCTTGACAATCCTAGTGAGAGACCTGACTTTTTGAACTCCTCCTATCATTTTAAGTGTGCTTGTTTTGACCTATAGCTTGTGTAGGGAAACCCTTTTGGTGTGTTTTCTAGATTTTTTAGACCCTAATTTAGATAGGAACTATACAAATTGGCTGAGTTAAGACAGTCCAGAAGAGTACGGGGCTTGCCACTGGATTTTATTCCTGGTTCAGGAGAAAATCCAATGGAAGATATTGATCAAGGAGCTGCTACCACCTCCCAAGTGGGAGATAATGTGGTTGCGGAAAGTGGAGTACCATATTCTTCAAACTTTCCTCCCTTGGTCCAACAACCTTCTCGAGGAAATACATCATTCCATTCTCCCACAAAAGGTCATGTTGATGATACAACCTGTCCAGATTTTGCTCCCAATGCTCCATTTTGGGATTCCTCTATAGGACAGGCCATTGCCTCATTTGGCACCTGTTTAAATTTTTCTGAAGATGAAGAAGAAAGTAGGCAATATTGTGCTAGAATTCTCCATGCACAGGAGATTGATAAGCAAATATATGACATATTAGGACCAACACCATCATGTTCCACATCTATTCCAATGGGATATCGTTCAATTACAGATTCTATGAGACCCATAGAACCGCTTATAGATCGCGCAGTAACACCACATAACCCAGGTCAAATTACCAACCCTATCACCTCTCATGTTATGTCTATTCCTAATCCTCGTAGGTCTTCTGCACCTGGGGCCCAACCTTCAATTCTTGTTTCTTCAGTACATTCTAATGCCAAGGGGAAACCCTCGTCACAACCTATGTTATCTAGCATCGGAATTGTACCTAGTCAAGAGAAGATCTCTAGCATAGAACCATCTATAGTTTTTTTCCCTCCCACCCATACTAATGTGGTGAATCCCCCATCCAGTTCAGGTCATCCCTTGGGGGCACAACCTGTAACTGTTCAATATTCTGGAGGTTATGGTTATCAAATACCTGTAGGTAATCATCTACCCAATCCTACAGGAATTCCTTATGTTGGAATTCCATACTCTAGTAACACTTTTAAACCATGGGGGATACCTATACATACTGTGGGAGGTGCCAGAGGACCGCCTTATGGAGGTCCTCCCCCTAGGGGACCTAGTGGTCCTAGAGGATATGGAAACTTTCCTCCTTATGGTCCATATGGTCCTAGTGGTCCTGCGGGGCTTGGAAAATTTTCTCCTTATGGCTCTAGAGGGTCTGGTGGCCTTCCACCTAGTGGGTATGGAGGCTTTAAAGGTTTACCTCCTGGTGGCTCTAGAGGGTCTAGTGGTCCTAGTGGTCCTGGTAGTCCTAGTGGTACTAGTGGTCCTGGTGGTCCCAATGGACCCGGTGGTCCTAGTGGTCCTGATCTCGGAAATCAACCCCGTGTGAGCAGATTTTCTGGTAGTTCTTTGTCACAACAACCTATTTTTTAGTCAACTTATGGTCCTACTGGTAATTATATGCCATATCAATATTACCAGTATGTGCAACCCAACCAACAGTTACCTTTCCTAGTAACTTTGGACTTGCCTAATTTCTCCAAGTTGATTAATGACCCCATTTGACACAATCCCTCGTGGCCTCCCATTCTGGTAAAGTTACCATCGGATATCCCAAAATTGGATGGGAAGCAGGGATACCATCTGAAGAACCATGTTATGACATTCCATTTGTTGTGTTCTTCAAATTCCCTCATGGATGACTCAGTTCGGTTATGACTCTTTCAGCGAACTTTGACCGGTACGGCCGCGAAGTGGTACATTGAACTCCCACAACATTCGTTTATGGATTTTGGCTCGTTGGCAGCCATGTTTCTTACACACTTTTAGCTCCCTATTCACTATGAAATGGGCACTAATATTTTAACCTCTCTGTGACAAAACACCTCCACCCACATTTTTGATCATATTCATGAGTGGAGAAGGCAAAGAAAGCTTATTAAGGCCCCTATTCTGGATCAGTTACTAGCTGATTCGTTCACCAAATCCTTGTTGCATCCTATTGCCCAAGATGTGGCTATGGGCGGTGATGTTACTGAAGAGTAGGATATTAGTCAGGCTCAGTACCTAGACTTGGCCTATTCCCAGTCTGGAACTCTTTATGACTTGATTCCTCAAGCTCCTCACCCCAACACCGATCTTGCCAAGCCACGAGAAGAAGTACCTGTTGATGGGATTGTTGGTTCAATCCAGTCCCTGTTAGCAGGGAAACCTGCCAAACAAACCCAAACTGCCACCCCTTCTCCTTTGACTCCTAAGCTTTTCGCTGAGGTCAACTCTATTCAAAGTACTCAAACCTCAAGAAATAACAAGAAGAAAGGTAAAAATAGAAATAAAAAACCTGGAAACCAACAGGAGACTCCACAACCAACCAATAGTGATAACGAAAAAAGGAAAAGGAAGGAAAAATATCCCTGTCTTCTATGCAGTGGTGACCATTTTTCAAAGGAGTGTCCTCGTTGGGAAGAAATCTCCCAGTTTTCGAAGTCCAATCCTGCACCTGCAGTACTTACGGATCCTTTTTCCTCTCAACAACAACTGATAGACCACATGTCTAATCAGGGTAACTCCAGTTCATCAGAGGAAATTCATATGATTTCCTTAGATATGATCAATCTTCAAACTTGAAGTCAGAATTATGACAAACCCGCAAAAAAGAAAGAAGATCATTCTTCTTCAAGGAAAGCTCCCTCTACTAGTTCTCCTAAATCCTCATCTACTATCCCCTTATCTATTGAGAAGCCTACCCTCGACATGATTTTTCCCCCACCTAAGAGTACTCTTCGAAAGGCTGTCTTTAATCCAAATGCCTGAGCTACTCAATTTTATAATGTGGTTGAAGATCTCACTCAGGCACCTTGTGCGATGTCTACCTTAGAGGTACTCCAAAGTTTCCCTACACAGCGCAAGAACTTGTTGACAACATTAGGAACTTTAGACCCAGATAACACTAACTTGATTCATTTCAATGTTGAAAACTATAAGCCTCGATTACCGCATAAACTTGCTTTTCAGATCATTATGAAAGTAGTGGGAAAGAAAGTCTTTCAAACGGTACTGAACAAAGGAGCTTCAACCTCAGTTTTGTCTCTGACTTGTTGGAAGGCTCTAGGCTCTTTCGAGCTTATCACATCACCTACGACCCTTAAATATTTTGACGGATAGGGTTTCCAACCCTGTGGTCTCATATCGGCCCTAGCGGTTGAGCTGGGGGGAAAAACCGTGTCCATCTAAGTAGAAGTGGTAGATGCCCTTTTAGATTACAACCTCCTTCTAGGAAGGAATTGGTTCTATGCCATGACTGTTGTTGCTTCAATAGTATTTTGAATAGTCCAATTCCCACATCTAGGGAGAATTGTTACTATTGATCAGCTTGATTTATGTACGCCGAATGTTACTACCTCCACAACTAATAACATCCCCATGTTAGGCCAGTCCCCTCCTCCTTACTAATCGATTAGGGTAGGTATGTTGAAGGTTTCATCCCTTATGGGGATTTTTCCATCCACTCCTCCTAGCACGGATACCATGACAGTCCATATGATCGCCTCATTTGATTATGTCGTAAGGGCAAAATTTTTATTGAGTCCACCCCGTCGAATCCACACGAAGCTATGTATGACACCATTCAAACCTTTTCCAATGATCACACTAATGACCTTCATCTAGTGGCTTCGGATCCTTAGCATTTACCATACTGGTTAGAACCTTCTCTTCCTGCTCTAGATTATCTCTCTAGACTTTTCCTTCTTATGAGTGCATTATGGATATCATGAATACAGATGAGCCCATTTGGGAGGATCACCATCATAGATCCATGTTCCTCCCCAACACAAGTTCGGTTAGCCATGATTTTGCATCCTTGCTTCCTACTGATATTTTCAACATTCCCCAAAGTCCTATATTGTTGCAAGATACAGATTCTGAAGGAAACCTTTGCAACATTACTCAGACAAACCCGATTGACATATTAGCCAAGCCTGATGTTATCGAGCATGTTCATGTTGGGCAGAACTGCTCGGTAGATGAATCTGAAGCATATAAGGAACTTTTTAAGGAATTCCATGATATTTTTTCCTAGTCCTATGAAGAGATGTCAGGGATCGACCCATCCATTGTGGTCCATGAGATTAAAACCTGTCCCATGGCTAAACCTGTTAGGCAGAAACTTAGGCAGGTCCATCCTCGGAAGGACACAACTATTAAAGCTAAAATTGAGAAAATTTTCAAAGCTGGGTTTATTTATCCTGTACCCCTGATGGAATGGGTATCAAAAGTTGTCCCTGTCAATAAAAAGCAGGGCACCATTAGAGTCTATATCGATTTTAGGGATTTAAATAAATCTTGTCCCAAGGACAACTTTCCTACTCCGCACATCGATCAAATTATCGACAACTGTGCTGGAAGTGTCATCTTTTCATTTATGGATGGCTTCTCTGGCTATAATCAGATAGAGATATTTCCCTCCCATCATCATAAGATGGAATTCATTTTCCAATGGGGAACCTTTACATATAGGAAGTTACCTTTTTTCTTGAAAAATGCTGGAGCCACATTCCAGCACGCGATGTCCTATGCCTTTCACGATATCAAACATATTGCTCAACCGGTACCTTGATGACCTCTCTGCTCATTCACAGTGATGGGAGGACCAACCTGGTCATCTTAGAGACATATTCCTGAGAGACATATTCCTGAGATATCATCATTATAATATACGACTCAATTCGAAAAAAATGTGTTTTTTGTGTTGAGACGGGATGTCTGCTAGGATTTTTGGTATCCAAAGATGGCATCCGGATTGATCCTTTGAATATTGCCACTGTTTTAGATCTACCAGCACCAACTAATCTCCTTGAACTCCAAAGTTTGCAGGGGAAGGCAAACTTTCTCTGCCATTTTGTGTGCAATTTCGTAGAGAAAACGCATGGTTATATGCGTCTCCTCAAGAAGAACACTCCATTCTTCTGGGATGACCAGGCCCAACGTGCCTTTGATAATATTAAGCAAGCTCTGACTCATTCACCTATGATACACCCCCCAGATTATTCATAGGACTTTAGCTTGTATATTGCTTCCTCCGCTACTACCATCACCATGGTTTTAGTGCAGGAAAATCTCCATGGTCAGGAGCACGTGATTTATTACGCCAGTACGAATCTTATGGATTCTGAAACCCGTTATTCATTTGTGGATAAGTTAGCATTGGCTATGGTTATTGCTATACAAAAGTTTCGCCACTGCATTCTGCTCCGCACTACCACTATATTGGCAGACCAGAACCCGATGTATTACATCTTGACTCATCAAGTGCTCAGGGGCAAGTACTCCCGATGGATCGTTATCCTTCAAGAGTTTGATCTAGAGTTTGCCAAGGCCACATCCAAGAAATCCTTGGTATTTGCAGAGCTTATGTTTGATCGTCCTTGTGCTACAATGGAATCTGAGCCTAGTGATTCATTTCCAGATGAATTCTTGTTCATGATTATCACTACTGATCCTTGGTATGGGGATTTGCTGATTTATCTCCAAACAAAGCGATTTCAGCCACATTTATCTCGCGATCATCACCGCTGTATCTGTCACCACGTGAAATATTATCTTATCCTGAACGATACCTTGTATAGATGTGTGATCGACTCTATTCTTCATTGATGCCTCACCCATGAGGAGGCTAAACATTTGTTCAATGATTTCCACTCTGGAACATGTGGCGGTCATTTATCTGGGATGGCTACAGCCCAAAAAATCCTTCGCGTTGGCTATTTCTGGCCTTCTATCTTCAAAGACCGTCATGAGGTTGTTAAGAAATGCCCACCTTGTCAACATTTTTATCCTAAAAAGCACACCCATATTGCTCTGCTACACCCCATCATTGCCATTGGCCCGTTTTCCAAATGGGGGATTGACTTCATGCATTGTAAGCCTACCTCATCCAGGGGGCATGGTTACATCATCGTAGCCATGAATTATTTCACAAAATGGGTTGAGGCCATGCCTACATATGTAGAATATGGTAATACTACCGCTCTCTTCTTGTTCAATCATATCATAGCTAGATTTGGAGTTCCGCAGTCCATCGTCACTGATCACGGATCTCATTTCCGTAATCAAATGATGGAGGAACTGAGTGCCAAGCTAGGTTTTCACCATGAAAACTCTACGCTGATAGAGGAACCAAGTTCCAAGCTAGGTTTTTTCCATGAAAACTCTACGCTATATTATCCACAAGCTAATGGTCAGGTAGAGGCCATTAATAAAGTTTTGAAAACTATGCTTTGTCGGATGGTTGGAGATCATAAATCAAACTGGAACCACATCCTTTTCTTCTCTCTTTGGGCTTATCAGACATCTGTCAAAACAGCTACTAGTTTCATGCCATTCTAGCTTGTTTATGGACTCAAAGCTATCTTGCTGATCCAATGTTAGATTCCATCCTTACAACTTGCCGTCAAACTTCTCCCAGACACTTCTGTAGAGGAAGAAAGATTTTTGTACTTGAGTAACCTTGACGAGACTTGGAGAGATGCTTCCTTGGCTAATGAGGCACATAAGAAATGCATCAAGGCGCAGTATGATAAATTCATCCAGCCTCATGTCTTTAATGAGGGTGACCTAATATTGACTTATGATTAAAGATATGACAAACTAGGGAATGGTAAGTTCGAATCCATGTGGTACAGACCTTTCATTATTTTTAAGATGTTAGGGAAAGGAGCTTATGAGCTTGTTGGTTATGATGGAATCCCTTTGGGGCAACCTCGCAGTGGGTTGTACCTGAAAAGGTTCTATGCCTAGGTTTTCTTGGATAGTATCTTGTATATATGTATATTGATTGACTTTCAGTGTGCTTTTAGTATTTTTAAGATGGTTTTGAGTTTAGTGTCAGCATCTATTTATACCATTTTTTGGTCATGCAGATGGCTTTCTACAGCTTCGCTGATGGTGCTTGCCACCACACCTTGAATCTTGCCTCGGTTGCTTGGGTCCTCTATTCCCCAGCTGGAGATTTGGTTAGTTTAGGAGCGGTTTGTATAGGTCCCGCTACTAATAACATCACTGCATATGAAGCAGTCATCGGTCTTCTGACTGAAGCTGCCTCCCAGAATGTTTGTGATCTAGTAGTCTTGATGGACTCATAGCTTGTGGTTTTCCATTTAAACCATGTCTACACCATTAGGAACCCGATGCTCCTCCGCCTCTTCCAGAGAGTACGTTTGCTAGAAATATCATTTGAAACCATCACCTATAGGCATATCCCTAGGGAACATAATGTAGTGGCTGACTCATTAGCTAATTACATCCTATATTGGCATATTTCCCATTCATGACATCAAATAAAACATGTTACATTGTAAATAAACATTCAAAGACACATAAAACTCATAGAAAATGCATTTTCCATTTGAAACATATAAACACCGTGTAAAAGTCTGTATATATATATACAAAAAACATTACAAAAATAGGTCCCGAGACATCATCTGAAGCACATAGCCTTCTAGGAAAAATCATCATACAAAATCCTGAAGCTGTCATCTTTTAGTACATATCTCGTACACTAGTGGTTCTCATGATAGCACATCACTGCTCGAGCTACTCTACGTAGTAGCCTACTAAATTGACCTGGTACTCCTACTGTGGATGTTTGATATCTCATCGAGAGGTCATCTATGTCAGCATCTGGGATATCCAAGGTCAACCTCTCCAGGGTTTCCTCCAGCTCCTCGGTGATGTCATCACCTTGTAGTACAAAGTGGGCCCCAGCTCGCCTATCCAATGGAGATGCTCCTCCAAGTCACATTGCTCCCACATCTGCATGAGAATATACAGGTCTTGTCAATTAACATAAAAAATATAAAACATTAAAAAACATAAAAACATTTTCATCCATTTTAGGGTTTTCTTGCTTCTCACAGATGTCACCCCACTATCCGCCAGGTGGGAGTGTTAGGTCAGGATCTCTGGTGAAGTCCGTGCCTACATAAGAATAATCCTCAACCATGAGGATCTAATCTCATAGCCATCTGAAGAACGGATGACCGAACTTCACCCTTACCCTACCTCCTCTTGTGTGAGACATGACTTGGACCCAGCTCAACATACAGGGGTCCTGTGCTCTCAGACTCTGGAAGACCACCCGAGGTCTCATCTATGGAACCCGATCAAAGAAGAAGCATGCTAAAATGGAACCAAAGCCAAACTACTTTAGCTCTCCCTACCGACACTTAGTCATCTGATCCTTGAATATTGGAAGCATGGCTTCCACCCAGTTGAACACCATGGGTGCCATGGCCTCTATGGAATACAACATGTGTGCCCTAGAAGCATGGTGCACACCTTGACTCCTGGCCACCCTCTACATGGTAAATAGGATGATCCGTAGGTCCCTATCCATCACTTACTTGATGGGGATCTTCTTCCCCAATGTACCTATCCGTGGTGCATAGTGACGATCTATAAGCTCTCGAGTGGTAATATCCCCTCCATGGGATCCTGTCAGTGAGATGGGGGAACCCCATCTGAAGAGACCTATCAAGAAGTAGATGTCCTCTACTTGCACCATAAGGATATGGGGCCCCACCTTGAAATACTGCTACTCTGGATTCCACATCTACAGTATGTGTTCCAATAACTACTCATGTGACACCATGCTTAGGGTCCAGAATAAATTCAGTAGCCCACAGTCCCATAATGTGACAATACAACCTGCATTTCTTTCAGCAGCAGCATCCTCATTGTCATGTGTTCTTTATTTCCATATCAGCATGTTTTGTGTCACCTAGACCTTCCAAAAACAATAATGATATGCATTAGGATCATCCTTAAATCATTAAAAATCAAAGGAATGAATTTATTTTGCTTATACTATCAGTTTAATTTCTCCGTGGATGGCACCGCCTGTGTGTCATTGGAGACAGGCGGTGGCACCACCTGTCCATTGTGTTATTTACACAGTTCTCGGTTGGTACCGCATATCCCGCAAGGGGTAGCCGTGGTGCCTGCTTTTAAGGTTTTAGGGCTCGCCATATGAGCTGAAAACCCCACCAAATATCAAAATAAATGCTATGAAATGAAAGAGAAGGGTCTTAGTTGTTACCTGCAACTGACGATACTGAAAATGGATGGTGGAAACTCCCGGTATTAGCTGCTGAAGATCTGGCTAAGAAAATGCTCCAAGTGCTCTCTGCTATAGGTAAATAGTGAAATGATTTGATTTTTTACTATTTACATGACTTATATAGGCATTTTTGGGTTTGACATACTATAGTTTTGATATAAAATCATATTTGAGTCAAATTTTATCTGTCGTAATCACCTAATGCTAGTTATAAATGCAGTTAACACTTGTTTCTTAGTCTATTGTAGGATAAGAGAACTATACTAAGAATCTTTGGAAAGTTTGTGTATGGATTTTTCACACTTTCATAAAACGAAAAAGGTCGATGAGCGTTTATTATGACACTTTGTCACGCTCATTAAAATCTAGTATCAAAGGTCTGAGTCCATTTCAAGTTTCTTTCTAGTCTCGAAAAAATTGACATTGTGTAAAGAAGTGCCATGGATTCCTCTTTTCACCTATTTTTCAGGCTCCTTAAAAATGAAAAAGTCATCGAGTCCATTTTTTATTCTTTCTAGGCTCGTAAAATATGACATTGTGTAAAGAAACCTCATGGAGTTCTCTTTAAACCCTTTTCAGGCTCCCTAAATACGAAAAGATCGTCGAGCGATCTTGTCTTCTTCACGCTCATTAAAGTATTTGAATATTCGTCCGTCTGACGGTAGGTTATCTCTTTTTTGGTTTGGATAGGACTATTTATGAAAAAGGAACACTCCAGCCAATCATGACTGGAATAGTTCTCTATGGTATGGTTTTACACTTTTCTGGGCCATAGAGACTAAATCATACAAAAAAGTACTCCTTTGGAGTCTTCTTTTGTATTCGTTCAGACTCTCTAAATATGAATGATATCGAGCTTTCTTTCAGCGGACTCATTAAATTAAACATTGAGAAACCTGTTTTGGGAATGAACCCCTCCTCTCTCAGGTTCGTAAAACATATGAGTCTGGACTTGTCTTCTGACAAGCTATATCGAATGTTTGTTACCCTCTTTGAACTCGTAAAACCAAAAAGAGGTACTCATCATCCATGATGGGGGAAATGGGAAGGGAATCATTTTTGCAAATAATGGAAGTTGTTTGTCATTACCTTTGAACATGGCACTTGTCTACACATCATGTTAGTCAAGTGGGTATTCATCTGATCTCTGTGATGATCCGCTTTCATGAGTCATGTCACTCCTTTGAGTCTTTCAAAATAATGCATTGACCACTGTCGCATTGTGTGTCTGTCCCGTCTAGTCATGCTACCAAGTCATTTTATCGTGTCGTCCGATGTTCAAAGTGGATTTGAAGAAGTTTTTCCTTTGCAGTATACATAGTCTTTGTGTCAGTATCTTTGAGTCAGTCATATGGTTACTACATTCACATCATTACAGAACTATGTTCCGAGTTTCGTGTCGTCGATGTGGGACTCATCATGGCCCTCCTTCAATGAGACTATTCCCGTCGACATCAGCTCATCATCCGGGAAATAGTATTAGAAACAATATTTAGTACCTTGAGATCTGTATGCCTTAATGATAGATTCTCTCACTTTCGACATAGGTTCAAATCATTGACCTTTGATCGATAGAATCGACTAGGTGTTCGACATTAGGACATTTATTGGCACTCAGTAGATTGTAGTAGAGTACCTTGGGAATCATTGACATTAATGGTGATATCCCTTGCACTTGTTAACGGTTCACATCATTAGCCGGTAATCAAGTGGTTTCTACCATGTTCGACTTCAGATCATTGCAATCACATGGATAGAATCGTACTTTGTGAAAGATGAGACAAAAACCCTGGGTATTTGTTTAAAGTGCTCATTGCTTTTCCTGAGGTTGCGATGGAGTTTTGTATATCTAGCATGGATCCACATTTGTATGGTTGTGGCTATGCTTAAATTTGCATCTGTATGACATAGATATACCTTGTATGTCTGGTAGCTATGTCCAAGTTTGAGTCCTCTATCACATGGATCTACGATGTATTCTAGTAGCCATGCTTGTTTATTCCTCTCATGGATCTTCCTTGTATTGGTCTGCATCCATGAGTTTGGTTACTTGTGTCTATGATTCAACATATTGATGTACTACAAATTCCTACTTCACAACATACTCCAATCAAGCCAACATTTTCATTTCATGGTGATGATTTGTTCTCTCAAATATCTCATTCATTGTATCCCTCTAAGACTCATGCTTTGTGGGGCATCCCATTATACCAAAATCCTATCACCAACATGTGATAAGAACTTTGACATACCTACTTTCCATGAATCCCAACTCTTGGAGTGGAAACTCATGGTTATTATCAATCTTTCATGGAAATTCCCAGCACCGCGCTTCCTCTATTGTCCAGGAGCGGTACCTTGTTTGCACCTCCTATCCCCTATTGCCCACAAGTGGTGCCACCACTTATGACCCTTTGTCCATAAGAGTTTCTTACCAGAACCGCTCTGTCATTGAAGGATAAATGTGGTACCCTGGTTAAAAAGGGAAAAAGAGAATTTTCTCGAGGCTTCTAGATGATTAGCCTCATGTCCTCCCTTATCCTTACAGTTGTGGGTCAATTGAGCTTGAGATCCCTCATTTTAGGATCTTAGAGGCCACCTCACCCACCAATCTCTCAACCTACCCTATCCATTAAGCCTTATAAATATGAGCTCATAGACATGGTTGAGGTGGGAACTTTGAAGGTATTGTTATGTTGTTGGATTGAATACTTGGCCCAAGACCATTTGGGAGAGCATAGAGAGCTAGATTCGGAGCTTTTGGGGATGAGAATGCCCGGTTTCATGGAGATGCATGTCAACACTAAGGCTTGGTTGTAAACTTCTTCATATTTCTATATTAATGCAAGTTGATTTCTGTCCTGCTTACATTGTTGTTGTTTGATTTCACATGTATGTTGTTATATTCCTTAGTCACTAACATAGATCAATAGATTATATTTTGGTGGTTTCGATATGTTTGTGTGTTGAAGCTTATTTCACGTACATAGGATAGCGATCGAAGCATTACATTCTAGGTATATACGGTGTCTAGGGAGAGTCTTCAACCTCTGTCCTTTATTTGTTCTAGATTTGAACCATTCAGACCACTGGAACACCTTGCTGTCTGTGGGAGGTGAAATATTCCAGTTGACAAACATAGAGCCCAAATGTAAGGTGAAATTCCCATGTATACTTTGTGTAGGAGACCTCTTACACACTTGTGCCATAGGATTGACAAGTCCTTGAAATTTATCGCATAGATCCCAGTTGTGTTGATAGATCCCCTTCCACATAATCAAAACATGAATCCGAGGACTTTGTTCACTGAAAGTAGCTCTAGTGGGACTCAAAACCCTCTAGTCCATGATGGTAATCACAGTTTCATTAATGTGTTTCCGATAATTCATGTTGCAACTTGTTCTTGTGACTATGAAACTTCTGCAACCGACTTTGGGGAAAGAGCCTCCACCTCGTGAGATCCCATTGTAGATTGAGAAACCCGTGTCTATACCGTGCATGCGAAAAGGAGTCCTTAAGCACTTGGTGCACAATCCTAATTCCTGAGCCTCCTAGAACTATTATATTTTGGAGAATCTGTTCCAAATGCCATGTGTGATGTCGGCTTTGGAGGTTCTCCAAACGTGTCCTACACAAAGGAATGCCTTATTGGATTCTTTTGGAGCTCATGATTTAAGTAGTACGAGTATGATCAATTTTGAGATGTATCATGTCCAACATCGCTTTCTTTACCATGTGTCTTTTCAATTCCATGTGGAATGTCTGAAATACACCATCAAACACATGGTTATTGATGAAGGCGCTTTGACATTAGTCATGTCTTTATTTTGTTGGAAGGGTCTTGTCTCTCCCTAGTTGTCTCAATATACTACTATGTTGACAACATTAGATGGTTAGTCATTTAGATCACATGATATTATTCCTTCTCTTTAGGTCTAGCTGGGAGGGAATATCATGCCAATCAAATTCAAGGTGGTTGATACACCCGTTGAATACAACCTTTTACTGGGTTGGAATTGTATTTATGCCATGAAGGAGATCATATAGTTTGTGTTCCATGTGTTATTTCTTCCTATTGAAGGAACAATCATGATGACTAATCAATTATCATTCACTAATTCTAGTTCATTTGCATCATCGGGACCTGCGATCCCGGTTCTTGACAATTCTCATATATCAACTAAGAATGTTGGTGTCAGGATGTATCCGTCGCTTATGGGAACTTTTAACTTTTGAACACCAATTTTGTGGATTGATTCCACTCCTAGTTGTGTTTTACCATCGTTGAGTTTCATCCTATTTCATAGTTCACATTTGAGTGACCTTTGGATTCTTCCATGTCTAGTTAATTCAAGTGCAGAACGTTCATCCATTGAATGGATATGGTGTTCTCTACAAAAAATTTCATTTTCCAATATTCATATGAAACTATTTGAGACCTTGATATTTTCTCTTTGGTGAGAGAGGAGGGAGATCCCACACTCTTGTCCACTTTGGCGATCCACTCAACTTGCTCAAATTCTTGTCTTGGAGATACTTTCCCCCAGATTAAGGGATTGTCGAGACCACGAGTTTTCCTAAAAATCCTTGGGAGGACATACATTGTAGACCTTCTTCCCTTCTAGAGAATTAAAATACCAAGCATTATGAGTCCTAGTCGATCTTATGAGAGGAATTCGATCACCTTGTGCTCCCTTTGGATGAGTATGGTCTATATGTTGAATGGAACATGAAAGATATTTTTCCTACTATCCCGATGAATCCTTGAGAGTCTCATTTAGTTGAATTTGAGACTTTCCTAGACAACCTCATTGTGCACTCTGGCAAGAGAATCGACTATCCATCTCACTTTTGACCTGTGTTTGAAATATGAAAGAACCTATTGCAATTTATCATTTCCATGGTAGAAATATTGGTCAACCGTCTAAATGTTGAGGAAATACTTTAGTTACCTCCCTCACACTCAACGACCTATTTTTGAGCCTCTAGACTAAGATGACACTTTGTATATTAGTGTATAAATTTTATTTTTCCTACCAGAATTTCACAGTGTCACTCTAGTCATTTATCCATCTCTATATAGTTGTTTGAGATTTATGGACTAATGTTACAATGTGAGGATTTTTTGTGGAACGATTTCTTCAGGTGTTAAAGGATTGTGCCTAGTATGCGAATGCCTTCAGTAGGTTTATCTCGTCACTAACATATAGGATAGGATTTCGCTCCACTTCCATCATTGCATTTTCCTAAGAAAAAATCACTTAAACGATAGGTACAAGCCCTTTTCTTAATTACAGAGAACCTCCCAGCTACTTCTATAAGTGTCGTTATGTAAGCAGTAGAAATTTCTCGATCATGAGTAGCCTAGTTAGAACCAGTTTTTCCATTTGGTGCCCATGTTTAGCTTCCTACTTAGGCCTAGGATTCCCTTGTAGTCCCTCCATGCCATTCGGTTGTAAAACTCATGTTATTCCTCATATATTATGATAGCTATCTCCCTTAGGTAATCCCATTATATCAAGTTGTAATTGCATTTCATGCATCCACTTTCCTTATTGAGATTAATGTCGTCTCTTTACTTCAATTTCATAAGCCAAATTTCCCAATCTTGTCTCAATTCCATCTAGGAATATCCTATTATTTATCCTTTGCATCTTGATTACCCCTCACTTGAGAGGAAACATTCCCCCAAGTGTCCTTTTCCTACACACATTTCCTTACATTGAGCACATGTATGTTCCACTGCTTGGTACTAGTTTTCTATAATGCCACACCCATTTTCTCTTTGTTATAATATGAACATCTTTTATTCGTTTTCAAGCTTTATAATATTAAAAGACCAGAAAAATAAAAAAACTGAAAAATCCTAATGGGAAATGATATTATCTTATATTGGTAGTTGTTGTGTCACCTTCAAACACAATATAGTATATGAGTCCATTCAACATGGGTCAAGTTGCTAGTATGACCTTAGGAGTTTTACTCGTTACTCATATATTTTTCTACCAACTGGTTAAGCTTCCATTACCTATGGAGCCTCTTTTGATGCCTCCTATGTCACAGAGTTTTCCCAGTTTTCACATTTGATTCTATGTTTCCTAAGTCTCTATTTTCCTCATTCTCTTGTTCCAAGGAATTCTAGCCCGAGTCAGCCATTCATCAACTATATTGACTCCGCATGTTAGCCTTCCCATCACATCATAGAGCTGTAATCCTACCTCGCACCCTAGGTTTAATTTATTCATTGGTACATTACCTTGAACTCAAAACATGACATCTCATCAATGGCTACTGACTGAGTGGCTTCCCTTGTGTCCGACAACAACACAACTATTCACACATTGGGATTCATGTAGTGTATTGGATTGCATTAGACCCTATTGGTTGTTTCATTTATCCTATTATTAGTTTTAATCATTGGATTCTATTTATAGGGTCTCTTCCACATTCTACTTTCATTTGGTGTTCACGAGAGACGCAAATGAATCCTAGTTCGTGTACATATTGTTCGTCCTATTTCTTCCAAATCATCCAATGTTACTACGTACCTCGTGTTGGTTGATGGGGGATTCCTTAATGCCATCCTTCCAGCGGATTCCATTCCATGGAATTTACATCATTTATTATGGAATTGGGATTTAGAGTCAGTTGAGTGCCTTAAAAATTGCAGTCATTAGTGGTAGGTTCTCTCACCATCAACATATTGGGAGGTGAGTGCAAAAAGTTGAGGGAACGTTTATATGCAATGGTAGATTGAAGAAAATGATTCAATATCTATAAAAGAGAAATCATCCTAAGAAATGACGACCCTTCCAATCCTAGTCCCAATCCTACCAAGATGCTTTCCAACTAGGATAGTTAAACAAAACACATGCATTTTATGCTGCTCTAAAATGCGCATGCGTTATGTTCTCCAAAACATGCACGTGTTTTAAAACATGATTTACGTCAAAAGTAAGTCCTTACTGTCATTTTCTCCACAACAAACAACTACAACATTTTGGGGAATACCAAAACACGTAAGGGTGATCACAATTTGGGTTAGAAAGGTCGACAATTTCCACCTTGGGGATCAATCTCTTCATTCTGAGGTATTTACACCAAATCCTGTCTTGCTAGTTTCACTATTTTTAATAAGTTTTATGCCCTATTATGAATTGAAACCATATTTTTTTTAATTTCTAAGCCCTAAAAGAAATTTACATTCCCAATGAAAACCAAATTAGTTTCACTATTTGCATATATATTCACGAATACAAACCAATACTCACAAATATGCAAAGTTTCTCAAGTTAATTGCAACGTTGCATACAACTAAAAAAATTAAAGTAGAATTATATCTTCCCCAAAATACATAAAAAAACATGCTAAATGTCCTATAGAGTCTGGGCAAATTCATGCCACAAAAAATAATAACATATCAAAATTCTTGCCAACAAAGTCACCTGATACGAGGAAACTGTTGCTGGAAATTATCATCTTTTGTGGACATAAGTTGTTTCCCTATCCTGAAGTCCTTGCAACTAGAACAAATGAGTTACAATAATAAGAAGCACTTCCCCTAATATTGTTAGATGATTGGAATTGATCTTTCATGTGTTACACAATGTAATGTATCAACCTTCTATAATACTAGATATCCATAGTTCACCTACAAAAATCACATCACAAAATCATAGAAGATTAAAAGTACCAAGTATGATCTACAATCCCATATTGACGACTAAGGAATTCAATGATAAAACCTGTGATTAATACACAACATGATTTATGGGAAATTAACTTTCATTGCATTAACAAAACAAGAGAGAGATTACAACCAAGAGCCTTAGTGTTGAGAAGTCTCTCCTCAAGCAAGATCTATCCTCCAAAGATTCAACTTGTCTGCCTAATGCCTTACTCTCCTTGGCTAGATTTGGATAGAATTTTAGTAATATAACATAATCTTCCTCTCCTTACCCATGGGAGATGAGGCAATATTTATAGCCATGGAAGGATAGGGATGGTTGAGATAATGGTGTATGAAGTGGAGGGGATATCCTACAAGGCAGGATCTCTATTCCAGGTGGTCCAAGATTATTGGGATTAGGTTTCCATGAAGCTGAGGTTCGAGAAGCTTCGGGAAACTTCTTTTTTTAGCTTTAAAAATCGAGCATCACTCTTTGTCAACTATGACATAGCATTACCAATAGGGAACCTCTCATTGAATAAAGGTAAGTGGTGGTTGCACCACTTTTTGTGCATGGAAAATAGGCGTTACTGACTTAGGTAGCACACTTTTTCCACAAGCAAAATGCAGTGGTTGACTAAATCTTTAAAACATTAACCAAGTCCAAATTCACTTCATAACTTGGGGAATGGAGAAAAGTTTTGATGTTTTTTTCTTAGTACAGAATGATGAAGATAAATATGTATAACAGAATGCTTCCCAAAGCATGAGGCTAGAGCGATAGGATAGGTGAGGTATTTGTCAGAAAAATTTATCACTTCGAGGAAAGACTTCACTGATATGATATCTTTAACACATAGCTAATTTTGTAGTACATCAACACTTTGATTCAGATTTATATGACTCTCATCATGGTTGTGGACCAATACAAAGAAGATCCATGTGAGGTAGAAACAACCATTGCTACTAGAATACATGATAGATCCATGAGAAGAAGACTAAAACTTGTACATAGCTACCAAACATACAACGTAGATCTATGTTGTTCAGACAGAAATTTGAGCACAACCAGGACCATACAAATGTGGATCCATGCTAGGACTCATACCAATACTCCATCACAACCTAGGGAACAAAATGAGTTCTTAACAGATACCCAGGGTATTTGTCTTGTCTTAAACAATGTACAATTCTATCCATGTGATTACAATGTCTTGATGTCAAACATGGTAGAAATCACTTGATTACTGGTCAATGATGAGAATCATTAAAAAGTGCGAGGGAGATCACCATTGATGTCAATGATTCCTAAGGTACCATAGTACAATCTTCTGAGCAGGAATAGATGATCTATTGTCGAACACTTGGTCAAATCTTTCGATCAAATACCAATGATGAAAACCAATGTTGAAAGTGAAAGGATCAGTCATTGATGCATACAGATCTCAAGGTACTACTTTGTTTCTAAGACTAATTCCTGGATGATGAGTTGGATTCAACAAGAATAGTCTCATTGAAGGAGGTCCATGATGAATCCCACATTAACGACATGAAACATGGAACAAAATTCTTGGATTTGAGCATGATGTAACCATCAGAATGACTCAATAGTAGTTGACACAAAGTTTTGACTACATATGTAAAATATCAACATGACTTCCCTTTGAACATTGGGAGGCATGACCAAAGAATTGGAAGCATTAACTTGAGTAGGAGGATACCAAGACACAATGCAATGATGCATTCTTCAAAAGACTCAAAGGAGTGACATGACTCATGAAAGTGGATCAACTCAAAAGAAAGATGAATACCCAATTGACCAAATGAAATGCAAACAAGTGCCCTATTCAAGGTGACTACAAACTGCCATTATTGCAAATGAAATGTGGTTCCCTTCCCTTACTTTCCCCATCATGATTGATGAGTGCCTTTTTTTGTCTTTACGAGTTCAAAGAGGGTAAGAAACACTCATTGCAGCTTATCATATGATAAGTCCATTCTCACATGTTTTATGAACTTGAGAAAGGAGGGGTTCGTTCCCAAAATAGGGTCTCTCAATGTTTAGTTTAATGAGTCCATTGAAAGTAAAATCAGTATTGTTAATGCTTAGAGAGCCTGAACGAAACAAAAGAAGAATCCAAAAGGTCCCTTTTCATACAATTTAGTCTCCGAGGCCTAAACAAGTATAAAATAATACCTTAGAGAACTCTTTTAGTCAATGACTAGAGTATTCCTTTTTTGTAATTTAGTCAATCCAAACTAAAAAAGGGGTAAACTATCGTTGGAAAGATGAATCTTCAAGTACTTTTACGAGCATGAAGAAGAAAAGTTCACTTGACAATATTTTCACATTTTACGAGTCCTAAAAGAGCTTGAATAAGACTCCATTAGGGTTTCTTTTCGTGCAAAAGAGTCTAACAATCCTAAAAAAGAAGTAAAACTTGACTCATAAATTTAGTGCTAGGCTTAACGAGGATGACTAAGATTTTGAAAACAACGCTCATGAGCTTTTTTCGTTTTGTGCAAGGACGAAAAATTAAAAAACAAACTCATTCATAACAAAAAAAAATTAGTTTCCCCATGCCCTACAAGACTTAAAATGACCATTAGACTCCAAAAAATATTAAACTCTAGGCCTTATAGGTTGTTTGTGGGTAAATATTTAATAAAATAAATAAAAATAAAGAAATAAAACCCAAAATCATTTTAATATAAACTAGTAAATAGTACAAACACTTGTCATTTTCACTTTTACCATTTGGAGAATAATTTAGGGCCTTTTGTGTGCATATTTTAGCTGAATATTCTGGATCCATCAACCGTATGTTTTCAGTTCTGTAAGTTGCAGGTAATTCCTCAAATCATTTCCAAGATTTTCGCAATTAAATTTTTCAATTCCATGTTAGTTTTTGGGGCTTTTAGGGCATTTACACAAGGGTAAAATGCTCCCACATGGTAACTCTCTTCTCCCTTTCGGGAAAGACATTGCCCGCGTGACACCATGTTTTTTGCTGTGAAAAATGTGGTGGCACTGCTCTGTCCTAAAGGAGGATAGGAGGTGCCGCAAATTCCCTACAACGTTATGAAATACAATCCAAAATAAAAAGTTTTAAATATTTTAAATGATTGATTCTATATACTAAAGGTTTTTTTTGAACTTTTGGCAGGCCATTTTCAGCCCAAAATGGTTATCTAGAAAGAATGAGAACATGAGGATGATGATATTTGAGTAGTAATTAATGTTGGCACTATGGATTCTTTGTGTGGGTGTGGGATCTAGAAGTTTTTTAATGTACCCATTATGAGATCTCAAGTGAAATTACTGGAGTATATTGTCAGGTCATGGAACCCTGAACAACAATACATCGAGGTTGGGGCTCATGTTTTGACATTGGATGTAGAATACATCTACTTCCTTACTGGTTTAGCGTAGCGAGGAGCACCCATATCACTTATAGTTCCTTGTGGAGGAGATATCAACACACAGGGCCTCCTCGATCATCATTGTTTCCTAGGTACTCAAATATCTGGGAAGAAAATTCTCATCAAGGATGTTAGAGATCTACCTTTGTGCATTGTTCTTTTTACCATGCAATGCATTGTAGAGAGCCAAGAGCCTCACCATAATTTAGGTGCACACATGCTCTATGCCATAGATGCAATGGTGCCCACAATATTAAACTGGGAAAGGGCCTTACTGGTTACATTGAAGGAACAATTGACTAAATTTTGGTGAGGAGAGATGAAATTTTTTGGCTATGACACTATATTAGTATCCTTTTTCTTTGAGAGGGTACCTCATCTAAGGCCACAAGTGGCCTTTACTGAGTTGAGGGAATGAGACCCTTGTATGCTGCGGTGGGTAGAGATCATGGCCTGTCATGGTGCTGGGGGTTCCGGGTTGAACTACAAGACTACATTCTTTACATGGTTCGATGATCAGCTCCTCATGATTGAGGACTACACATATGTAGGTATATATTTCTGAGGAGATCCTGATATACCCTTACTAGAAGGTGCTCAGTGGGGAGATATAGGTAAGTGAGACTAAGAATTCAGTGTTTTTATTATTTTTATGATTTTATGTATGTTAATGAGACCTACTCTTCTAATGCAAATGTGGGACAGGCACGACCTAGGGATCATCCCCTATTGATAGACAAGCTGGAGATCACTTTGTTCACAGAGGAGATGATGAGTTGATTGAGATCTAGGAGAACCTCAGTTGGTTGACTTTGTACATCTTAGACAATACTATAGATTAATTCCCTAGGAGGTGACAGAGACATACTATAGGGGTGTTAGGACGATTTGGTCAGTTTCTACGTAGTGTGGTTAGGTCTGTCATGTGCTACCATGAGCACCCTTATATGCCACATGGTGTAGACACTGAAAGCTATCGAGCTTCATTATTTTTTATATTTTATATACTTGAAAGCCAACGTGCTTGAGTCGGGGTCTTGAGACCATTTTTTGTAAGAACACACTTTTCATGATATATATATATATATATATATACAGACTTTAGTGGCGGCCTATATGTTTTAATCATGGGATGTTATTTTATATGAGTTGTATGTCTTCTTATTGTCTACATTTATTTACAAATGAACCATGTTTTTTACTTATTAAATATTATTAATGTGCAATGTACCAATCGAACATGTAATTGGCTAATTAATCTGCAACAGTGTTACAAGTTCTAGGAACATGCTGATAAGTAATAGTTTCAAATGACCTTTCCAAAAAATGTACTCTCCGAAAGAGATGAATAAGTATAGGGTTCTGGATGGAATAGACGTGGTTTAAATGAGAAACCACTAACTATGAGTCCATGAAGAATACCAAATGATCTATGTCTCGAGAGGCAACTTCGGTTAACAATCCTATCACCGCATGGTACTTGAAAATGTTCTTGGTGGCCGAAGCTATGCAAATTGCACCTGACCTAACTAGGCCATGATCTTGGGAATATAGAACCTAGGTGGCTGAAGCAAGGTTCAGAGTGTGATGAAAAGCTTTGTCAACAAAACCATAGAAAACCATTTTATCTACATAATCAAAACATCAGGTAAACAATATTGACAAGAACTCAAAACCATATTAAATAACAAAAACCACACTAAAATCCAAAAAATGCACATATATACAAGGTACCAATGCAAAAGATAACTCAAGAATAGTACAACCCATTGCGATGTTTCCCAAAAGGTATCCCATCATAATCAACAAGCTCATAAGCCCCTTTCTCTAAGACTTTAATCAGTATTTAGGGACCGTACCACATAGATTCAAGCTTCCCTTTTCCAAGTTTTTCATGTTTCTTATCGTAGGTCAGAACCAGATCTCGTTCATTAAAAACACGAGGTTGAACGGATTTATCATACTGAGCCTTGACCTATTTTTTATTCGAATCATTAGCCAATGCAGCATCTCTTCGAGTCTCATCAAGGTTCAAGAGATAAAGGAAGCATTCTTCCTCGGTATAAGTGTTGGGAAGAACCTCAATTGCAAGCTTGAGTGATGGAATTTCACACTCAATAGGTAGGACAACTTCTAGTCCATAGACTAGTTGAAAAGGCATGAAACTAGTTGTTGTTTTGACTAAAGTTCTATAAGCCCATAGTGTAGAAAAGAGAGTTAAGTGTCAATTGGATTTGTGATCTCTAACCATCCTACAAAGGCTAGTTGTCAATCTTTTCCTGCTATATCAATGCGATCTATTGTTTTTAAGTTGATGCAATCTATGTTTCTATAACTGTTTGATGCGTTATGATGTTCCATGATTAATGCTGCGATATTTTGATATTGTATGATGATAAAATGATCTCCCTTTATCGAATCCCCATATCCTCCTCTCCCACTATCGGAAACTCAGTTCTGACAGCTCTCCCTTCAATGCCTCGGGTGAGACCTCATCTGCTTCGCAAACATTCCTGAGAGGGTAAAACCTGACTAGACTGGTGCTCAAAGAGATTGCGCTGTAGGGCATCGACATAGTGGGAACCCCTATCGACGAAGCTTTGTTGGTGGGTTTTGACAACAAATGGTTCTGTTTTCGAGACCAAGTTGAAAATAGGAGGGGGATATGTTTTGGCATCCAACTCGATCAGAGATCAAGGGATGGTTTGAACTGAAGTTGTGGGAGTTTATTGAAGCTAAAAACCAAAATCCTAAGCTGTTGAAGGGCCACTGGTTGGCTAAATATATCCACGATGGTCCTAATGAATGGTTCTTTTGTGAATTCCCTATGCTCTTGCACAAATGGTTGAAAAATTTTGCTAAGAGGAAGACAAACTTTCAAGGAGGAGAGTCATCATCCTGGACCCAAGAATTGATCCAGGAGCTACAAGAAACCAGCAACAAGGCATCGCGGGAAGTTGAGTTATGGTTGGATAGTATCTTAGAAGGATACATCACTAAGTTTTCCATTGATACTAATAAATCTTTTAGAGAATCATAAAGGGAATTTTTCAGTGGACCTCGAGGAAGATTCTTATTGTCGCTACAACTATCGATTAAGAAACTAGTATGTGAAAAGGGTATCCTAAATATGGACCAAGAGTAGTTGAATCTAGTCTATGGGGGATGTAGGCACTGCAACAGAAAGGGGGGAAATGCATAAGGAATTAAGGGGTAGATTAACATGATTTTTGGTGAGAATGTAAAGGTCACCGAAGAAACAAGTGGTTGTACGAGGGGAGGAGAAAGGTTTTGAGAAAAGAGGCATGGGATGGGATAAGGTCCTGCTAAAGTCGAAGTGTGATACCGTGAAGAAAAACCACATGGGATAAAGTGATGTTTTGTGATGAAAAGGAAATATAGGCCCAGGATACACCCAGAAGAATGGCAAGATCGAACCCTAGCAGTAAAGTGTCTACTCCTCTGTGCACTACTCCACCACAAGGAAGGAACACGCATTCTATGTCGACTTTCCCGACGTGTCAGCAATATTCTAGTGATAGAGCACTAGCAGGAGGAAGAAGGTCTAGAATGGATGGAGATGAAATGAAGTTTCCGATATTCAATGGAAATGGCATTGATGATTTGGAGCCATACTGGTTCATATGTGAAGTGATCTAGACTGCTCGAGAAACTATCGATGATAATGTCAAGAAAAGTTAGTTGGCCACTACTCTGAGGGGTTTCACATTGGAATGGTTCATGAGATTCACATGGGTGCCTCAAGGAGGTACTGTAAAAACATTGGATGAGACCAGAATGGGGATATTTGAGGAATTTAAGAAGCTGAAGTCCGAAGCTCAGTACATTACTGAATCAAAAGAGATCAAACAATTCCCCAATGGAATGATTTGGGATTTTGATCAGTGATTTAATACATTGATGGCTTGGGTTAGTTTTTGGATGAGAAACATTCAACACAAATAATGATTTATTGTGGTGCTTGTTCCGCATATCTGACAACCATTAATGCAGCAAAATATTGCGACACAGAGCGAGGCTTTGGATACCGTGATGAAATTGGAGGCATCACCAGTAGGGGAAACCACCATTGGAATGAATTAGATTCAGGCCCAGTTGGATAATTTGATGCTGCAATTTCAAGACATAAAAATGGCCTAGGAAGATCAAGATGATCTTTGGTGCACCCGTTCCCATGCAAGTGGACATACCAAGGATACCTTCCCGACATTTCAGAATTATTTGCTGTCAGGAGCCCCCAATCAGTTGAGTGGTGCTGGTGCACCATGGCATTGCATATACAAGGTCTATGGGCATCGACATGAGAACTATGATTACATGCAGAAGACGGTTACCAAAGCAGAAAGTTTGTACTGTACATTTTTTTGGTCAATTGGAAATGAAAACAAAAACTGTCACGGTTATGATTTTCTCCAGGAAAGGACATATGATTTATACTTTGTGAAAGGGGAGAACCCCTATAAAATGTAAGCACAACTGCAAGTAGTGCAACCAACAACACAGGTACCGTATACACCACCACCTCTATTCCAGTTTGTCCCTACACAACCACAACAATAGTTTATAGCGCAGCTGCAGTTCGCACCACAGCCGCAGATGGTGGTACAACCACAGTATAACTAGGCACAATATGTTCAAGCCATGAACTATGTCTAGAATAAACCTAACCCACCACAACAACAAATGGCCCAACCACAGTTTCAGCAAGGAGGAGTCTGGGGAGTATTCCACGGAGGGTTCAGAGGTTGAGGAGGAGGATTTGGCCACGGAGGAGGATGAGGTCATGAATCAATCCAATTCTACACCTGTGAGGTATTTGGGCATTACCAGAGGGAGTTCCCTCAGGAACCGTGCACATACTGTGCATCCATCGATCATAATGTTGAAAGTTTCCCTCGGTTGATTGCAAAATGGCAGGCCAGACAAATTCTTCAGTTACAGAATGCGCAAAATCAAAATCCACCTACATTCCAAGTACATAACTAGCCAATAATGCAGAACCAAGTCCCACTGTAGACTCAGACTCAGAACCTGCCTCAAACACAGAACCAACCAATGCCTCAACCATTGAATCAGAACTCTCCTTTGAACTTAAACCAGGCATCGATAATTGCCACTTTTGAGGCTGAGCCATAGATGAAGGATGTCGGTGTTGGGATTGTCACTCACATTGGTGTGACAACTGGGGATGATGGACCACGGCTACAAGTTTAGATCTCTGGTAAGAATAAGGTTGAATTTTTTATTGCAATAGATAAGGATACCTTCTTCAACGCAAAGGATGTAATCAGGAGAAATCTGGGTAAGTTACCAACTATTGATATGCCTTCCACTTTTGACCCCTTTGTAGAGGCAGGACCATCGCGGAAACATGGTACTCTACACAATTTATTTGATATTTATCTATTGTTGGTGAGGGAATCAAATTCCCTTGTCAAGCTTGATACATTATTGCACCTCTCGGATAAGACAATGAAGGATTCTGCTGTGAATTCCTTGCAAAAAAGGAAGACCGACAAGGAGATGAGGATGAATATCCAGATTGGAGATTATGACGTTGACTCAGTCATTTTGGAACTTGGATCATATGTAAACATATTGATGAAGCAAACATGGAAATTAATGGGAAATCCAACATTGGGATGGTCACCAGTACAGCTGCATTTAGAAAACCAGGTGAAGGTTCAGCCCATTGGTCATGTTTCGAACTTGGTTGTCAACATTGAAGGAATGAAAACACGTGCTGATTTTGAAGTGATAGAAGTTGTAGGAGATGGTGGTTCCTATCCCATGTTGCTAGGAATTGGATGGGATAATGATAGCATGGAATTTATCAACTTCAAAAAACGTGTTATGACATTTGAAAACTAGGATGTTAGGGTGATTTCTCCTATGGACCCTCAGGAAGGGTGGCAATATATCGAACCTAAAAAGGTGAAGTTGGGAGAAGTTGGGATCATGATTATAACATATCTGAGGAATATATCCATCCTACTGTCGATGGAAAAATTGGATGGAACAACGCAAGTTCTGTGTCCTCCGAATCTGACGATGCTCTAGAAAATTGGCAGAATCGGTTGCATGAGGTATCATTCAGAAAATGTGGGTTGATTACACAGTCTCTCTGATATGTTGCGACTGATACTGTTGAGTTTCCCATTTATGAAGGACTACCAGGACTATCTGAGTTCTTTTATTAATTTTAAGAGAAGGTGTTTGAATCGCAAAGGATACTGGCTCTTGAGGTAGCATTGAAGGATATACCAGCTCGATGGTGGGCGACACACAAACAAACGATCCATGTTTGGGAGTAGTTCCGTAGGTTGATGATGGTCCACTTTGGTGATGTAGAGGTATATCATGCTGGGAGATATGGTGGATGAAATGATGCCACTGGTCATTTGATCGAGTGTCAAATGTTATGGACATCATGACCCAGAGATGAGTGGGTTCATGCTTCCGTTCATACTCTAGAAGAGATGCCAAGATCCTGGTATGTGGAAGCAGAATTGTGTAGAACCATTACCACTTGGGAGGAGTTGTCAGTTTTCTTTGTGTAAATGTTTAGCTTCCAGGATTCCAACCCCAAGGTGTGTAATGCTTTACACATTATCTGTGATGTAGTACTTAAAGTAATCACTTTTGCATACCCCATCGGTCCTCATGCAAATTTATCCATCCAATCCATGATGACATGCTACAACTTGTCTTGGGAACTTGAAGACGATGACGAGCTGTGAAATGTTAATATTCTAGAGTCCAAAGAAAGCCATGGTGTCGTAACTCCCAACATATTGACAGACTTGATGAATCAGCCGCTGAGGATCCAGAAAGTTAACATTGGGTTGGTAGAGAATCCAAAATTTGCTAATTTCGAAAACTATTGGGGCAAAGAGATGATGGCCAAAATAACAGATCTACTACATGAATTCCAAGACCTTTTCCCAATGCGATTTTCAGAAATGAAGGGGATACTTGGAGACTTGGGGGAAATGAAGATTCCATTCAAGCTATATTCAAAACCAGTATGCCAGAGGCTATATAGATTGAACCCATGATACAAGGATTGCGTGAAAGATGAGATCGATAGGACTCTTGATGCTGGGATCATTAAAACCTATAGAAGAATCAAAGTGGATAAGCCCGATGGTGGTCCAAGATAAGAAGACTGGTGAAATTCACATTTGTGTCGATATGAGAAAGTTCAATGATGCATGTGTGCATGATCCGTTCCTGACCCCTTTTACAGATGAAGTCCTGGAAGGTGTAGGCGGCCAGGAGGTATATCCCTTCACAAATGGCTTTTCGGGATACCACCAGATTTGGATTGTGAAGGAGGATCACCATAAGAATACATTTGTCACCAAGTGGGGCTGTTTCCAATATACCGTCATGCCATTTGGGGTGAATAATGCACCCACTGTATTCTGTCGTGTATTTAAATATTTTATTCAAAAATTCCTGCAGGTATATATGGATGGCTGGACCATCTATGGCCTGGTTAAAGACCATCTAGACAATCTGCGATTGATGCTGTAATGGTGTAGACAGCATCAAATTACATTAAATTCAAAAAAATGTATTTTTTGTGCACCCTTTGGCATGCTACTTGGGTACATTGTATGCAAAGAAGGTCTGTGGGTTGATACGATGAAGATTGCGCTGATCCTCAATTTACCACCACCGACGAATGTAAAGATGCTTCAAGCAACATTGGGACATATGGGCTACTATCGCAATTTTATCAGAGGATACACTGTGATTACTACTTCCATGGAAAAGCTGTTAAAGAATTACACTGCGTTTGAATGGACTCCAGAATGTCAAGGAAGCTTTGACACCCTGAAGGCCAAGATGGCCTCTGCACCAATACTAGTTTTTCCTGATTGGAATAAACAATTCCACGTGCATGTTGATGCTTCTTCTACTGCACTAGGGGTTGTTCTTGCGTAGCCAGGTGAAGGCGACTTGGATCATCTAGTAGCATATGCCAATAGAAAGTTATCATTTTGCTGAACAGAATTATACCATGACTGAAATGGAAGGCTTGTCAATGGTTTATGCTCTGCAAAACTTCAAGAACTATTTGTTGGGAGGACATTTCAATATGTTCATTGATCATTCTGCTTTACAATACCTAGTCAATAAGCCTATGTTGGGGGGGAGAATTTGTAGGTGGTTGCTTTTGTTCCAAGAGTTTGATTTTGAAATAGTGGTAAAGATGGGACGACTGAATGCTAGCCCAGATCATCTGTCGTGTGTTGAGAATGGTGAAGAACCAACCAATATTGATGAAATCTTGGAAGATGCACAATTGTTCCATATTAACATCGTAGATGATCACTATGCACCAATTATTCTATTTTTGTCTACTGGTGTCGCCCCAGCATATATGTCGACTAGCCAAAAGAAGCAGCTGGTCATAAAAGCCTTCAATTTTCAACTAATTGTTGGGTAGTTATAGAAACTTGGACCGGATGAAATATTGCGACGGTGTGTCTTACCGCATGAGCAGGGTCCCATTCTAGAAGAAACACATGCAGGGATCATGAGAGGTCACTATGGAGGCCGCGCTACTACACGAAAAGTGTTGTGTGTTGGGCTATGGTGACCCATGTTGCATAATGATGCCACAGACTATGCTAGGAGCTGTAATGTCTGCCGACGGGTTTGTAAACCATTGTAGAGGGATGAGATGCCACTAGTGCTGCAGGTGACTGTGCAACTATTTGATAAATGGGCTGTAGAATTTTTGGGTCCTATAAATCCTCCAGGTAAGCGCGTTGGCGCCTGCTTTATTATTACTGCAACTGACTACCTGAGTCAGTGGGCAGAAGCCACACCAGTTGCTGATTGTACCATTGCGACAGTGGCATGGTTTATTTTTTAGAACATTGTGATGCGATTTGGGTGTCCTATAATCCTAATGATTGACCAGGGTAGTCATTTTGTCAACCAAATGGTAAAAGCGCTAACTGAGGAGCTCCAGATATAACATAAGAGGAGTACACCATACCACCCACAAAAAAATGGTACTATTGAGGCCTTCAACCAAATTTTGGAGACAATGCTGACCAAGGTATGTAACGATAACCACGATGACTAGGACTTAAAAATTCCTGCAGTTCTATGGGCCTATCGCACTACTTGCAAATGACTAACAGGTCAGACACCATTTAAGTTGGTTTATGGGAAAGAGGCAGTTATTCCTATGGATTATATTATTCCCAGCTTGTGCATTGCCATGGCGATGGGCATGGATGATGTAGAGGCATTAGAAGAATGTGCTGCATAATTTATTCAGCTTGAAGAAGATTGTTTCATCGCGAGCTTCTAGCAATAGGTTGCGAAGGATTGACAGAAGGCATGGAATGAAATCCATATTAAGCAAATATAGTTTACGATAGGATATTTGGTGTTGTTATACGATAGTAAGTTCATCAAGCATCTAGGTAAGTTACAAATGCACTGGTTATGTCCCTATCTTGTTCAGTCCATTACATCTGGCGGCGCAGTGCAGTTACAAAATCTAGATGGCGCAATGTTGTTGACGCTCATCAACGGGAGTCACTCGAAGCCCTATAGAATGAATCCAACGATGCGCACCACATGAAGTATTGAGGAGTTAAAAAACAAAAACAAAAATGAAAATTTTAGTTCAGCGGCACAAGGTGAGCCCCACGGGAGAGGCTGCGTAAGGTTAAAATTGTTAGGGGTAGTTAGTTGAGTAGATGCAATAGTTGCAGGGCCATGGGGTGGTCAAATCAAGTAATAAATGTAGGTAGTTAAACCAGTTGACTGGCGGCACTTATTGAAGCAACCTGCATTGATGGGTGATTCGACCGTTAGAAGCATAAGATCGTCGATGAATTCGGTGTCATTAATACTCGATTTGGCAATAATGGTGAAGTTAGATTTGGTAATGATGGATTTGTATTGGAAGTGGATATAAGACACCTCGCAAGATGTGTAGGATGGAATTCTTCAGTAGAAGTGTAGAAGAAGAAAATGAATTCTGTGTAGAGTGTTGAGTGAAGAGCAGTCGAGCTGTTGAGTGTATTTTCAGGTTTTGAGGGGTAAGGGATGCTGAGTGGCCTTGACGCCCTATAAATTTCTAGTGAGTATGATTCCCCCATTCAGCCCACGATCATGGAAGAAGAAATCATGAGTATTCTAGTGGGTTTGTCATCCATTCCTAGGCAAAAGAGGCAGACTCAAAGACCCAATCCTATGCCAGCAGAGAAGAGGAAAACTCACATGTCTGCAAAGATGTGGGGAAAAGGCACTACATAGACTGGTTCATCGAGCTCAGGAGTTGTTGAGTTCGCAGCACCTAGAGGTGTCTTCATGCATGATATTTTTGGAGACGTTTCTCCTATGTGTCCATGAGCCAAGCCATGGTAGATGTTGAGGAATCAGAAGTACCCACCCAAGTTACCAGTGGCACTGTCGGAAGGGTTGATGTGCTCAGTCGATATCATCCTATTGCAGCTGCAACTATTTCCCAAATTTTCTAAAAATTTTGGACACTCCTTTTAATTTTATCTTGCCTGGATTTGTTTTGGATTGCTGAACTTTGTTGTTCCTTTGATACATTTTGGATCGTTTGAGGTTGAATTGAGATAAATTGTTTACCATTTTTGGAAGTGAATGACTATCTTTTGATTGAATTGAACTTGAAGTTTTGGTTTGTCGATAATTTCCTCTTCCACTATCGAAAGTCATTTGAACAATGAATCGGGGCCGTAGTTCTCTATGCAGCCGCCCTTACGGAAGCTAAATGATGAATGTTCTGATAGTTTTCTCTTATATTTTCTGATGCTGTGGTTTTATTGTTCAACTTTCAACTTTGCTATATTTTTGCTTTTCTCTCTTGAAACAGTTTATGACTTTAATTGGAAGTCGTAGTCCTTAGGTTGTCCACCATTGTGGCTCCTCGGCAGACTAACCATCCAACGTATAGTTGTTCCATTTGCCGATGATTTTTTCGGGTCTTCACTGACATTTTATTTTTCCGTGGAGCCCTTAGGCTGTATGGCTCCCACCGTTGCTGCTACGCAGTACACTATCGCTCCAACGTTTTAGTTGGTTCATCTATCGATACCTTACTAGTTAGTGGCTCCGCTATCTGATGTGTGACTACGACAACACTTAGTGTTTTTCCTCACCGACATGGTGGAGACCAGAGTCTGTCCATCACCCTCCATTACGACTCCTTGATGAACTAATCGCCCAATCCTTAGTTAGTCTACTTGCCAATGAAGTTTTTCCCGTCGACATTTTTTCACCGAAGTCTATATATAGGATGGGGTTATTATTTTCTTGTTTACCCTTGTGAACTCACATTTTTTGTCCCTGTCGAGTTGAATTATGCATCCGTGCTTAGCTGTCAAGATTCCGTGCATTTGGGGTGCTGCCGTGGAAGTGTTGGACCATCCCGTTGACTGTGGCTCATTTTCCAGGTAGGCCAACCATAGTTTTTCCTTCCTCTGATTTTATGAGTTGTTTTGGGAACTAGGGTCTTTCACTGGTTGGGTTTTCCCATCGTGGTGTGGTTAAATGTCTATATTGAATTTATATGATTACGGTGTGAAGTATTGGTCAGTTTCACAACATTTACGGTGGGGGGTTTTGTTTTCTTGAGCTTGTTTTCAAGCCGTTATGAAAACTCGATCCCGGTACAAAGGTTTAGGAGGTTGGTGCAGATAGGAGTTACGCTGTCTACACCATTTTTTGTGGGGTTGCTTCTAGCCATTTGGGGAGGGAATTTTCAGTTCTTTTTTCATCATGGGCATTTACCCTATTTTTCCAGGACGCCAGAGGTTTTTGATTCTCATTCAGATTGGGATTTCAGTGTAGGGTCTCATTTTCAAAGATGAGCCTCACTGATAGGGGTTTTTCATTTCAGCAAGGAGTTAAGATGCATTTCTGTTTAAATGATGTATGTGCTAGCTAGGTCATGTTTTAGCTACAATCAAACTTAGAATTTTTCATACCTAGTTTGCAGAAGTTTTTCTCGCTGGTTATTTTCTATTATGCATTAATTTTTTGATAGTTTATCTGTTGAAAATGCATATGGGAGAGGTAAATGTTTTTATACAGTTTTTCTTTGTTCTTAGAATACTGATTGAAAGCTACAATGGCCTAAGAGTATGTTTGGTCTATGATAGGGAAACTTCTTCAAAGGAGATATGTCTAAAAGAAAAAATAAGAAGGCCCCTGTTGTTGAGGGAGAACCAGAGGTGGAAGTCATTACTAAGGTGGAATATATCTATGAAGACACTAGAGCTACCACCAGGGTAGAGCCAGACTACAAATGGGGTGAGATATATCAAATGATTTCGAATCAGGATGTGCCTAATGCTAGATTCTAAGAGTTGACCATATATGCCAACATCGAGAAGTCAGCTCTTATGAAGGTATCCACAAGACCTGAGCTGTTCCCATGCTCAGAGGTGATTAGTTGGATTTTGCCTAAGGCTGATGTGACAACCATGATATTAGCAAATACTGCCAAACAGGGCTATGCTGCATATAGTCCTAGTTATGTCTCACTGGCATATCATCTACCTCCTGCTCAAATATACTAGACTAAAAATTGGCTAAAGGAGATAAATTTAGACCTGCTTGAAACAGTGAAAAGGATGATGATACCTACGAAGAACTTTTGAACCAGGCCATCAGGATAGTATGATACAGCCACTCTCTGGACTCATTACAGGTTTATAGCACCGATGCTGAATAGAGTGTTTGGGAGAGCTCATGGTAAAAGTTTCAAGTTGGGATGGATTCCCATTATTTTCTATGTGGCCACCCAGGGGACTGTATTCAACTAGGAAAACATTGTGTCCAATAGCCTCTCAGCCTACATATCTTTAGCTTTGGGAGGGGTGTCCTAGAATAAGTTTGATTTCTATATGAGCTCCATCTTAGTGGACTGTATATTATGTACCCAACGATTTCCATCCTTAAGGTGCAATTGGGATAGGGACATAACCCCTTCTTACACTACATACAAACTATTTTGGGAACACAGATATTATAGCCACTATAAGGAGATATGTGAACATTTTATTATGCCTTTGTACACTTTAATATTCTTGACACAATGCAACTGTATGTCTAAGGAGGCATTCAAAGTCATTGAGGAACATGGGAGTTATTGTTTGACTGAAGAGGGGATGTACATTAGAATGTATGGTTGCTCTAGGGCACCTTCTCTAATACCCCAGTATTCCACTGATTATGTGGTACATAAAGAAGCAGTTAGGTAGGTGTATCGTGATGTTGTCACAAGCTTTTTGTTTGAACATAAGAAGGAAGCCTACCCTGCTATCCCTTTTTGGATAGGGAATTATAAGTTCATAAATATTAAACGAGCTATTGAATTTGTACAGGAATTGGAGCAGTTTCATTTTGGGGAGATGAGCTTCCACAGGAATGACTCCCAAAAGAAGGTTGTAGAGCATTGCAAAGAAACAAATGTTCATTTTGAATATGCAAATTTCTAGGACAAGGATGAAGAAGTCTTCAGGAATGCAAGGAACATGACTGCATTGAAGAGAAGATTTAAACAGAAGATCACCAGTGTGGGCGGTAAGGGAAAAACTGCATAGAAGAAAGTTGAAGAAGAAGAAAATAAAAAGAGAGAAGAGGATGCTATGAGACTAGCACAGGAGGAAAAAATTTGGCTTAAGAATGAAGAAGAAGAAAGAAATAAAGTTGCAGAAGAAGCAGCAAAGAAAGAAGAAGTAGCAAAGAAGGAAGAAGAAGAAAAGAAAAAGAAGGAAGAAGAAGGAAGATGAAGAGATGAAGAAAAAACAAGGAGAGAGTGAAGGTCTAAGATTAGCAAGAGATAAGAAAGACCAGCAAAATGCTGAACAAACATATGCACAAGGGGCACATGATCACACAGATCAAGAGCATCAAGATAATCCTGACCCTCAGGAGTCTGTTGCAACTTCTGGTAGCACCCAAGAACAGGTTGTTTTTTCTGGATTGAATCTAATACCTTTTATGCAAAAGGAAGGAGAAGAGGTCCCTGATTTCAACACCATCTTCTATGACAAAGAGAAGAAGAGGATTGTCAAGAGAACTGAGAAAAAATTCAAAACAGGAGGACAATCAGGTATGATGATTACTGATAAAACTTTGGTGCATGGGACAGATGCAGATCCATGACTGACAGCCAGATATGGGGTGGCATTAATTCAGGCCATTGAAGACAATGTGGATAAACTTATGATAGACCTTGAGCAATCAAGGAAAAATGCAGCGCAATTAAAGGACACTCTAAAAAAGGAGAGGGATGAAGGTAACAAGTTAAAGAGAAAATTTGAAGATATGCATAATGAAGTAAGGGCTTTGAAGATAGAATTCCAAACTCTACAGGAAAGAAAGATGGCCTTGCAAGTCTCAGTAGAGAAAAATGAAATGGATGCTCAGAATAGTCTAGCAGAACTACAAAAGTTACAGCTAGAGTGTCAAGGGTTGAAGACAGAGAAAAATGACCTCAAAGTATCATATGAAACTATGAGTGTAGAAAAGGACCAGCTGCAGAGAAAAGTTGCTGAGTTGGAGGCACAGAAGACCACCATAGAAGAAAGGGAAAAACAATACCAAGTGCAGCCAACAATTTTTGAAGGATAGATTGCTTCATTAACAACATCATTGAAGGATACCAGTGAACAAAAAACTGATATCCATCCTCTAAAGGAGCATGTATTATCCCAATGAAGAAGAATGCATGAACTGCAGGTGTCTATTAAAGAAGTGAGGTGTAAAATATTACAGGTAGATAGCAAGTTTGAAGAAATCCTGGACACTACTTCATATTTTGTAGATAGATCACAAGATATTTTGGAAGTCCTGACAGGAAGAATAGTTTGGTTAGAATCGAATGAAGAAACCCCTATAGATTTACTATCTAAGGATCAACATAGTTTGAAGTAGGACCACGACTTATTAGAATTTGGAATAAATACTGCAGAGGAATTCAAGAAGGCTGTAAAGAAAAAAAGAGGAGCCTGTACTGAATACTACAGAAGGGTTCTAGTGACCTACAACAGATGCCAAGTTGCTGCAGAACAAAGACTGGATGCAACACCAAAGCATGAGTTGTTCACAGAACAACTACAGAGCAGGTACTAGGAGGAAGAACAAAAGATACACCAGGTCAAAGATTGTGATGAGCAGATCCTGAAGAATGCAGTAGCTCATTCAACAGTCAGCATTCATCTACTTGAATATCAGCTGTGTTTGGGTCCAGCAAGGATTGTGGTGGTTAAGAATCAGGCTGCAAAATATGAAATAAACATCTAGTTTCTTGAACCTTCAGATTTTGAAAGCATAGCAGAAGAGGCCCAAGCGTGAAAAAATTTCATCCATGATCAAGCGGGGCCCTCTTCATGAGAATGCTTTATTAATTTTTTTTTTGAATGTAATGTATCGTATAATGTATGAGTACTCACTAATGGACAAATTTTGGGAATGGAAATGTTGGGGAAGCCCAAGAGTCACTTTGGGGCAACCCGAAAGTTTTTCCTTTTTGTATAAGTATAGGAGAGTTAGTTGTAGAGGGGGACTTTTTCCCATTGAGATTTGTGAGAACATGTTGTAAGAATAACTATTTCCTTTTGCAATAAGAATTACAAGTTTCCTTTTGGAGAAAGCTTGGTGGGACTTTTCAAATGTTGTGCCATGGATGTGTTGAATCTGAACTATTTCATTTTCAACTTTGTGTCCACTAACTGTGAGATCGTTCTAACTCTTTGAACCTATGTTCTTGTATGAATTCTCTCTAGTTTATTCTATGAAATTTCCACTATGAGTAATGAATGTTGTTCATAAACAATTAGCTATCTGGTTGTTCATATATCTATAAATGTTCATGTATTTTGAAATAAGTAACAATTATCTATGATTTTTATTAATGCATGCACAAAACACATTACTCATTGATGAATAATAATCTTGCTCCCTAGGGATACGTTAGATAGTTTTAGTTTTTCCTGATGTGTGTGATTTAGATGCGAGAGAGTTAAGACAAGAGCTAAGAACCTGCGCATCACATTGTGACTGCTCCTTGTATTCTCTATCAATCTACATTCTTAGATAGGCACTTGCATCTCATACTTCAATACAAAAAACTAAAAACATACACAGTGGACTGGGCCGTAACCGGTAACACCTTTTATTTTTGTTACTTGACCTATGGTAGCCGGACCGTAAACTGGACGGATTCCCCATACCAAACAGTAATGGGATAGTTGGGAACATTTACTGGGGAGAATCCCTAATTGTTGTTACTTTCAATTTTCTAGGCCTCAACACATCCCTACGTTAATCATTCTTAAGTTTGATGATCATGACCTGCTCTTACTGAAATATGTTTGGGACGAGCCATATGAATCCGTCCCCACTACACCTAGTGGCCCCATTCAACGAATTCTGAAACCATGGGCTAGTAGGTTAGACAAGTCTGGGTTATTAGGGCTAATCAATATGCCCCATTTTGCCCTCTTGAATGAAGCACATGCGTGTGTCAAGCAACTCTTGGTGTGTTTCCATGGAGGGACACTTTGGTTGAATACACTGATCCCTGTTATTTTCGACTTGATTACAAGCATTACTGGCTTGCCTAAGGCCGAGGAGGATCTGGCATAGTATATTTGTGGAAGAGATAGATATAAGAAACTTGTGAGGCAGCTGAAGGAGCACTTTGGTTTACGACAGGATGGTTTTGCTTATCGCATTGACAATATTAACACCCAGATGGTGCGCATTGGTGCAAGAATTCTAGCCAGTAAGGTTTCTTATGGAAATCAACTAGTCCAATGAAATTTGGGTGTTGTCTCCTGTGCCCAGAAATGTGCTGAGGGGGTACAAATGAATTGGTCTTTATTTTTGTTAAATCAGTTGCTTGAAGATGTGCTTGCTTCTTAGAGAGGGAGACCCTTTTGTTATAGTAGGATGTTGATTCTTATCACTATCATTGCTTGGATGGAACTTGAAGACTACCAACTAATGGCAGTTGAGGAAGTCAAGGTTTGTCGCAGTGCCTGCTATTAGAACCTATGGTGGGTCGAAGAGCCCAATTACCAAATGGACTATGCCATTCATTTTTGGATCTATTGGGAAGTGCTGCAGGTTGCCGCCATTACTGTTCATAGATTTTATCCATATGATGTGGCCAAGTGTCAACGAATCCTTCATTTTTATATTGGACCGAACTTAATTCATATTCAGTCTAGGCAGGACCCTGATCGGTAGTGGCTACCATTGCCTTATAAAGTTACCACATAATATTTGGATACTATTGTGCAAGACTGGTTGAGGGACTGGTGTGTCCTGGTGAGTCAAGTGGAGTTAGATAAAGAGCTACCCCCATAGTTCCCCGAAGACCCGGGCCCATAGGAATTTAGCACCCATGACTCCGACAAGGAGTCATAGATGGATCTTGAAGATGTAGCACAACATATGATGGAGGAGACTCACACCAAGTGACATTAAGAGTACGAGGTAGGTAGTGGTACCAAATCGGGGATGAAAGACCAGTTGCAACAGCTTATCAAAGCCGTCACTGATTCATCTACGGTTGTGACTACAACGATCTATGAATGAAACCATGAATAATTTGACGTGGTAAGAGATAGGCTAGAGTCCATTTTTGATATTATTTCCAAACAACCATCGACAAGACCTCTGTTATAGGACATCCCGTCGATCAGCACTGAGCCCCGGGACATGAACATGCAAGTTCCCTCGACTGCAATCAACATCGGCAATGAAGAAGTTCACCAGTAGCTACACCCAATCCAGAGCGTGACTTTGGATTTGAAAAATCTCTCAGCTGTAGAGTTGGTTGAGTTGTAGCATGGCACCGCACTGGAGTTGGTGTCATGGGAAAAGGAATTGGCTTAGGGCTATGTCGAGTCCCAGAACACCACTGAGAACCTACAAAAGGAAGCAGCAGAGCTGCACTAGGTCCATGTGCAGTTGGCAGAGGAAAAGTTGCAATAAATCAACCAACTAAAGGTGACACATGCCAAGTTGTAGTGGAAGGTTGTCAAAGATATTACTGACCTCAAGAAGGTGCAAGAATGCTTGATCATTAAGAAGGAGAAACTGTGTGCCTAGTGTAGTGAAGTTGAGCAGGCTAATTCTAATGCCTGCCAAAACATTTTTGACAACACCATAGGGCTCACCCCAGTCGAAAAGGCCAAGTGATTGGGGAAAACTTTGGTTCAACTTTAGGATAATAACTTGCTGCTCCAAGCCTAGGTACAACCCACAATGCCACCAGAGCAGGTTGTAGAGTGCAAGACAACCATTGAAGAAATTTCCACTCAGTTGGGCACCATGGAGCAAGAGGCCAAAACTATTATGGAGGTGACCACGTAGTTTTTGCAAAGTATTGTTCAGGATGAGCAACTGGATCAACCAACTATGCAGGTGCAAGAGGAAGAGGGCCAACTGATGACCCTGAAGACGTCACTGAAGGCCAAGCCATTGATGGTGTAGATCACCCAGGACACAGAACTAAAGGATATGTAGCAGCGAGCTTCCCAGGAACAAGAGCACCAACAAAAGCGTAGTGAGTAGCTCGATGAATTCCAAGAAATCGGTGTCCAGTTGGTTGTTAAGGTAATCGCCACACTCCAGGATGTTCAAGAGAATTGAAAAATGGTCAAAAGAAAAGCTAGTGAGGAGCACCCCATCCAGCAAAATTTTACTAATTGTTAGAGTATCGCTAGTAAAGTCCAGCTGCAGGTTCATGAAATTGTTTAGCAATTTGAATATTTTAAGCACAAGAGTTTGGCACACACCATGTCGACTTGACGTGGCTTGAGGGTGAGCCACAAAACTGTGTTGACGGCCTGTTTCCAAGGGGTTTGGGACGAGTGAGTTACACAACGTCGCGGTAGCTGCGCAAGCTCATGCGGTACTGTGCAAGGGCATATTGGCACGACAAGTAGGAAAATAACCACTTTTTGAATATTTTATGTATACTTTGACCGAGTTTTGTTGCAATAGGTCAGTAGCAGTTAGAAGTGAGTTAGTAGTGGACCGTTGATGTAAATTCATAATCCTATTTATAGATCTATTTTGGGGCAATTGAGGGGAGTTTTATGTGATGTAGTGTGAGATATTGTATGCAATTATATGTGTGACTGTATGGCATAAGATCTGGTGCAATCTATTTTATGAAGAATTTTCTGTCTTAGCTGTGATTTTATTCGGGCTTCTTCCTAATGTATGCAGTCTCCAAATTTGGAGAAGAATTGTGTAATGTGGTACATTTGTGAAAGATTAATATATGATGCGATGATTATGGCTCAATTATTTTCTATTGTTATAGATCTGTTATGATTTTGTGACTCTATTTTGTTACAATGGAATAATATAGATGTGATTCAGTCTCTTCCTGCTATATCAATGAAATTTGTTGTTTTTAAGTTGATGCAATCTATGTTTATGTAACTGTTTGATGCACTATGATGTTCCATGAGTAATGCTGCGATATTTTGATATTGTATGATGATTGCATAAGTTATGGTATCCCTCCATCAGATCCCCATATCCTCCTCTCCTACTGTCAAAAACTTAGTTATGACAGCTCTCCCTTGAACGCCTCGGGTGAGACCTCGTCTGCTTCACAGACGTTGCTAGGCAGGGTAAATCTTGTCTGGGCCGGTGCTCAGGGAGATTGTGTTGCAAGGCGTCGATAGAGTGGGAACCCATGTCGACGAATCTTTGTTGGTGGGTTTTGCCAACAACGATAAAGTAAAGCATAAAATATTTTGAATAATTTGGGGGGTGAATCATAAGTGAGTGAGTTATAGCCTGTTTCAAATTCTCAAAAGCTCTTTGATCCTGACTATTCTAAAGGAAGGGAGTGTTCTTTTCAAGAGACAGATGTAACCATGTCTTTTCTCTACAAAATAGCATACGCAACGATGAAGAAATTTTTCCTTCCCTTGCAAACTTTGGAGTTTAGTTATATCTGCCGAAGGTGGTAAGGCCATGATAGTAGAAATTTTTAAGGGATCGATTTGAATTCCATCTCTAGAAAAAATGAAACAAAGTAAACGTCCAGATTCAACACAAAAAACACACTTCTGTGGATTGATCTCAATATGATGATGAATGAATCGAAAGAAAATGTGTCTAAGATTCCCTAAATGATCTTCTAGCTCTTGTGAATGAGCAGGTTGGTCATCCAAATATGGTTCCAATATGTTCTTTATATCATGAAAGGCGTATGACATAGCTCATTGGAAGGTAGCTACAAAGTTCTTCAAATTGAAAGGTAGCTTTCGATAAGAAAAGGTTCCCCATGGACATATAAATTATGTTTTGTGTTGGTCAGTGGGTAATATATCGGTCTTATTATAGATGAAAAGGACATCCATGAAGGATAAAATGACACTTCCAGCAAAGTTGTTGATGACTTGATCGATGTAAGGGGTATGAAATTTGTCCTTTGGACTAGATTTGTTATGGTCCCTAAAATTGATACAAACCCTAATCATTCCCTGCTTCTTGGTAATAGGGAAAATATTAGACACCCACTTGGTTAAAGGCATGTGATAAATAAAACCAACTTTCAAAAGCTTCTCAACTTCAGATTTAATGGCTAAATATTTTCTTGGGTGTACTTGGCAAACTTTTTTCCTAACAGGTCTTGCGTTGAGTATGTCTTGATCTCATGTGCAAAAATTGATGGATCAATCCCAAGAATATCTTCATATGTCCAGGCAAAAAAACATGAAATTCCTTAAAAATAGCTCTATACTCTTCAATTTCTATTTCTGAGCAGTTCTGGCCTATGTGAATATGCTCGACAACACCAAGATTGAAAAATATATCGAGGGGAATTTTTTTGGTGATATTGGATAAATTCCCTTGAGAATCAATGCCTTTCCATAAAACAGGTGTTTGAGTATTCTCAACTATATCAAAACAGATCAAATAAACAAAATCAGAATCTACCAAATCAACATTAGGAAGAAATGATGATCGATGATGAGATTCTTCCCATAAATATTCATCCAGGCTCATGATCTCCATAATGGACTCATCCGATGGAGAAGTTTGTGAGAGATAATATAAAGTCAAGGGAGGAGAATCTAACCAATAGGGAAGATGGTAAGGATTTGGTGCTACTAAATGATGATCATCTATGTAGACATCAGAAACAGAATAAATGGATTCATACATCGCTTTGTGAGGACTCAAAGAAGATGATTCAACATTCTCTTTTCCCTTGGACATGTCTCCAGTCATAAAGGATATCATGTTTACCGTGATAGTTTATGTACTAGGAGGGGAAGTGCTGGATGGAAAAAATCCCATGAGTAAATAATATTTCAACAATCCAACTCCTACAGAGTGATAGGGAGAAGGTGCCTTCCCTAAAATTGGAACATTATTTATCATGAAAGCAATGATATCTGGTGGGAAATAATCAAGCTGATCTATGGTCACAATTTTCCCTTGATGTGGGAATTGGAGCATACAAAAAAATGACGACACAAAAACCATCATAGCATAGAACCAATTCCTTCCTAACAATCAATTGTAATAAAGAGGAGAATAGACCTTTTCTACCTAGATAGAAATGGTTTTTCTCCCTAGCTCGATGGAGAAAGACAAAAGCAGACCATGGGGTTCAAAACCTCATCCTTCAAAATATTTTAACGTGGCTGGTGACTTTTTCAAATTAGGAGAACCAATGTATTTCCAGCAAGACATAGACAAAATAGAGGTGGAGTCTCCTTCGTCCAAATGGTACGATGGATATTCCTACCCATCACTCTAGTAGCATTTTGAAAAGCGAGCTAATGGGATAGCCTCGACTTATAATTCTCCACATTGAATGTGATCATGGTGGAATTATCATGATCAAAATCCCCTAAGGATGACAAAAAATTATTTCGCTATGTAGGACATATTTCGAGTACTTCCAATGTGAACATAGCATATGGTGCTTGAGCTATATCTTCAACAACATTATAAAATTGGGCAGCTCAAGCACTCAGATTATTTTTTTTTTACGTATTGTACTCTTCGGGGGACACAACATTGTCTCAAAACTAGGTGTCTCAATAGTGAGAGGACCATTAGGAGGAGGTGGAGGATAAGGGTTGATAGGAGGAGCCTTCTCGAAATAATTACTCTAATTTTTCCTCTCAAGTGGCTTCTCATATGTTTGACTTCTGGTAGTCAATGCAATTGTTTCAACGGGCATCATACAAACATATTCAGTGGTGGATGAAGAACCATGCAAAGATGTTTGGTCAACCAACTGTTGTTGAGACATAAAGGAATTAGTTAATATTGTTGGTGTGATATTTTTTTTGAAAAATTTATTAATATCTTTATGATGATTACACTCCTTTGTGAAGTGATCATATCCACACATAAAGCAAGGATACTTATCCTTTCGTTTAGGTTTTGCATCATTCTCTGGGGTAGCTTTTTTGGTACTCTCCTGCTGGCTTCCAGGTTTTTTACCTTTACCTTTTCCTTTTTTCTTATTTCTGGGTGATTGTGAGGATTGAATTGCATTCACCTTGGAAGAAACCGTAGGAGTAGAAGAAGTTGTAGTTGAAGTACTCTATGGCTTAACAATATTAGCTGTAGATGAAGGTTGGATTATACCAACAACACCATCAACAGGAGTCTTTGTAGGTGGCTTAGCAGGGTTAGCATTGGGATGAGGAGCATGAGGAATTAAATCATATAAAGTTCCATACTGATAGTAGACTAGGTCTAAGTATTGGTCCCAACTAATACCATGCACTTCTGTAACAATGCCACCCATGGCCACATCTCGGGAAATAGGTGGCAACAAGGACTTGGTGAACCAGTCATCCAAAAGTTGATCTGGAATGGGAGCCTTGATTAACCTTTGATGCCTTCTCCATTCATGTATATGATCTGATATGTGAGTGGAGGTATTTTTTCAAAGAGAGATCAAGAGATATGTACCAGTCTCATACCATATAGGTAACTAGAAGTGGGTTAGAAACACTGTTGCCAAAGAGTTAAAATACACAAATGAATTTTGTGGAAGTTCAATGAACCATTTCATGGCCATGCTAGTCAAATTTCTTTGTAAGAGTATCAATTGAATAGAATAATCCATAAGGGATTTTGGTGAACACCACAAATGGAAACTCATCAAGTGTTTCTTGGGATATTCGCCTTATTTACCATCAAAATTTGGAATGTCTGATGGAAGTTTGATGAGGATGGTAGGCCAAAATAGAACATGCTGGATGGGATATTTTATTAACTTGGATAGGTCAAGTAAATCAAATGTAGCCAAAAATGGAAGTTGCTAATTGCGTTGGGGGTAATTATAATATTGATAGGGTAAAGCCACCTCTGTAGGAACAAAGTTCTGTTGAGGTTGACCATGAAACCTGCCAAACTATTGATAGTTAGGAGCATTTTGACCCATTAAGGGTGGTTGCACCTGGTTTGGTCCATCTTGTGGCCCAAAAGTAGGTTGATCCCATTGATTGGTAACTCCTCCAGGATAAGGGACATATAAAGGATTGTTTTAATGTGCCTCATTAAGGTGTTGATTTCTAATGTTAGGATGTTTTGGAGGGACTAAAGTCGATACAAGAGGCTGCGAAGTAGGACCAATAGGACTAAGACTAGCATGACCACCGGGTCCAATAGTTGGAGGGAGAAAATGTGAGGCATTATGTAGAATAGTAACTATTGGGCCAGGAAAAACATACAAGGAAGAAGCTAGCACGCAATCCAGGAAGGAAAAGTGCGCATGATGAGGGGGAAAGAAAGTGGCAAAGGAAGTGAAAGAACTAGTCCGAAAGAATAGAGCATACATGAGAAAAAGGAAAGGAAATATTACAAGCATGTAAGCGAGTAACAGTTAGAAAGCAACAGGTGAATATTGTGGCTATTGAAAGATGATGTAAGTATGTGGACAGTGCACTTATGAAGGAATATTTTGTAAGTCAGGTTGATAGTGCCTTGTGTCAATCCCTGACAGATGGTAACCATTTTTTATCGCTGATCATGACCTATAATTGATAAGTAGTATGTAGTCATCCCTGTGTAGTCCAGTAGAATATATGAATAGGAAGAACCTATTCTATATAAGGGTTGGACATTTGTCATTGTTGTTAGAGGAAATTCATTAAGGTCCATCAATTTGATTAGACTATTAAGGAGTTAGAGTAAGTAGAATAGAAGACTCAGAGGACATTCTAGTAGAAGTAGATGGTTGTTGAGCTGCGGATCTTGCAGCTATGTACACAGACCGCTAGTAGTAGAAATAATCTGAAACTGAGTGCATAGATAGTAAGTAGAAGAGTGTGTGTGGATCACTACGAGTAGATAGAAGAATAAACCAAAGAGTATGAGAGTAAAAGATTGAGTCGAAAAGACATATCTTAATAAAATCCTATAGATCATAGACTGTAAGGTGCTATACAGATTTTCTCATGCCAGATGAAGAGCACCTTGGTGGTTTTTCCTAGATGGGATTCCACATTACTTCCTTTATTGAATGTTTGGTTGTGTTGAATGTTTATGTGAATGTTGAATTATTTTCTTACTGTATATTGATTAGTTACAGTTGAATGTATGCACTATCTTGATTAATCAGTGAATGAATGAGAGTTAAAAGCATTGAGAGAATGTTGTGTATAAGTGCATGGTTAAACTCCTAAGTCAAAGCACAAGTCGCAAACTGTCTGTCGGTACAAGGGATGAGCTGAGTCACAACAGTTGCACCAGTTGTTGTGATTAGGGACAGTATTGTGTCGCATGCGTTGGAATACAGTTCTTTCCAGTCACACCAGAATAGACTCCATCGTCCCAGTTGCCTTTGTTGAGCGCCTTGGTTGTGCGTAAAGGGATTATAATTCCCTCGCCAACTACGAAAATGTGGTTCTGGAAGTTACCCATTAGATATTGCGGGTGAGACTATGCATTCCTTGTAGGTGATCCAAATAGAGCTTGCTCTATCAAGCCGATTTCTTGTGGTTTATTGTTGGCATTGTGGTGTTGTTGAACCATGGGTTGAGACAAGAAGGTGACAGAGGAAAACAAATGGTTCTGTTGCCGGGAACCATAATCATTTGAGTCAAGGGAAATGTTGTGGCATCCGACAAAGAAAGAGATAGAGGACTGGATGGAGTCTAATACACTAGCATTCATGCAAGAGGAGATCGCGGGATCACTATTGATCACAAAAAAATGGGTGAAAGAGTACATATATTCAGACATTCATGAGGTTTTCTTTGCTAAGTTCCCCATTATATTGCACAAGTGGTTTTCAATATTGGTGACTAGACAAACAAATTTCCAAAGAGTAGAAGCTGTCGAATGGAGTGATCAGTTGGTTCATGAGGTAACCAGTGTAAGTAACACCATCTCTAGAGCTGTTGATTTTTGGGTTGACAGTATCTTGTAAGGATATATCACTGAGTTTGAAGTAGACACTATAGCCTCATATAGCGAATCTGAAAGAAAATTTTTCCAAGGACCTCAAAGAGGACATTTGTTAGCTATCAGTACATGGATCAAGATGCTCATTTACGAGAAGGGTTTCTTGCAATTAAGTGGTTGAGTTGCATACTTGTGAAGGAGATTATGTGTCGATGACCTATTAAGAAAATGGGAAAGGGCAAGCTGAGATGTTCCCCAAAAGCATAGAACTTGAACTAGAAGTTGGATTCCTAAGGAGTGGAAGGATATTAAAATTAGGGAAAAGAAGAATGACTGAAAGAGGGCGATGAAATCCTAGTCTATTTGAGGAAAGTGAAAATGAACTTCAATCACAGAGAAGTGAAGGATATTGCAATGAAGAGGAGGAATATAGACCGATTTTGGAAGGACCAGAGGACTCTGAAGACTCTATTGAGACACCAAGGTTAGGACACGATTACATCACATCAAAAATATCACTAGAGGTAAGATCTAGAGTCTCATCCCCAGAGTGGACTACTAATACTGATAATGCTACTACTGCAACTAGTATGCTAGAAGGTATACCTCCTTTGAATCTTGTACCAACGCCAACGCAATGGATGGGGAAAAAATCTGGTTACCCACATTCAATGTGAATGGAACATAATATCCATAGCAACATTGGTTCCTCTATTAAGCTATTTGGATGGTTTGTTTAGTCCTTAATGCAAATATAAAGAATGCGCATATGCAGATGATCAAGAATTTAAGGGGTCGTGCATTAGATTGGTTTATGAATTTCTGTATCACACCGACCGGAACACCGTAGAACACCCTCGATGAGATCCGAGCTGCAATTATCTCTGAGTTTATAAAAACTAAATCTGAATCACAGTGCATTACCGATATCAAAGAGATAAAGCAAGTACTAGCATAATCAATATGGGATTTTGAAAAGCGATTTAAAACGTTGATGGCTAAGGTCAGTTTCCAAATGTTGAACGTACAACATAAAGAGTGTTTTATTTTCACACTATTACCACACATCTGAGGGCCATTGATGCAACAAAATATTGAGTCACAGACAAAAGCATTAGAGTTAGCTATGAAGCTAGAGGCCTTGCCAATTGGAGACGGTGTCCCAAGGATGGTGATTTAGTCGTAGTTGGCTAATATGACAATACAACTTCAGGACATCAAGAAGAGTAAGGAAGCACAAGAAGATATATGGTGAAAAAAATGTAGAACAGATGGACATACTAAGGATAATTGTTCGACCTTCATGAATTATGTCTCCTCTGGTGCACCAAACCCATTAAATGGCCAAGGACTACCCTGCTTTCGCATATGCCAGTATAGGGGGCATCGCAATAGGGTGTGTTTATATTTTCAAAAGGTTGTAAGTACCTCGAAAAACCTCTTTTGTAAATTTTGTAAGTCAATAGGCCATGAAGAGAAATATTGCAAAGCATACTAGCTCTTGAAGGAAAATACTGTTGAACTAGTGCAAGCATCGTATCAGCTTGCACAATTCCCACCCAATCAATATCAAAATTAGTATCAGCATCAGTATGTGCCTTAGTAGCCATACGCACCACAAAATCACTGCCAACCGCACTACCAGCATAATCAGTACTCGCCACAGCAGCCACACCTGCAAGGAAGGGGTGGTGCAAACTTCAGAGGGAGAGGCGAAGGAGGAGGTTTTGGTAGAGGAAGGGGTCAAGTTACATGCTATAACTATGGAAAACCAGGTCATTATGCTAGATATTTCCTGAAACTTGCAAAGACATGTTCATATTCTAAAGGGTAGGAACATAAAATGGAACAATGTCCTCAGTTGATCATAAAATGGCAAGAAAGGGCTATTGTAGGACCTATCCCTACGTAGAACCCAAATCTGAATCTGAATATGAATGTTCAAATGATTACGGTGGAACCATGAGAGCCAAATGCCGTTGTCATAACATGAGGAGGTGCTGCGGCCAGGGATGATCAGGATAAACCGCAAGAACAACCACAACTGCAGGTACGACCCACGCCACAAAAGAAGGTGTCATTCAATGTCCACACATAAAAGTAGGTATTTTTGGACGTGCGACCAGAATTTGTGGATCCAGAAGTACCATCGAATTCCGAAGAAGTTAAGGAGATTCTTGAGTGATTTTGGCACATATTTCAGAAGAATTTCCCACAAAAGGTTAGTAAGCTCAAATCCTTTATGTCAAGTTGCTTAATGCTAATACAAGATAAAGATGCTATTGCAGAACTACAAGCAATGATAGACAAGATACCCATTGAGCCACGACCTGAAAAGAAAGTTAACCAAGTAAGAAAGAAGTTCAAAATTGGTTGTGAGTTAAGAATGACTATGTAGATAGGTGATTACGATATGGATTATATCATCTTGGAGCTGAGATTAGATGTCAATATTTTGACATGAAAATATTTGCAAAGTATGGGAAAACCGTGCTTGGACTAGTCCCTTATCTAGCTGAGACTTGCAAATTAGGCGAAGGAGATACCCATTGGCCGGTTGAGTCAGGTGTCTGTTGACAATGCAGGGTTGCACACATTTGTGGAATTTGAGGTCATAAAAATTGTGGATGACATGAACCCATATCCTGCACTACTGGGGATGTATTGGGCTATAGACAACCAGACCATTATAAACATCAAGAAAAGGATCCTCTCATTTGAGGATAATGAGATGAGAGTGGTGTCACCTTCTGACCCATTAGAAGGAAAGAGATATGTTGAGCCTGTATACAATGACAGACAAGATGACTATCTCAATTAGATCTACAATGTCACTGCATTACAGTAAGAGTACATCAATCCAACATCGGATGGAAACCTAACCTGGAACAGTGCTAGTTCATGCACATCCGACTCAAGGGAGGCTCTAGAGAATTGGAAAAATAGACTACATGAACTCTCTATGCAAAGGTGTGCAAGAGTTACAAGGTCTATGCGACAGGTGGAAAATGAGCTGTGAGAGCTACCCGCCTATGAGGGTTTACCTAACCTTGTGACCTTCATGGGGACTTCACTTAGTGAGCATCTCACATAGCACGTGTGATCGTGGGATATTAAAGAATACCCTTAATTTCTAGAGATATTGACCCAAACTCTTTTTGTTGAAACCCCCTCCTAATCCTTAAAACCTCCTACCCACCCCTTTTTATACCTCAATCCTTTTAAACCACCCTACCCACCCCCACCTTAAACCCCTCATCCCCCCAATACTTGCAATCTATTGGTTCAATTTTTAATAATTTTAAAACCCACAATATGAACTAACATGATGGGATATTGGTCAACAAGTGAAGCCCCTGTGGTGACCTTCTTAACTGAGTTCGAAGGACTTGTAACGGATTCACAACGGTTATTGGCACAGGATCATGCGCTAAAAGTCATGCCCGCTAGATGGTGGGCTGCCCATAAGAAGTATATAACAAATTGGCCACAGTGTATAAGGTTGATGGAAGTTAGATTTGATGAAGAGGTCACCCTCATAAATCAAAAGTATTCAGGGATGGAAAACCCTATTGAACATCAGAACCATTGTCGTACGATATTTGTAGAATATCCGTGATATGAGTGGGTCCATCATTTCATACATACATCGGAAATGACACCTAGGAATTGGTATACATATATGGAATTGGGACAAAAAACCAAAGATTTAGAAGGGCTCACTAAGCATTTCACACACACATTCAAATTTGTTAATGATGACCCTACAGTGGATGCTGCGCTTCAAATGATAAAGGAGAATATATTCGTGGAAATCCCTGTTGAAGAGGCCAATGCTCACAAGTGCAGTGCAACCATTCAGTAATGGATGGATTGCTGCAATCTAGCTGGAAATCTAGATGATGATCCCATTAACATAAACATACTGGAATCAGAAGGCACATGAGAAGTGGCATTTCAAGTGACTAGTTCCTCAAGCCTTTAAAAATTAAGAAAGTAAACATTAGGTTGCTAGAGAACCAAAATTTATCCAATATAGGAGAATATTCAAATGAAGAGATAGTTGCGAAGGTCATGAATATATTGCATGAATATCAGGACCTATTCCCTACAAACTTCTTAGAAATGAAGGGGATAATGGGAGACCTACGGGAGATGAAAATACCCCTGCGACCAAATGCTAAATCCAGTAAGCAGTGACCATATAGGATGAACCCCAAATACAAGGAAAGGGTAAAAGTATAATTGGATTGTATGATTGACACAGGAATCATTGAACCCATTAAGGAGTTAGAATGGATCAGCCCTATAGTGATCCAGGTAAGAAAACAACTGACGAAGTAAGTATCCATGTCGCCTTATGGAAGCTGAACGATGCATGCTTGCATGATCCATTCCCAACACCATTTACAGATGAAGTACTTGAAAGTGTCAGAGGGAAAGAGATGTATTCATTTAGTGATGGATTTTCAGGCTATCATCAAGTTAGAATCGCGAAGGAGGACTTCCATAAAATGACCTTTGTCATCGAATGGGGATGCTATCAGTATACAGTAATTCCCTTTGGACTCAATAATGCACCTCCTATTTTTTATAGATGTTAGAATAATCAACCCATAGTTATATACCTTAGAAATTAATTAATCCAATTTTTGTCTTATTTGCCTAGTTTCCATATTCCACCTTATGCAAGTTGTGCTCCACACATCCAAAGTGGTAAACATTTCTAAATTTGAGTCATGGAGTGCTTGTGAAACCACTTGGAATCAAATCTACTTTATTCCTGGCCTTCCTAGCGCATTTCTACTTTTTCTGCTTTATTGCCTGTTTTTTCTTACTTTTAAGGCAATTGGGAAAGTTTGACTAGGTGAAGTTAACTTGTTTTTTGTCCTTATCATCCTCCACTCTTTTATCCTATGAAAAGCATGTATGATTTCTCCTTCCACAATCTATTATCTTACCTAATTGATTTTTCCAATTCGAGAGCTCCTAGATAGATTTGGAAACTTCGTTATGCACCTATGGGGGATTTGCTTAGATTTAGTAAGCCTGATTTTGACCAAATTTGAATGGCATCCTTATGAATTCGAATCTCTCATGTAATTATTTATTGTGGAAGCCTATGAATTCATAGGGTTGGCTATTGTACACTTATTCAATACAGATTAGTGTTTTGCTCCATATTCAGTCTCCTTTGTGTGTAATTTGCATGTGTAATTGGCAATTTTTTGTGAGTGTAATTGTTCTAACACCTGGGTTCAATTTCCACATGGTATTAGAGCCTTTGTAGATCAATTTATCTCCTTTCAATTTGTTATTTCAAGTTTGACATCATTGACTAGGAGCATTCTGCTGACTGAAGGGACAATTTTTGAGCTATGGATCAATCTCAAAAGATCATCTTGACTCCATTTAACTTCTTTGAATGGAAATCAGAGATGGAGATACTTTTGAGAGCGAAAAGCCTCTATAGAGTGGCTATGGAAACAAAATCAGAGCCCAATGCAGCTGCAGAGAAAATTAAATGGCACAACAGGAGGGATGAGGCCTATGGTCTCCTATGTCTGAGCATATCTAGAGACCTCCTTTTCCATCTTGATGGATTAACATCACCAAATGAAGTATGGGAGAAGCTTGTTGATCATTTTGGTAAGATAAATTAGATGAGGGGACATCAAATTGAAAATGAATTGCTCTCTCTGAGTCCCAATAGCTTTGAATCCCTGCAACTCTATTTTTCCAAGTTCAAATCCCTTGGTTTGCAGCTAAAACAACGTGGGATCGAAAAGAAGGATGAGCAACTGGTTTTGGCCATAATCTTGAAGCTTGGCCCTGAATATTCATTGTTTTTATTGACCTTCTATGCCACAAAGTTTATAGCTCGAGCTTGGAAAATGCCTAGCCTTGCAGATTTCGTGGAATCTCTCACACAAGAACAAGATAAACTGGTGATGATGGGCACCATCAAACCTTCCAAAGACCAAGCTCTAGTTGCTAGATATTTGAGGGTGGATTCAAAATGCAAGAAGAAAGCTAAGAAGCCACCTGAGAAAAAGAGAGACAAGAACAAGTCTCTAGAGGAGCCTCAAGGTTTCAAGAAGAAGCCCCATAAGAAGAAAAACAAAGGAGAAATGAGCAAGTGCACATACTGCAGTAAGGGAAATCATTTTGAAAGCTCCTGCATGATGAAACAAATAGACATGCTGACCCAAATCCTAGAGAAGAATGGCATCTCCCTTCCTGACAACTCAAAGAAGAGGGAAGGAGGATCAAATTCAGAAGATAGAGAGAGAGTTCATGCATTGGTTGCTAGCACATCAAGCTCACCTAGTTTCATCATTGATTATTGATCTTCAAGACATATGGTTTCGACCAAGGAGGAATTCACCTCACTTGACATGTCGAAAGGTCCACCAATAGTATTGGGAGATGACTCTCTCACTGAAAGTTTGGGCAAAGGGAGGATTGATCTTGACCATGGTAATTTCAGCAATGTATTATATGTTTCAGGTCTTACCTCTAACCTCTTATTAGTGTATGAAATGACCCACATAGGGTCTCCAAATAAGGTCATATTCTCCCCTTATGAAGTTGAGATCAAAGAGATCTCAAGTGGTAAAGTCATTGCAAAAGGAATTGCAAATCACACTTCGAAGGTATACATGTTCTCACACTTCCTACCCTACTCAAACCCCTCTGCTCTTCTAATTCATGCTAATGAGGAAAGAAAAATTTGGCATGAAATATTTGGCCACCTCAATTACAAGTATCTTTCTGATCTTAGTGAAAAAGAAATGGTCATAGGGTTACCAAAGATTAAGTTTTCCAAAGGAGTATGTCAAGGTTGCATCTTAGGAAAACACCCAGAGCATAAATTTGAGAAAGCTAGTCATGAGAGAACCTCTGCACCTATTGATTTGATCCACAGTGATGTTGCTGGCCCATTTCCTCATATGTCAATGAGTCAGGCCAAATATGCATTGACATTCATAGATGACTTTTCTAGGTATTGCTGGGTTTAATTCCTGAAACACAAGTCTGAAGTTTATGGCCTCTTCAAAGTCTTTAAGGCTTTGGTTGAAAACCAGTCTGGGAGGAAACTCAAAGTCATCAAATCTGACAATGGTGGTGAGTATGTAAAGTCTGAGTTCATTCAATTTTGTGCAGATGCACCATTCTATCCCTTACACACCAAAGCAGAATGGTGTTGCTGAGAGGAAGAACAGATCACTGAAAGAGATGGCAACATGCATGATGGAGGCTAAGACTTTGCCACCAAAGTTTTGGGCCAAAGCTATAAAATGTGCAGCCTATATATAGAATAGGGTGCCTCATAAACAGCTTGATGGTATGACTCCTTTCGAAGCATGGAGTGGGCACAAGCCAGATGTGACCCATTTCAAGATTTTTGGCTCAAGGGCTTGGGCTAGAATTCCAATAGAAAAGAGGAAGGCCTTGCAGCCCCAAAGCCAAGAGTGTCTATTTGTTGGGTACTCTAAAGATTCAAAAGGGTACAATCTGATCAATTTGAGCACAAACAAATCCTTCATTGAAAGAAGTGTTCAATTCCAAGAAGAGCCCCTAGCAGCAGTGGAAGTTGGAGAATCATCTTCACCACCAAAACCATTGAATGTAAGTGAAGAGATAGTTGAACTTGCTGATTATGATATGTCTGATAATGATGATTTAATTGTAGATCCTAACATTCCTACAATACCAAAATGGGCAGCAAAGACCATTCATGCAGCTGGAGAACTAGTTGGAAATCCTAATGATCCTAGGAGGACTAGATCTCAGTTTGAGAGTGCTCTGCGTATGAAAGATCCTATGTTTGTTGAGAAATGCTATCTGATGGTTGAATCAGACCCACATACATATGAATATGCAGAAAATGATCCAATATGGCAAACAGCCATGAAAGAAGAGTTCAGCTCACTCTAGAAGAACAACACTTGGGAGCTCGTTGATCTTCCCCTAGGGAGGAAGCTAGTTCAGTGTAAGTGGGTTTACAAAACCAAATTTTCTGCTGATGGTTCACCTTTGAAATAAAATTCCATATTGGTATCTAAGGGCTACTCACAAGTACATGGCATAGACTACAATGAGACCTTTGCACCAGTGGCAAAGATGGACTCCGTCAGGCTAGCCTTAGCCATTGCAGCTTCAAAGTAGTGGGAGGTACATCATATGGATGTGAAGTGTTCTTTCCTGAATGGAGATATAACTGAAGATATTTACATGCAGCAGCCTCAAGGATTTTCTACTAATCCATCTCTTGTGTGCAAGCTAAGGAAGTCATTGTATGGGCTTAAGCAAGCCCACAGGGCTTGGTATGCCAAGATTGATAGTTTTTTGCTATCACTGAATTTTGTTCGATGCAAGTAAGATAAAAATGTATATTTGAAGCTGATTCATGGTTCATTAATGATAATCGTTTTGTATTTTGTTGATCTTCTCATTACAGGAAGCTCAAAGGATGAAATTGCTTCCTTGAAGGATGCAATGAACCATGCCTCTCAATGAATGATTTCGGCTTATTGAGCCAATTATTGGGGCTCAAGATTGCTCGAACCAAATATGGGATAAAATTACATCAGTCGAAGTATGCCTTGGATTTTCTGAACAAATTCAACATGAAGGATTGCAAGCCAAGAAAGACTCCTTTCCTTTCAGGAGTTAAGCTTGAAGAAGCTGATTCTTCACCTATGGTAAACAATACACTGTATAGGCAATTGATTGGATGTTTGTTGTATCTTGCACATAATCAACCTGATATTTCTTATGCAGTAAGTGTGGCTTCAATATACATGGATCATCCTCATGAGATCCATTGGAGAGCAGCCAAAGGGATCCTTAACTTTGTTCAGGGAACAAGGACTCATGGGATCTTCTATAAAGCTAAATCTAATCTTGATTTAATTGGGTTTACTGACAGTGATTGGGTAGGTGACAACACAGATCGAAAGTCAACATCAAGATATGTGTTCATGCTTGCTGAAGGTCCAATCAGCTGGTCAAGCAAGAAATAGAGTGCCATTGCACTCTCATCTACAGAAGCAGAGTATAGAGGAGTTGTAAATGCAGCAACTCAATGTTTATGGTTGCAGGGGTTACTTGGTGAGTCTGGCTTCAAATAAGAATAATAAACTACTATCTATTGTGATAATCAAAGTATCATTCTAATTCCCAATGATCCAGTTCAGAGACAGAGAACCAAACACATTGAGATCCATATGCACTACATCAGACAGCTTGTGCATGATGGCACCATTCACCTACTCTTCTGTTCATCTTCAGAACAAGTAGCAGATATATTCACCAAAGTTTTTTAAGAGAAGACATTCAGAAATTTCAAATCACTGCTTGGGATTTCTGATCATGCCGTGAAGCATGAGTGATGAAAATATTTTCAAATTTTGTTTTACTGTCCATGTTTAAGGGAAGATTTTTCCCACTGGGTTTTTGCCTCTTTCCTTCGTTAAATGGACATGCAGTATGTAAAGGGTGACTAAGCCTTGTTGCTAGGCCCTATAATTTTCTGATATTTTACTCATAAGTCAGGATTAAGGGGGGGTCTTAGAATAATCAACCCATAGTTAGCTACCTTAGACATTAATTAATCCATTTTTTGTCTTATTTGCCTAGTTTCCATATTCCATCTTATGCAAGTTGTCCTCCACAAATCCAAAGTGGTCAAACTTTCTGAATTTGAGTCATGGAGTGCTTGGGAAACCACTTGGAATCAAATCTGGTTTATTCCTGGCCTTCCTAGCGCATGTCTTCTTTTTCTGCTTTATTGCCTGCTTTTTCTGAGTTTTAAGGCAATTGGGAAAGTTTGACTAGGTGAAGTTAACTTGTTTTTTGTCCTCATCATCCTCCACTCTTTTCTCCTATGAAAAGCATGTATGAGTTTTCCTTCCACCATCTATTATCTTTCCTAATTTATTTTTCCAATTCGTGAGCTCCTAGACAAATTTGGAAACCGCTTTATGCACCTATGGGGGATTTGCTTAGATTTAGTAAGACTGCTTTTGACCAAATTTGAATGGAATCCCTATGCATTCGAATATATCATGTAATTATTTATTTTGGCAGCCTATGACTTCACAGTGTTGTCTATTTTACACTTATTCAATATAGATTAGTGTTCTGCTCCATATTCAGTCTCCTTTGTGTGTAATTTGCATGTGTAATTGGCAATTTTTTGTGAGTGTAATTGTTCTAACACCTGGTTTCAATTTGCACAATAGAATGGTAGTTTTTCCTTTTAAATATTTTATTCATAAATTTATTTAGGTTTACTTTGATGATTGGACTGTATTTATTCTAGTAAGAGACCATATTGTGAGTCTACGCATGATGCTGGGTTGTTGTCACCAATATTAGATTGTGCTTATTTCTAAGAAATGTATTTTATGTGCACCATTTGGTATGCTATTGGGTCATGTCATATTTCATGATGGTATTTTAGTTGACCCAACAAATATTGTGATTATTCTCGATTTACCACCGCCTACATCAGTCACATAGCTCGGATCAGTGTTCGAACATATAGGCTACTATAGAAAGTTCATCAAAGGATATGCAGAGATAATTGAAACTATGGAGAAACTATTGAAGAAATATGAAAAGTTTCAATGGACAACATCTTTCCAGGAAAGCTTGGATAAATTGAAGAAAGATATGGCCACTGCACCAATACTTGTATTCCCTGAATGGAAAAAGGATTTCCATGTGCATGTCGACGCATAATCTGTCGTGCTGGTGGCATAGTATTGACGCAACTAGGAGAGGGTGCGCTCGACCACCATATTGATTTTTCTATCAGGAAACTGTCAACAACAGAAAAGAACTACACAACGACGGAGAGAAAAGGCCTCACTATGGTCTATGCACTTCAAAAGTTCAGACACTATTTGTTGGGTGGACATTTTTAGATGTATACTAACCATTCAGCGTTGAAATACCCAGTCAATTAGCTAGTGTTGGGGGGAATATCTATATATGGATTGTCCTATTTCAAGAATTTTATTTTGAGGTCATAGTAAAACCTGGTCGACTGAGTGTCGGGCCAGACCACCTCTCAAGGATAGAAAGTGGTGAAGAGACAACCATATTGGAAGATAATTTTTTTGAGACACAAATTTTTGCAATTTGCATGATGGACAATCATAACCCTGATTTTAACAACATCATCCACGTTTTGAGCACAGGCTATGCACCGAAAGGGATGTCAACTAATCAGAAGAAACACTTGGTTGTCATAGTTGTTGATTATACATTGATTGCTAAGCATCTATATAAGCTCGATGTGGATGAAGTACTGCATCACTGTGTCTTTGACTATGAATGACCTTGGGTTATGAGTGAAGCAAATGTTGGCCTTATAGGAGGAAACTACACAGGAAAAGAAACTGTGCGTAAAATATTGCAGGAAGGATTATGGTGGCCAACAATACACATGGATACTAAAATTTTTTGCAAGCATTGTGATATTTTCCAAAGAACTGGAAAACCATCGTGTCGCAACGAGATGCCACTTGCACCAAAGATAACCCTTCACGCATTCATAAAGTGGGAAATTGATATTGTTGGACCGATCAATTCACCAGGAAAGAGAACTGGTGCACACTACATTATCACTACGACGGACTATCTAACCAAATGGGCTGAATCCGTTCTTGTTAAGGATTGTACCATTGCAATTGTGGCAAAGGTTTTGTTTGAAAATATAGTCACTAGATTTGGTTGTCCAAATATACTTTTAAGCGACCAAGGTACACATTTTTTTAACAAAGTGATTGATGAGCTGATTGCAAAGTTTCATATCCAACATAAGAAGATGACACCCTATCATCCTTAGGTGAATGGAACGGTTGAAGCTTTCAACAAGATCCTCAAGAACCCATTAACCAAGGTATGTAATGTGCACCAAGATGATTGGGATTAGAAAGTATCAGATGTGCTATGGGCCTATCACACAACTTGCAAGCGACTCATAGGGAACATCCCATTTATACTAGTATATGGGCAGGAATTTGTGCTACCAGTGGAATACATTGTACCAAGTCTAAGGATTACTTCACTAATAGAGATGACTGATGGAGATGTTGTCGAACAAAGGTTGTCACAGCTCATTCAAATGGAGGAAGAATGCTTCGTCGTGGGATTTCATTAGACAGTTGAGAAACAACAACAAAATGCACGGCATGATCACCATATCAGAGTTAAGCCATTCGAATTTGGAGGATTTGTGTTGTTGTATGACAAAACATTCTTCAAACATACGGGTAAGTTGAGGGTGCATTGGCTAGGACCATATATGATGATGCATATCATTGATGCAGGTGCAGTAAAACTGTAGAAACTAGATGGAACGTATGTCGCAGGTATGGTGAATGATAGTTGCTTGAAACCTTACTATGATGGTCATAACATCCTTGGTTAGAGTAAAAAAAAAAAAGATGATAGGCCAAGATATGTAACTTGTTCTATCACATGTCTACGAGAGAACCAGTGCAAAGCGTAGTAAAAAGAGCCAAGAACATGAGAAAAACCAAAAAGCACAGTAAAAGGTGGAAAGTACTACAAAAAGTGGAAAAGATAGTCTGGATGGTAGTAAAGTGTGAATATTCGGCAATGGTAGAAGTCGTTATGACAGCTAAGAGTCATAAATTCCATAAGATACAAGGAGAATGACAGTGTGGATTTGGGTTCTGTCAAAGCCTCCCTTGGCATAACTGCCATAATTGTGCTAACAACTACAACAAAACACTCAAGCTATCGAGTTTATGAAGGAGCACATTGACCGATAATCCCATGTGATCGATTAGACATCAGCCTCCCATTTGCATGAACACTATAGGATGTGCTAGAGAGTATATGTATCAGGATTCACCTTTAAGCATCCTTTTATGCACACTGAGAGAGAAAGAGAACCAGATTCGAGTGTTTGCAGAGCCAAAGTCTATCACAGAGTGACCTGACATCCATGGTTATAGAAATTTCGAGTGATAGTGAGCTATCTAACACAACCATTATCTTAGGTTTCCCAATTGAGGAAGAGATAGAATCACCTGAGATACAACAACCAGAACCACAAATGGAGCTTGACCCGATGGAAAGAACAACAAAGAAGCCCGAACAAGTGCCAACACCTACTAATATTCCAACCCCTCAAATGTGCCCTATATAGATCCCTGCTTAGAGACTTCCAGCTTCCCCTATACCACAAGATATAGATTCACAACTAGGTAAGGATCCAAGGAAAGGAGGCAAGAGAGCATCAGGAGAGGTGTTTGTACCACCACCACCACTGACGAAAAAATGCAAAGTTACAACTGCTGTAAAAAAATATGGGGAAAGCACCAGTAGAGGAAGACCCATAGGGATAAGACCTCATGGAAGAGGACTCACCACCACGTGCATATGTGGATGCTGGGAGAGAAGAGAAATACTTCCCACACTATGTTCATCCCAAGAGAGATGAAGTGGAGGAGGTGATTCTTTTGAAGAAAGAGCCCACGGTGTTAGTTTCACCCTATATCCCTAACAAGGTACCCCTGCTGAATAATCTGATACCAAAGATATCCAACCTTACATTTGAATATGTCGACACTCACTTTCTATTTGGATTGGAGATAAGCAACTGCATGACTACCAAACCCAGACCTACTCAGACGCAGGTCTTAGTATTGGTGTAGTTGGCTAATGGCATCGCCAACACAAGACTGATAGACTTGTTGTTCATGCTGCATTTCAACCACAGTATACAGATGAATACATACATGAAATAGCTTATGGTCTATTTCCATAGAGGGTGTTTGTGGCTTGGTCGACCATACCTGATTGACGCCGACCTTATTTCTTCCATCACCATTTTTCTAAAGAAAGGGAAAGACCCGATGTTGTATTTGAACAACAAAGACACTGCTAGGATAAAATAGAAGTATAGCCTTCAATGCACTAGGAGGGGATTTTGGATTGTCTTCATTGAGGAGAGCATAGTTTGGTTCACTGCAAAGCTCCTCTCTTGCAAACTGTTGTGTAAGATGAAGTCAACTCAATGTAGTGCTTGAGCAGTAGAACTTGTAGAACCGTGCAGAAAAGGAGTGGTTTTCAAGTGGTATCAGTTTCTACTCAATAAACTGATAGATTATGCACACCAGGGACAAGAGGAGGATAATCACAAGTTTCACTACTCTTGGCTGCTCATTCTGATATCATTCATTCTATGGTCTAACACTCCAGACTATCAGCAAGTATATGTACCACTACTTTTCCTTGGCGCAAATGATCAAAATTTATGGGAAATAAAGAAGAATAGATACAGCCAAATGGATAATAACATCTAGTTTTTTATGCATGCTAAGGAGTTGCACAACGTTGTCAAGCAAACTTACAAAATATAGCACACGACAGTGCATAGGTATGGGGCCTTCATAAATTTCCAGGATGATGCACACAATATGATTTTGGAACCCAAGAATGATCCAACAAAGAAAATACACCACATTGGATTTGTGATCATGGATGAGGATGTCGATGCCATTATTAAATACTGGCCTAAGGAATGGTGTGGCCCACTAGAAGAGTCGCTTCCTAAAGACCAAAAACAAGAAGAACCACCAGCTAATCAAGATGTAAATGTTGGTGTAGGTGGAGATGATGGAATTTGCCGAGGAAGTGGTCAATGAAACAATGGAGGTGAAAACCAACCTAACCAGTCGCAGGAAGAGGAAGAACAGGATAATCCCCATGGAAATGGTGGCTTTGATCATATCAAATAAGAGTGCATGACTAATATGGAGAATGTCCAAACCCAGGCACAAACGCCGCAACAAGAGTGCAAGTTGCAGTGGAAGAGGAGGAAAGCCAAAAAAGTGACTCACACAAGCACAATGACAGAAGATTATGTGCATGAGCTTGCAAATACTGTCACTAAGGTCATGCAATATAGGCTCACCACTCTGAAGAAACAACAGGTAAAAATTGCTTATGAAGTTGGGAGCCACTTGAATAAGTTGATAGAAGCCATTAATGAGGTCAAAGCCACTATGGAGGCTGAGACATATGGCATCAATCCCAATGTTCTATTAACCACAGAAGAGTTAGTGCCACTAATAAAAGTAAATATTTTGAGGCGTGCACTAGAGACAAAAATAGAAACAAGTGCAGTTGATGATAATAGCAATCTATAGATTGACTTCTCCGGGTTGTCTTTGGGTGAAGTCTATGATGTTCAACAGGTATTCGCATCCAAAATAGGGCTGAGGGAAAATGTTGTTGCGTATCAAGCAGCTAAACAACAAAGGAAGGAGAAGACATGCAAGGCCCTCCTTAAAGAAAAAGAGCGAGAATTGGAAGGGTGCAACACCCTCCTTCTAGAGAAGGAACAAGAAGTTGTAGCGCACGAGCAAAGCCGTGTCGCATTAGCTGACACCATAAAGAGCATGATCACAAATTCCCCCCTGAGGTGGGACAAGAAGATGAGGACTCAGCAGCTAATGTTTCCTGACTTTCACAAATTGCATTCGAACTGAAGAAGCAAGTTGAGGAGCTTAAAGTGAGACAGGTACTAAGCACACCTTCTGAGGTGCTCGAGGAATGAAGAAGAGCAGCGTCTGAGGCTGCTGGGAAGATTAGAGAAGGATAAATACTTTGGACAAAGGTAGCCGAATCCTTCACTACTGTCTGGGGAGCATTGCTAGAAGATGAAACTATAGAAAAAATAAGGGAGAGCGTGTGACAAGAAGATGAGAAAATCAGCACTGCAAAGGCATAAATGAAGAAATTGTCGCTTCAAGAAAAGGTTCCTAAGAGCGTGGAGATCAAGTGACTGTAGTAGGAAGTCCAAGACATTCTATATCAAGAGTATACTAGGGAAGCCGAGGTCGAGACACACCAATAGGAAGCAGCCTGGCTCATAGGTCTTCTTCAGCCTAAGCAGCAAAAACTGTAGCAAGTTGTGCAGTCGTTAGAGGAAGGATCGTCGAAACATATCAGTTTTGAGTGTGTAGAGCAGTTTGATGCATAGGCAGAGGAAGTAGCATATGAATTTTCTAAGGTGCAACAGATGGTGAAGTATTTATAGGAAAAGGTTGGTCCCACCATGCAGCCTAGCCCTACGCTAGAGGAATATATTTTACAAGGAAAGTAAAAGTCTTGCATCATGCCATTTTTGCACTCGAGTGCATTTTTTGTTAGTAGCTCGAGATGAGACACATGTGAGTGTTGGGGGTCTGTTCGGCCATGAAAAGAATACAAGGAATAAGATGGCGTGCAAGCCAGGAAAAAAAGCGCACACGACGATGAGGAAAGTAGGTCTCAAAGGAAGTGAAAGATCTGACGCGAAAGAATAGAACATACGCGAGCAAGAGGAAAGGAAAGCTTGTAGGTGTGCAAGAGGGTGACAGTTAGAAATAAATAGGTGAAGATCATGGCTGCTGAAAGATGGTGTAAGCCTACGGACAATGCATGTATGAAGGAATATTTTGTAAGCCAGACCAATAATGCGTTGTGTTAGTCCCTGAAAATCCGTAACCATTTTTTACAGCTGATCATGACCTATAACTGATAAGTAGTATGTAGTCGACCCTGTGTGGTCAAGTAGAATATATAAATAGGAAGAACCCATTCTGTATAAGTGTTGGATATTCGTCATTGTCATTAGAGGACATTTGTTAAGGTCCATCATTTCGTTTATCCTATTAAGGAGTTAAATTAAGTAGAAGAGAAGACTCAGAGGAGAGTATAAGTAGAAGACTGTTGAGTCATGGGTCTTGCAGTTATGTGCACAGAACCTAGTAGTAGAAGAAATATGAAGCTGAGTGCACAGATAGTAAGTAGAAAAGTTGATCCGGGCTGTGTGTAGATTAGTGGGAGTAGATAGAAGAATAAAATAGAGAGCATGAGAGCAGAAGATTGAGTCAGAAAAAAATATCTTAAGAATAGTCTGTAGATTGTAGACTGCAAGGTGCTATACAAAATTTCTTATGCCAGATGAAGAACACCTTGGTGGTTTTTCCCAGATGGGTTTCCACATTATTTCTCGTGTTCAATGTTTAGTTGTGTTAAATGTTTATGTGAATGATGAAGTATTTTCTTACTGTATATTGATTAGTTATAGTTAAATGTATGCACTATCTTGATTAATCAGGGAATGAATGAGAGTTAAAAGCATTGTGGGAATGTTGTGTATAAGTTCATGGTTAAACTTAGTAAGTCAAAGCACAAGTCTCCAATTGTCTATCAGTACAAGGGATCAGCTGCGTCCCACCAGTTGCACCAGTTGTTGAGATTAGGGATAGTGTTATGTTGCATATTGTAGCATACAGTTGTTTCTAGTCGAACCAGAATAGACTCCATTCTCCCAGTTTCCTTTGTTCAGTGCCTTGGTTGTTCGCCAAGGGATTATAATTCCCTCATCAATTGCGGAACCATGGTTCTAGAAGTTACCCATTAGATATATTGGGTGATAATGCGCTTTCCTCGGAGGTGTTTCCCACTGAGCTTGCTCTGTCTGGTCGATTTCTTGTGGTTTATTGTTGTTATTATGGTGTTGTTGAACTGCGGGTCGAGTCAAGAAGGTGATAGAGGCCAACATGCACATAAGACCCTCTAGCTAGTTGGGATGTAGGAGGTAAAAATTGACTCCCGACATTTGGAAAAATTATGGAAGGCATAGAACTTAAGCTCCTCCCACATGAGGATTTGACAAAGGATTTTGAGCTGAATGTGGTGCTCCCGAAGGAGTAGAAAGTCTAGACACTGTAGGTTCAGGTGGAGGATTAGACAGAACAACTCCAGAATAAATATTTAATGACCTAACTAAAATATCACTAGTTAATATGTAGGGGAAAGGTCTTCCAGAATTTTGGGTCAATTTCATATCTGCCACATTTATGGTAGAAGTAGTACCAAACTGAGAGATGGCGTGACCAAGGGAAGTTTCCCAAAATGGAGCATTAGGGTCAAATATGGTAGCTACCTATTGTAATCTCACAGATCACATAAGGTTACCAATAATACATACCGGTCATGCATACATAACAGAGACAAGAGATAAGAACAAGTAGAGGAAAATAACAGATTATATTAACAAGAGTGGGTCCATACAATACAGAGAACTTAACTGAGTTCTCATCTGGCTCAACAGCCTAATATATATGATTACAAAATAGTTACAAAATAACTACATGTTAGTTCAATGAATCGACACGACCTTAGGCGGCCGACCTAATCTCTAGTTTAGTCGGTCGATCGACTTAGTCGGCTAATTGACTAAGTTGGTTGTCATTCAAGTCGACATACTGACTTGCTCCTCTAACATCTCCCCCATGAGAAAAATGTTTCTTCATCCCGAAGGAACAGGGAGGCACAAAAATATTCCTGTCTCTCTTAGTAGTCATTATGATGTGCTTGGTCTTCATGGGCTGTGAAGTCTGATGGTCGGTCTTTTCTGTACATAGACTTTGAAAATTGCTAGGGATGTCACTGCTAGGTGATGTTGGAAATCTGTCGAACTTTGCAATATTTTTTGGATGTCAATGGCGACTGTAGTCAGACTTGATAAGATCGACATCTTCTCTAAAATGGAGATTTCAGCTATTCTCTCCATGTCGGGACCCATAAACTAGTCCTTTTCCTCTGCAGTCTCTATAAGTCGTTTCATTTGCGGGAAGATGATGTTGACTTTTTCTAAGTTAGGGATAGCTTGGTGCACCCACTGATGAGCTTCCTGCTCAAGTTTCTACAATTTAGTTGTCTCCAACACTATTTGATCTTCATTTGTGCTTCTAAGTGCTGTATCAATGGGCTTCCTCTTCTCAAGCACTTGGATCTCCCATCGGGTCTTCCTGGTTTGTTGATAGACTCACCCATAGTAAGCAGGATAGTCTTGTAGTATTTCTTTGGTGATAACAAACTCTTCCATGTGATATTGTAACACTTTGTAGGCTTCAGAGAAGGAGGTGTGTTGCGCCATCAGCAGTCAAATGATTTCTTCTTTCTGATCCTCCTTTCTTTCTTGAAGCTGTATTTGGAGTGATGACACCATGCTTTCAAATAGCTGATAAGATCTTTCGAGCGGTTCATTGGTGTCGACCTCTACTTGTCCTGGCATTACTGATTGTGCAAGGTTTCTACATTTGTTGAGGAACTTGACCTGTTCTTCATCCTTTTTGTTCAGCTCCTGATGTATCTGCTGACTCCTTGTGTTTGCTTCGACTGCTAGGGATTTCAAGAGTTGTCCTAGCTTTGCGTCATTCAGGTTGGTGGCATCTTCCAATTTGATATGGACCATTGATGTCTATCCATGATGCTCCTTCTTCTTCTTCTCCTTATTCTTCTTATGCTTGTCTGTTTCTGCTTGTGTTAGCACCTAAACCTGTAAAAGTCGGGTCAAGGTTTTATGTTTGCGGTGCAGTAGTGGTTGATGGTTTCTTTGTTTATGGAGGTGGGATGGTTGCTGCCTTCGGTTGATTAGATGAAGGGATTCCATAAATGGATGCAGTTGGTGCTGATGGTTGGATTAGGGGTTCTGAGTCGGGTGGTGGTGGTGGTGGTGGTGATGGAGTTGGTGAATGGTCAGGGGTGATTGGGTTGGTGGTCTGAGAAGGTGAACCAAAATTGGAGAAGAGTTGGTTGAATTCTCTATTTATATCCTCGATATTATCTTCTACCTCTCCTCTGGTCAATTCAGCAGCTAGTGGTTGGGGTGTGGGGTCTGTCGGAGTGATAATCATGGTCCAATGTCCTACAACTTTGGCTTCCTTATCAGGTTTTCTTTCGAAGACCGAAGTTGAAGTTACAAAAATGTTTAGTTCCTGAATAACTTGGTCCAATTTTCAGGATCCACCAGTTTCAAATAGGGGTGCTTTAGTGGATAGCTTCTGTACTGATGTGAATATCTTTGGCAGTTTATCAATGAACACCTACAGATATCTATCCCTGACAACGTTTTCTTTTACTGCCTCTGACATAGCACTCTTGCATAAGTCGAGTGGTCTTATCGAGAGTGGTTTTGGTATTTTATCCTCTGTTACTTTTTCTAGAGATGGAGGTGGATACATCAACACAAGATCTACAACATTTTTAGGCATCGATGTGTGGGTGATTTTGGCTTTCTTTGGTCGACCTGGTAGTGCTCTTGCTTTGAGAAATATTTGGAACTGGGTTTTCATCGGCACTTTATTTGCTGCAGCATCTTCTATTATGTCAATGGCTGTAGCTCCGAGTTCCTCCTCCTCATCTGATGATTCTGCAATGATAAGCTTGCACTTACCTTTTCTTGTTGTTGTTGTTATGTTCTTATCTTCTTTCTTACAGCTGCTATCTCTTTCGACAATTTTCTTATGATTCCTTTTGTGATAGCATATTCTGGGTTTTTTGGTTCTGTCTCTCCCCTTGGCTCCTGGGTCGGGATGAGACTTTCTGCAGCCGGAGTGACTACCTGCTACTCTGCCTGTGTTTCTTCTATCTATGGTTCTACCATCTTTGTTGTCAGAGGTTTGATGATTATTTGAAGTCGGCCAGTGTGTTCGACCGGTGTCTCCTCTGACACAAAGGTACTGACATAGAGGTTCAACTCATAATCCTCTTCTTTTTCTTGGTCTGCTAACGGCTCCTTGATTGAGAAGTTGATTTCCTTGGCCTTCGCTGGAATTTGTATTTTTGTCCTAGCTTGTCGAGATAGTTCTTGAAAGATCTGTTCGACCGATAGATAATAATCAAGGGCTTTTGCGTTTTATTTTTCATCCTGCATGTACCACACCAAAGTATGGTCGAGCTCTAGCTGGATTTGGGACTTTTTTGGTAGAATTCGTCGGATGTTTTGAGGCACCCTCCATCTGTTCATGCAGACTTTTAGCAGTTGGAGCTAGTTCTCCAACAACACTTTTTCATCTTCAAGTTCCTTCAATCTCCAACATCACATTTCTGGGAGAATGGTTTGAATCTCCACATGTGGAACCTTGACGGTTCTTGAAAAATTTGGTTTCCTTCAGGGAAAATATGGTACATGACTATCCATAGTATGAGGGATGGAAACCTGATGATTCCTCCTGTCTCTTGGCATCTTTCACAGATGGTCTTGACCATGTCGGTGACATATTCAGCCCATCTGTATATTGTTCCATTTGTCGCAATGGTGTTGATAGCCTCTAACATGTCTAATTTGAGGTCGCTGTCTCGACCTGCGAAGGTGAGTGTGATGGCTATTATTTTGGCCACAATCTATGGAGTTCGGGATTTGATTTGACTAATCATCAACCCCTTCAAGTTTTTGCTCAAATCCGACCCAGTTAGTTCTTCAACCAGTCCCTCTTTGATACCAACTGGTACTGGGTCTCCTTTGTTTAAAAGTCTTGTTATCTTAGAGATGACTTCCCCAAAGATGTCGACTGGTTGGTCGAAGTAAAATTGGCCACTGTGGTACCGGCTTATGATAAATTTGATGTCTGTTTCTTTTGTTCCACTAAAACTGGCCATGAGTGGTGCATTGACATAGTTGAAGATGCTACTGTATTTTATTTTCTCTGGAGCTTGAGTAGGCTTCTTTTCGACATAAGCCCATTCTTGCATCTTGATCCATAGGTTTTTCCATGAGCCTTCCTGCACCTTAGCATTCCTAATATTCGTTAACCTTCAGACTAAAGGTGTTTCTACAATCTGTAATTCCTTGGCATTGGCTGAGGCTCTAGTCTGTTTGGGTGCCATCTTGTTAGTTTGGTGGTTGATTTCACTAAGGTATTCTCGGCTTTCAATCTTCTAGATGCTCTGATGCTCTCTCTGTATGAATTGTGGTGAATGATCCTTTAGTGGTCCAGTATTTATAGGGGATTCTTTGGATGTTTTCGTCAATGAGTGTATTAATGGCGGACATGATGTTCCAGCTGGAACACTTGAGTGTGCATTAATGGTGAATTTCTTTCGGTGCTCGAGGTCATGAATGCGCAATGGGACTATCGAGGTCGTCGATCAATGTCGGTTATGAAAATGGTCGATGGTGTTATGTCGATGGACATGATGTCGGTTGTTGAAGTGGTGATTTCCTGTCATAGTTTTCTGCATGTACGACATTATTTTGCTTTTTGGATTTTTTTAGATTTTTATAGCTTTTGTTTTAACCATTATGGTCGTTATGGGATTTCTCTTTTTTTTTTCCAATATGTTTATTTTTAGTTTCTGTAGCATTTTAGTCGGGGATCCATTAATGAGTTTCTAAAATACTATGCCTTGTAACGTCCTTAGTCAGACTGATCCGTTGGTATGTATCTCTTCGACAACGTAGGGTCCCATCCATTCTGTATGCAACTTTTTAGGTTTTCCATTTACTCAACTATTGTATAGTAAAGCAAGGTCTCCTACCAACAATTTTTTGTTCTTGATGTTTCTGTCGTGCCATGCTTTTTGTTTTTGTTTCTGGATTTCTTGATGGTGCATCGCAAGTAGTCGGTGTTCTTCTAGTTTACTCAGTTGTAGTAATCGGTCCTTTCTTCCTTGTTCAACATCGACATGTAAGATCTCTACGATAATAGGTGTCTATTGTCAAAAGTGTAATGGAACTACTGCTTCTTGTCCATAGACAAGTCGAAAGGGGGTTTGGTCGGTCGAGCGTTTATATGTTGTTCTGTATGCCCATAATACTACAGGTATTTTCTTGTCCCAGTTGTCCTTATCAGCATTACATATTTTGGTTAGTCCTCTTGTTAATGTTTTATTAAATGCTTCAATTGCTCCATTCAACTGAGGATGGTATGCTGTACTCCGATGATGGTCGATTTGGAATTGGTCGGTTAGGGTTTTGATAGTTTTATTGATAAAGTGTGTTCCTTGATAACTGATTAAGGTTAGTGAACATCCAAATCTGGTAATGATATTTTCATAGATGAATTTGACAACTATCTCATTGGAGCATGTGTCAACTGATTCTGCCTCTACCCATTTGGTTACATATTCGACTACAGTTATGATATACCTCACACCTGTCCTTTTTGCTGGTATAGGAAATGGTCCTATGAAGTCTATGGCCCAAATTTCAAATGTCAAACTTGGGTTTACTAATATCAAAGGAATTTCTATGCTAGGCAGGGGTCGACCTAGTCCTTGACACCTGTCACATTGACTTACAAAATTTTTTGCAATCTCTATGAAGTGTCGGCAACCATAACCCTAACTGTTGGATTTTATTTGCAATTGTGTCTGCTTGGAAATGTCCTCCTACAAGTCCATAATGTTCTTCATGCATAATGTTGTCTCTTTCATGTTCCAGTACACACCTTCTGAGGATGTCATCTAATCCCATATTGTAAAGAAATCCATTTATAAGACTGTATGGTGCATCTTTCATAGCTAGGATTTGTTACTTCTTTGTACTCATTCCTTCTGGTGCTTTTCCATCTTCTAAGAACTGGGGTGTTTCCTCTAACCCTACTAGGACTGCTTCTAACTGAAATAGATGTGCATTTGGTAAGTCATCTTCGACTCCTGTTGGCTCTTCTCCTGTGTCGATTTGGGATAAATGGTCAAGACTGACATTTAACTTTCCTGGTCTAACAATAACTTCGAATTCAAATTATTGGAATAATAGTAGCCATCGAAAAATCCTTCCATGATGTAGTGATTTATTGATGAGATATTTAAGTGCCTGATGGTCTGTATAGAATACAAATGGGTTAGCTAGAAGATAATGTCGATATTTTTGTAATGTAAAGACCATTCCTAGTGCTTCTCTTTCTGTTGTTGAATAATTTCTTTCATCCTTGTTTAATTTTCTACTATTGTAAACTATAGTATAATCCATTCCATCATCTCCTGGTTGAGTTAAGATTGCTCCTATTGCTAGCCCTGATGCATCAATATGAACATGGAATTTGATCGACCAGTTTGGAAACCTTAGGATTGGTGCTTCGACTAGTTTTATTTTTAATTTTTCAAATGATATATGGCACTCCTCTATCCAGATAAACTCTTTATCATTCCTTAATAGTTCTTCGAGTGGATAGGCCATATCTGAATAATATCTTATGAATTTTTGGTAATAGCCTGTGTGGCAAAGTAACACCTTGACTCGTTTTGGGTTTACTAGTGGTTTTAGGTCGAGGATAACTTTGATTTTTGCAAAGTCGACCTTAATACCTTCTTTACAAACAATGTGCCCTAATAATATCCCTATGGGTGTCACAAATATGCATTTCCTGATGTTCAGGGATAGTTGAATTTGTTGATATCTTTTCAACATGAGTCTTAGCCATTTGCAATGATCTTTTAACATGGAGCATATGGTCCAATCATCAAAGTATACTGCCATGGTTTTGTAAATATATTCTTGAAATCTTTTGACAACAATTCTAGAAAATACTGCATGTGCATTTTTTAATCCAAAAGACATAACCTTATAAGCAAATGAGCCAAATTCACATACAAATGTTGTTTTTTTATTATCCCCTTTAGCTATTGGCACTTGGTTATAACCTGAGAATCCATCTATAAATGAGTAGCATTCATGTCCTGCAACCTCATTTAAGATTTCATCTGCATAAGGAGTTGGAAATGGGTCTGTCAATGTAACTTTATTTAGTTCTCTGAAGTAGACACAAATTCTTAGTTTGGTCAGATCATTTTTCTTAGGTTGTACAACCATTGGACTTGCCCATTCTGATTGGTCAATAGGGTAGATGATGCATGCTACCAGCATGTTATCAATTTCCTTTTTAACTATCACTTTGTATTTGAGAGCTAGCTTATATGGCCTTTTCTTCATAGGTCGAACATTAGGTTTAGTGTAAATCTTCATTTCTTCCATTTCATGGACTAAGCCTTTGAGCTCTTTATAGTCTCTAGAAAATACATCCTGGAATTCTTTTAATAGGTTCACTACTTCTGTTGTCTGTTCTTCATTCCAGTAGTCTCCAATCTTGGCCATTTTTGGTCGGTCATCATTTGAGATGTCGACTTCTCTGATTTTGACTTTAGCATCTAGCCATTCTAGAGATTTTGCTTCATTGATTTGTCGACTTCCTTCCCTAAACTGTGAGAATGTGGTAGGAAAGTCAGCTGCAGTCATTCTGGCGATATCCTCTTTGTCGGTTGGTTAAACTTTGAATACTGTACAAATAGGTTTGGTCATTTCGACATGGTTTGATTTCCATCTAAAGATTTTCCCTTCTGTATTTTCATTTTCTAACTGTAGTCTTGTCGACTGTGGTATTGTCTCAGTTTGTATGTTGTTTCATTTCATTATCTGTCGATTATCTTTTAAAGGTTTGTTTTCTGTCAGCTGTATAAATTCTTTAATTTGTTTTGTTGTTTCGACCAAGTTTTCATTATGTGGGATAAAGTCAAAAATTTTAATGAAATTTGCTCTGAGTTCATGCCATAGGAAGGTTTCACCCCTAGCTTCTTCCATTTTATACCCATTGTTTGGTAAGTTAGCGAGGGTTGAGGGAAACAGGTGTGACCATTCTCGTTCATCTTTTTATCGAAGTCTTCTCCATTCCTTTTCACATGTCTTGATATGATTTTTTGGATTTTGTCCTTGGATGAATATAGGTATCTGAGCCTGTTTGGTTAACTTCTTTCCTCCAAACCTTTCGACAAAGTAAGTTGAAGCTGTTGTCTAGGTCTGTAGTCTTGTCTGATGGGTATCCCACCATCTAGCAGCTTGTCCTATAAAAGTTTCTACTAGGCTTTGTAGTCGACCGTGTTCACCAATATTTTTGGAAACTTGTTCTACATGCAGGACTGGTGATTCTCTTTCCTTGTATCTTGGTATTTTTGTAGTATTTACATTGGTAGGTTTTAAAGTGGGGTATTCCTTAATTTTCTTTTCAAATATTTTTGGGACAATGGACACTATGAAGCACTACTGGGTGGGATTTTTCTATACTTTTTGAATAGTCCAACACCCTCTTCCTCGTGTTTCGTAGTTCTCGATCTCCCCGTCATATAATTCTGCATCTGAATTATAACCAACTAAGTCTTGGTTGCCTAGATGAAGTTCTACATACATATTAGGTTATGCATAATCTGCATTGTTTCGTATCTAATAAAGTTGTCAGATGTCGACTTCTTCGTTGATAGGTTCTATCCATGGTTCTTCTTGGGATGGATGAATAGGTACAATGACCTTTTGTCGATTTCCTTTTAATTTGATTCTCTCTTTGTCTAGGGATATTGATGCTTTCATCTTTCTACCCCAAGGTCGACCTACTAATGCTGGGAAGGAACTGGATCCTTCCTTAGGGTCAAGGATTTCAAAGTCGACTTTGGTCGAGATTCCTTTTATAGTTGTATCAACATTTTTCTAGACTCCAATAAGTTCAATTAGGCCTTGGTCAGCTAGTTTGAGGTATATTCCTGACTCATATAGTCGAGGTCTGCCCATTTGTTCCCAAGTGTTACGAGTCATGATGTTTACTTGTAATACAAAGTCGATCGCTACTTGTCGGACATGGTATCCTTCAATTTCCAGGTCAACAAGTGGGTCGACATCACCTTTATCTTTTTTATTTAAACTGCAGATATTCTTTGTTTGTTTTTTGATGTTGTTGTGGTTTATTTCATATAGCAAATCGATGAACTAAGATACTGAGTTATTTTTTTGTACGAGATGTATTAATTATTTTATTGTGTTATGTCGATTGTCATTAGCTTGTTCTTGTCGTGCAAATTCTTTGAATACATTTGTTGCTTCTTTGTATGTTTGTTTTTCTTTAAGTGGATCAGGGTAGACATTTTTCTCTTTTATTTTGTTTATTCTTGGGTTATCACTTCCTGTTTTTGTCCCTTGTTGGGTTACAATATGCAAATTCTTTGTGTTTATTACATCATTTTTTTGCACACACGAGAAGACATTACATTTTTCTTTGTATTTATTTTTTCCAACGTGGTAGGGAAATCCTCTAGTGAGTGATCCCCTACTCCACAATGAGTACAAAATTTGAGGTAAGTTCTATCTTTATATGGAAATTCTATGTACCGATGTCCCTCCTTATAACATGTAAAGCATTGGATGGGTCAACGTGGTCGGTTGTCTCAATTTCTAGAGAATCAACCTCGACCTCCGTATCCTCCACGTCGATTGTCATACCGATGCTTGTATCTTCAACCTTCATATCTCTGATTGTTCTGATAGTTTGGTAAGTTGTTTTACTCATTATTTTGTGCAACTGCAGTGGTCTAGTAGACTGCATGATAATTTTTTCGGTTCTTCAGGTTCAAATGGCAGTTAGCTGTGTTATAATTTTTAGTTTCCCAGATTGCACACCAATATGCCTTGGCATTCTTCATGTTGAACGGGCAATATTTTGTCGAGTGGTATCCATGCTCCTAGCAAATGTATCAAAAACATTTAGTCTATACGAATCGAACATCCTGTCGACTGTATTCCTGTCGACAGTTGTCTTTTGAGTGTCCGGCCGTCGAGCACTTCGTGCACCAGATATCCTGATTTTTGAGGTTTAATTCTTTTAAGGACTTCTGTATGATCTCAAGCTGTTCTTCTATTCTATGATCAGTGGAGTATGCGGGTATGTCCTCATCCATTTCTACTTGGAGAGATTTTGTAAGTGCATCTTCATAAGTCTTGAATGTCTCCAGGCTTATATGTCGACGTATTTTCTGTGATAAACCTGCAAGAAACCAGTGGATTAATAATTGTTCATCTATAACATAGTCCAGTTGGATAAGAAGGTATTTCCGTTGCTTATCATAATCATGGACAGTTTCTCCTGGCTTCTGCGATGTTGTTTTTAGTTTTTTTGCTGCCAGATGTTTTGCATCTGGAGTTTTGAAAAATGATAGAAATTGCGCTTTGATCTCGGCTTTGGTTGCTTGAGCTTGTCTTTCAGAAAAGGTAATATACCAAGTTAATGTTCTTTTTCTTAAGGCACTAGTGAACTGTGCCATCTTCCTGTCTTCACCCGTAACTTGGTTAGCCTCCCAAGTCGACTCACAGATGAACCAGTGTCATCTAGGGTCCTCATCCCCCTCATATAGAGGAATGTGTGCTGCCCCGTGACCCATGTAGGAATCACTATCGCTGCTTTCAGGAGGTGGTGGTAGTGGAGGTGGGGGTGGGGGTGGTGGGGTTATTTTCTTATTCCTCTCTGTAAAACTATTATTGATGAAACTTTCATATTCGTCAGTTGTTTTTGTCGTTTCGTCTTCGACCAGCAGTCAGTTGATTTTGACTTCTTCTGTCGATGTTCAACTGCAGTTATCTATCTGCAGTTCTAAATATTATGTGTCCTCCAAAGCTGTGTTTGGTAGGGGGGGTGCTCCTTCATGTGTCGGTAAAAGTAAGTGGATACTTCGGTTGGAGGGTACCGTTTGAAAGGTAACCCAATTTCCTTCTTCTAGTCGATGGATAATGAGGTGTCTTCCAGTGTATGTCTCATCGTCTAGTCGGCTTCATATACCAAAGTCACCAGATCCTAGTCGAAGTTCCTCTTCGACAATAGTTTATGTCCAGGTACGTAGATTCAACGGAGATAGAGTAGTTCCTTCTTGGGGGGCTTCCAATTGGAGAGCTTCTGGCTTCTCTATCCACAATTCTTCTTCCATAGGGGATGCCTCTTCTTCAATTCCTTCTTCTTGTCAATCATGACCTAACTTTGGTGGATTTCTTTCCTGGTTGGTATCCCTAGTACTCTTTCCTCTGTGTAGCGCTAAGGCTCTTTCTCGTCTTTCTTCTCTCCTTTGTTGTCTCTCTTCCCTCTCTATTTTCTAAACGTCCGACATACCTTTGTGTGATACTATCTTCTTGATTTCCCTTTTGGTCGACTTCTCATTACTGGTGATTGGTATCTACTTCTAGTTGAATAGAATCCACTCCACTTTATCCTGACATATGACCAGCTACCCCCCCATAGCCTACCTGATGCTTTAAAAAGCCCGGATAGTTTGGCCTACTTGCTAGGAAGTATTCCCACTCCCTTTCAGCAATGAATTTTTCCCACCTCTTTTGTTTTTCCACCCAGTTAAGGTTTAATGGCAGTCTATGAAGTGATGGATGAGGTTCGAAAATATGACCCACTCCCTTCTCGATTAGGAACTTAAATAGCAAGGTCAGTAAGGAACACAGAAATTGCTCGGTGAGGTCTATGTAAAATTTCTCCTTAATGGTTTCCACCAAAGTTCTATATTCTACTGCTTGCTCCTCGCAGAAGTCGTCGGTGATTTCTTCGAACCACTCTGACAAGTTTGGTATTCCCCCTCGAATCTGTTTTTCTAGCAACTGTTGATCTTTAGTCCCTTCTGGATTTTTCATCCAAGAGTTTCTTCAGAAGTTGGGGCACTGATTCTACAAACTTCTCATGTGTTTCTATAAAGAATCTTTCTTTTGCTTGTGTGGTCGTTAATCTATTTCTTCATGCATAATTCTGCAAATAATTTACAACTTTATGTTCCTACCAGTCCTTAATCTCCTGTTCTGATATCATCTATTTGCATACATCTTAGACATGTACTATCGGCAACAGAACCAATTTTGTAATCTCACAGATCACATAAGGTTACCAATAATACATACCAATCATACATACATAACAAATACAAGAGATAAGAACAAGTAGAGGAAAATATAAGATTATATTAACAAGAGTTGGTCGATACAATACAGAGAACTGAACCGAGTTCTCATCTGGCTCAACAACCTAATATATATGATTACAAAATAGTTACAAAATAACTACCTGTGGACTCAGTGAACTGACACGACCTTAGGTGGATGACCTAATCTCTAGTTTAGTCAGATGACCGACTTAGTCGGCTAATCGACTAAGTCGGCTGTCATTCAAGTTGACATACCGACTTGCTCCTCCAACACTACCATATCATTAGGATGAAACTGATGGATCCTAGCCCTAGAAGGAGTTGGGACAACAAAAGAGGCATTCTGAGATGAAGGTTTCTCTACTAGTGGCAGTCCCGAAGGGTCCATCAAGGGAACATTGGGAGGAGGATATTCAACTACTTCCTCTTCCACATGAATTCCTTCTAGTTCTAGAATAGAAGCACTACCCACCATAGAACACTTCTCCATGTATCTTTCCATGGGAGGTTGAGTCAGAGGATTCAAAGGATTTTTTGATGATAATTGTTACACTCAAACTCTATCACTAGCATGTGATAGGATCCCTAACACATATATTTTCCCTCAAATCCAAAAATTGAAGTGAAACATGCTCTAGATGTTTGTTTTAACATACAAAACTCCAGCACCACTTTTACCCTTAATAAGAAAAGCGGTACCTTATGCAGCACCGCCCAAGTTATGGTGAAACCAAGCAGTGCCACCACCTTTAACCTTTGTATTTGGTGTAGTTCTCACCCATCACTGCTCTATTATAAAGGATTATAAGTGATGCCCTTGGTAAAAAGTGAAAAAAGGAGGTTTCACGAAGCTTCTAGAACAAACTCTTCATGTCTAGCCTTATCCCTACTCACCTGGGTTAGTTAAGCTTGAGATCCCTCCTTTTAGGATCTCATGGCCACCTCACCCACCAATTCCTTAACCATTCCTATCCCTTTGAGCCCTATAAATACAAGATCATACTCCATGATTGGGAGAGAAAAGAAAAAAGTAAAGTTATGCTGCTGAATTAACATCCTAGCCTAATCCATTAGAGAGCATAGAGGAGCAAGTTGGATTCCTTAGTCAGTAATATGGATCTATGGATAGTTTTTCGGTATCTTTGATGTTGTTGTATGTTTGATGTTCTTTTGCAGATCTATAGGTATTTCATCATAGGTTTTATTCCAGGCATATATATCTTTTAGGGGAAGTCTTCAACCTAGTTGTTACTCATTTTCTCTGGATCTGAACCATTCAAACCAGAGGAACAAATTCTCTTTGTAGAAGGTGCTATATTCCTAATAGAAAATTTGGCGAATCCGCTGGGAATTAATCTAAGCTGATCTTCCTCAGTTTTTGAACTACTCTTGTCCGAATCAAAGATACAACCTTCAATATTTGCAGTCAGATCTACATATGATTTAGTGAATTTTTGGTTTGAAATATTCAGATCTCAATCACCTCGACTTTATATGCTCTATATTATTGTTGATTCATTAGTTTTTGTAGAGTTTTTGCAATTTTTAACTTGATTTTTTTCATTCTCTTTGTGTTCTGGATTGTTATAGGGAGCCACGCATGTGCTTTAGGAAACAAGTGGTGCCACTCCCTGAGTCCAGTTAGCAATAGGCGGTGCCACTACATGATTTCAGTGAACAAGAAGTGGTTCTGCTTCAAAACCACTCTGTCAGCAACCCCTTCAGTGCGGTGCTAGGTAGGCCTTTCTCAGACCTTGATTTTTTCAAATTTTGCAAAATATTTGTGAATTTTGGATTGTTTTGTGTTTAGTGAGTTTTTTCCATACTTGTTTGAAATTTCTTGAGTGATTAAAATTTGAATTTTTTTTTGTGGAAATTGCTTATCTGTCGAAATAAAAAAGCTAGGTTAGATTAATCATTCATTACTTCTTGTAAGTTTGATTTTTCTGAAAGGAGTTTTTGGAAGCTTTAGATTAGATTATGATATCTGCCTGCTTTAGGATAGTACTGAAAAGAAAGGCTCCCTTAGGTCATCTTGCTTGTTTCTATTTTTCATTAAGTGTGATAAAGAAAAAGTACTGAATGGTAAAGTGAATGAACTTCAGACTAGGTCATTGTTTTTATTGAGCTTAAGTCACTGGGTCTCTGATTAGCCTCACAAGCTTTCAGGATTCTTTTGTTCTTTTGTCTCTTTTGTATCATTATCTCATCAAAAGAAAAAAATATCAATAGTTTAAGTTAGATCTTTCCACATTTGACAAAAAATTAAAAAAATATCTTGCATATGCATATTTGGGTGTTGTTTGTCTTTCTTCTTCTTTGAAAATAGATCTTAACCTACCTATTTACTTTCAAAATAGTTTATTTGAAGAAGTGTTGTTTGATTGTATGCTCAGAAAAAGAATTTTTAGTATAGTTGTTTGGGGAATTTTTTGTTTTAAAGAAAAAATGAAAAGAAAACACTCTCTCTCCTTCTCATAATTAGGCATACTGAATGGTAAAGTGAATGAACTTGAATTTCATATTTGCATGGTTTTACTTTTTTGTCAAAACCTCATGCATTCACCTAACCATCCACTTTGAAATTAATGGTAGTTATAGGCTTAAAATTTGTATAGAAATTTGAGTGATAGGTTAGAGACGTGTTCGGGCATTGTTAAACGTAGGAGCTGTCGATATTTGTCCAGACTACAACTCAAGAATCACGCAGTTATTCCATGTACCATCGATATATCAAATAGCCTTTCATGTACCCTTGAGGTATATATAAAGGTACTTCACGTACTTGATTGTATATCGAAAGGCCCCTTGTGAACGGTTGTGCATTAGACAGTACTACTACAGATTTGAGCTCCCACATACCTTGAGTATATCGGGAGACCCCACTAGGATACCTTATCTATCTTAGAAAATCCCATTGGTCATCTTTTGTGGAGCAATACACCAAAAACAACATTCGGGGAGATTACTATGCATGTACCCTTGTGGTATATTGCGAGTTGCACGTACTTGACAATCCTGGTGAGAGATCGGCCATTTGAGCTCATCTTGTCATTTGAGTTTGCTTGTTGGCCAATAGCTTGAGTAGGAGAAATTTTTTTGGCATGTTTTTTCTCAGCTCTAAAACCCTAGGTTAGATTAGTGACTGTGCAACCTAGCTGAGTATCATTTGAGACGGTCCAAAAGAGCACAAGGCTTACAACTTGACTTTCCTCCCATTACCAGAAAAGGTCCAATGGAAGCTATTGACCAAGGAGCTACAACTACTTCCCATGTGGAAGAGAACCTAGTTGTAGAAAGTGGAGACCAATTCGCTTCTCACATTACTCCCTTGGTCCAGTAACCTCTTGTGGGTGACACTTCTTTCCATGGTCCTATAGAAGGTTGTATTGATAGTCCTGTTCATCTAGATTATGGTATAGATTCTCCATTTTGGGGAACTTCTATGGGATAGGCCATTGCTTCATTTGAAGTACATAGGCCCTCTCCTGAACATTCTTCACCAAGTGAAGAAAAATATAGACAAATTCAATCAGTTATTCACCATGCACAATATTTTCAAGAGAGAATGCAAATATTAGATACTATCTTAGAAACCCTAATCCCAAAAAAAAGAACCTATGTTAGCTCTTCTTCCCCATAATACGGATCCTTGGCCAGCTGGATATCGTTCACTGGTTGTTTCTATGAAACCTATTGATCCTGCTGAGACTTCACACCACCAAGGTCAAACTTCTGACCATATGATTGCAAATGTTAGGTCTGTTTCTAGTCCTCCTGGGTCTTCTAGGGCTGGGGGGAAACCTCCAACTCCAGTTGTATCAGTACCTTATAGTGCCAGGGGGTAACCCCCGGCATGATCTACGTTACCTTCTACTGGAGCTATTACTCATAATAGACATGCCTCTAATGCAAGCTCCACAGTTTATGTTCCTCCTATGAATATAGTTAGCTCTCCATTGAGTTTAGGTCAACCCTCAGGGGAAAAGGCTGTAGTTAATTAAGCTTCCTGGGGGTATGGTCACCCAGCAAATAAAGTATCTATAGGAAATATGAATTACCAACCTACCCATATAGGCATGTCATACACTGGAATTCCATATCATAGAATACTTTTAATCCATGGGGGAAACCCAACTCATCCTATATGTCAGCATTGGGAGGAATACCTATCCATTCGGTTGGAGGTGTCGGAGGTCCACCTTATGGAGGTCCTCCCCCTATGGGTCCTATTGGTCTCGGAGGTCCTATAGGGCCACATTATGGAGGTCCTCCCCTCAGAGGTCCTAGTGCTCCTCCTCCAGGTGATCCCGGAGGTCCTGGTGGTCTTGGAGGGCCTGGTGGTCCTCCTCCTAGTGGTCCTGGAGGTCTTGGTGGTCCCAGTGGTCCTGAGGATCCTAGTGGTATTGATGGTCCCAGAGGTTCTAGTGGTCCTCCTCCTAATCCTCCTAATGGCCATGGTGGTTCTAGTAGCCCTAACCCTATAGGTCCATCTTCTAGAGGTTCATCATCTGATCAGCCTTTTGAACAACCCGTATATCAATCCACTTACGATACTTCTAGTGGTTACATGCCTTATCAATATTACCGGTATGTTGAACCAAATCATCAATTACCTTTCCTAGAAACTTTGGAATTTCCTAATTTTTCGAAGTTGATCAATGACCCCATCCAACACAATCCATCGTGCCCCCCTATTCTAGTCAAGTTACCATCGAATATTCCAAAATTCGATGGAAAGTAGGGATATGATCCCAAAAATCACGTGATGACTTTCCATCTATGTTGTTCATCAAAATACTTGATGGATGACTCTATTTGATTGAGATTTTTCTAGTGCACTTTGACTAGTACGGTCGTGAAGTGGTGTATCAAACCTCCATGACATTCCTTTGTGGATTTTAATGGTTTGGAAACTGTCTTCCTCACACACTTTCATCTACCCATTTGCTACAAAATGGGTACAGACCTTTTGACCTCTCTACGTTAAAATACCTCCACACACATTTCATATCATATTCATGAGTGGAGAAGGAGGAGAAGGCTCATTAAAGCTCCTATCTCGGACCAACTCTTAGCTGATTGGTTTACAAAGTCTTTGTTGCCACCCATTTCCTGAGATGTGGCTATGGGAGTTTTTGTTACTGACGAGCATGCCATTAGTCATGCTCAGTATCTAGAATTGTGTATTCCCAGTCTAGAAATTTGTATGACCTTATTCCTCAACCTTTTCATCCCAGCATGGACCCAGCTAAGCCACCTGCAGAAACTCCTGTTGATGGGGTTATCGGTTCAATCCGGCCTCCGTCAGTAGTAAAAGCTACCAAACAACCCAGTCCTTCCACTACTACTCCTTCCAATCCTACGGTTTCCACTGAGGTGAATTCTATTCAAAGTATGCAATCATCTAGTAGTAAGAAGAAGGGAAAAGGTAAAAAGAAGAAACAGGAAAAACAACAGGAAAATCCCAAACCTACGACCCTGAAGAATGAAAATAAAGGAAAAAGGAAAGCTAAGTATCCCTTCCTATTGTGTGGTGGTGATCATTTCATGAAGGAGTGTCCCCAACGTGATGAAATTAATAATTTTTTAAACAGTAACCCTTCACCGGTAGCCCTTACTGATCCTTTTCCTTCTCACAAACAATTTGTAGACCACATGTCTAACTAGGGAAATTCTAGTTCTATAGAGGAAATTCAAATGATGTCCTCAAAAATTATTAATATAGCAACTCGAAGTCAGTCATATGAAAAACCTGAGGAGAAGAAAATTGAAAAACCTTCTCCTTATAAATTTCCTTCTACTGGTTCTCCCGGATCCTCATCTAATGGTCCGCTAACAATCAAGAAGCCTAATCTCGACATGATTTTGAGTCCTCCTAAGAGTACTCTTAGGAAGGATGTTTTTAACCCTAATGCCTGAGCTACACAGTTCTATAATGTTGTAGAAGAACTAGCTCAAGCACCATATGCAATGTTTACCTTAGAATTGCTCCAAAGTTGTCCCACACAACGCAAAAATTTATTGACCACCTTAGGAGCCATGGATCCCGGTGACATGAATCTGATTCATTTCAATTTGGAGAAACACAAACCTAGATTACCTCACCAACTGGATTTTCATATTGTAACAAGAGTAGTTGGGAAAAAGGTCTTTAGAATTGTTTTAGATGAAGGTGCTTCAACCTTAGTCTTGTCTCTGTCTTGTTGGAAATCCATTGGCTCTCCCTAGCTTGTAAAATCACCGAAAACTCAAAAAGCCTTTGATGGAAGAGGTTTCCATCCCCATGGTCTCATTCCAACCCTTTCAGTAGAGCTAGGGGGAAAAACTATTTCGATTTAGGTGGAAGTAGTGGATGCCCCATTAGACTCCAATCTTCTCTTAGGGAGAAATTGGTTTTACGCTATGACAGTTGTCACTTCGACGGTGTTTAGAACCCTCTATTTTTCTCATTTGGGAAGAATTGTGATGATTGATCAGATTGATTTCTGTACATCGGATGTTACTACCCCTACGACAAATAATGTCCCTTTGCTAGGTCAGTCCCCTCCCCCTTACCAATCGATTAGGGAAGGGATGTTGAAAGACTCTGCCCTTCTGAGTGTGTTTCCATCATCCCCTTCTAGCACAAAAACAATGACTGTTAATATGATCTCTTCATTTAGATATGATCCTGTTGTAGCTGCAACAATTTCCCAAAATTCAAAAAAACATTTGGGACCCTCCTTTTGCTTATTTTGGTTTAACTTTGATTTGGTTGATGATTCTGCAGAAACACTATTCCTAATGCCATAAATGATTCACTACTTGTTTAATTTTACCATTGCCTTCAAATGCATTTTTGAGTGTTTGAATCGGAAGTTTAGTCACTTGCGCCCCGCCATTGCGAAGAAGTAATAAGCGACTAGGTCTGATTGTTTTATCCGATGCTTTTATTCGCTTTTTTCTCAATCGGCTGTCGTTTGGATTTCCTTTGGGACATATTGTCTCTAAGTTTTCCGTAGTGGCGGATGGTGCATCACCTTATTTTTTTTGATCCCATCAATTTATTTCACCGATCCTTAAGTTTTCAGTTTCCGCCATTGCGGCTTCAAAAAACGTTGTCTTTCCGGTCATTAAGTTGGTTTTTTTTCTCCGATTCAGATTTTACCTGTTGTAGAATGTCATGTCTTTTATGTTTTCCCCGTTGTGGCTCCTCATCCATCTATCGGTCTGATGTTTTAATCTTGCGAGCTCCGATGCTTTATTGGTTTCTCCCGGATGTCTCGGCAGTTCACCTAGTTGTTTTACCACCCGACATTATGGGAGGAGATGTTCATATGATCTCCGATCCTTGCATTTTCACTGTCCAATGTTTTCTCCTGCCGCTTATGGTTGACCAGATATATATATATATATGGGGTTGGGTAAGTTGATTATTTTATTGTTATTTCGAACAATCGCTGCGCTGTCATTGTTTCTCAAGCTAACCAGGACCCCGTTGTCAGTACCCTCATTCCTAGGTGGCTCCACCGTGGAAACTCAATGGCCTTCCTCCCACCAGTCGTGCAGCAGTTCCAGGTAGGCTCTTGTACCCATTATCCCTTTCCGTTCAACTAGGTGTTGTAATTGTTTGTTGCCGTGGTTAGGTTTTTCACGTCATTTTCTATCATAACATGTATATATGCGAAGGCGAGTCTTGGCACTGTCAGTAGGGGATTTTTGTTTCCCATGGGTAGTTTCCTTCCATGGCCGTTATGGTTTTCGACCCTGCACTTGATGGTTGGAGAAATTGGTGTAGACGACCATTACGCTATCTGCACCGGTTTGCCCCATTTTACGCTTGGTCGACTCGGGGGGAAGTTCAGGGTTTTCTTGGGGAAAGTCAAAATTTGTCCACTGGTCCGGTCTCTAGCGTCTTATGAACCATGACCTTGTTTTACCTCGCTATTTCAAGTGACCCGATTCGTAGTCGAATTCGAACCTGAACCGGTCTGGGGTAGTATAGCATCACCCAACCTAAGACAGACCGTAGAATGCACATATGTGGTGCTATTTCTTGAAACACCCCATTGAATGGCTAGAATAAGTGCCCCTGTCATTCGACGTAGCGCAATGGTCATGGCACCCATAGAAAGCCCGAGGTTTCTTCATTTTAACGTAGACTTTGTTGACTGAGCCAATTTTAGTGTTAGACAAGAGTATTGGTGTGAACATATTGGCTTAATTGGATTAATTGTTGTCATGTTGAACACAGATGAGGTAAAATGTTTACATTGTTATCTCAATCTCTACAATTTGTTCGGAAATAACCTAACAATTACAATTATATGTGTGACGGGAAGATTCCTCGGAAACTAAAATGTCTAAGCATCAAAAGAAGAAGGCCCCTGTGGTGAAAGAGGATCCTAATGTCAAAGTCATCACCAAGACCGAATATATTTATGAAGACACTAAATGCATAACTAGTATAGATCCTGAGTATCAGTGGGGAGACATCTACAGGTTGATCACGCATCGAGAGGTGCTTGAACTAGGTTTTGAGGAAGAAAGCATATGCGCCAACATAGAAAGTTCTTCATTGATGAACATTGTTACAAGACCGGAGCTCTTTCCATGCTCTGAAGTGATTGGGTGGATTCTGCCCAGGGTAGATGTAACCACCATGATTCTTGAGAATGTTGATAAACAAGGCTATGCTGCCTATAGCCCAAGATATGTAGCCCTCGCCTACCACTTGCAAGAAGCACAAATATATTTAACAGAAGATTGGCTAAGAAACATTAGGATGGACCTCATTGAGACCCTCAAGAGGATGCTCATGCCTAGAAGAAACTTTAGAACCAGGCCGATGGGAGAATATGACACCGCAAGCTTGAGAACCCCTTACCAGTTCATTTCCTTAATGCTCAATAGGATTTTTGAGAGAGCCCATGGAAAAAGCTTCAAGTTGGAGTGGATGTCGATAATTTTTTATGTCGTGACACAGGGGACCATTTTCAACTGGGCCAACATAGTGTCCAATAGCCTTTCGGCCTGTATGGCCTCAGCTTTGGGAGGAGTGTCCCAAAAGAGGTCATAATTTTACATGAGCTCCATACTCATTGATTGCATACTATGCAATAAAAATTTCCCCGAACTAAGGTGCATCTCGGACTGGGAAAGAATACATGTTTACTCTGAATACAAGCCACTGTGGGCTCACAAGTACCACATTCACTACAGGGAGGTCCGTGAACATTTTATAATGCCATTATATACTCTCATTTTCTTAAAAGAATGTGACTGCATGTCTGAGGAGGCACTGCAAGTGATCAAGAAATATGCTGATTATTACCTAACTGAGGAGGTGCTCTATTTCAGAATGTTTGGAGGCTCTAGAGCACCCTCCCTACTACCTAAGTATGCCACATACTATATAGTTCACAACGAGGCAGTTAGGCAAGTCTTCCTAGATGGCATAAGAAGATTTTTATTTGAACATAAGAAGGCTGCATATCCTCCTTTACCTTTCAGGTTGGGGAGTTATAAGTTTACTATAGTTAAGAATGCCGATAAATTCATGGAGGAGTTGTAAAAGTTCCATTTTGGGGAAATGCCCTTCCACAGGAATGACTCCCACAACAAGGTTGCTGAGCATTGCAAAGAAGCCAATGTCCATTTTGAGTACACTCACCACTGGGACAGGGAAGAGTCTATTTTCCACGGTGCATTAAACATAACGGCCTTGAGGAAAAGGTTTAAAAAGAAGATCAACACCAAAGGTGGAAAGGGGTAGGATGAGCAAGTAAAGGCCGATGAGGAAACCAGGAAAAGAAACGAAGAATCCCAAAGGTTAGCCCAAGAAGCTGAAGGGTGGCTGAAGGGAGAAGAGGAAGAGAAAATAATATCACCACCAAAGGTGGAAAGGGGCAAGATGAGCAAGCAAAGGCCGATGAGGAAACAAGAAAAGAAGAAGAAGATGCCAAGATTGAAGAAGAAGAAAGAAAAAGGAAGCTAGATGTGGAGCTTCAGAAACAACAGGCAGAGAGGATGAAGCTAACCCAAATAGTGACAAAACAGTTAGCCTCTGACATAGCAAACATTCAGACCCAAGACGTGGAGAACCCCGATGTTCAAGACCTTGAAGTAACTGCTGTCAGCACACCTAGACAGTCTATGGCCCCCACCCTTAGACTAGTCCCCTTTGAACATAAGATAGGGGAAGAGGTCCCTGATTTTAATACTATATTCTATGATAAAGAAAGGAAAAGGATAGTAAAAAGAACTGAAAAGAAGATTGAAATAGGGGGTCTACTTGGTAAGACGATAACTGATACGACCATTGTATATGGAATAGATAGAGACCCCAAATTCAATATTAGAGGAGGGGCTGCATTGATCCACACTTCAAAGGACAATGTAGATAAAATAATGACAGACCTAGAGCAGTCTAAGAAGTCTTCTTCTCAACTAAAAGACACACTAAGAAAGGAAAGAGAAGAAAACAATAAGTTAAAGAGAAAATTTGAAGATGTGCAAAAGGAGATAAAGTCTTTAAAGGCTTAACTTCAGGTTCTCCAAGCAGAGAGAAGATCTACGGAGACTTCCCAGGAATGTCTAGAGAAGATACAACAAGAATATCAAGAGTTGAGGGCAGAGAAAGAACAGCTGCTAGGAAAGATAGAGGATCTGGAGCTGCAAAAGACCACCTTGGAGGCAAATGAGAGGCAATCTCAAGAACAATAGACAAAACTTCAAGAGCAGATTACCTCTCTGACAGAAGCTTTGGAGGAAGCCAAAGAACAATAGGTTAATCTCCAACCTTTCAAGGAACATTTGCTGGCATAGAAAGCAAAGATGCTTCAATTGCAGATGGCCATAGAAGAGGAAAGATGCAGGATTTCTCAAGTAGATGGTCGGTTGGAGGATATTTTGGAGACCTCCTCATATTTTGTTGACAGATCTCAAGACATCCTGGAAGTCCTGACAGCAAGGATGGAAAGACTAGAAAACAATGAAGACGCTCTTGTAGAGCGGCCCTCGAAAGATCGACAGGCCCTTAGGCAAGACTACGATTTATTGGTGTTTTCCATCAACACAGCCAAGGAATTCAAGAAGGTTGTTAGAAATACAAAAGGGGCATGTACAGAATTCTTCATAAGGCTCCTAATTACTTATAACCGATGCCAAGTAGAAACTGAACAGAGGATAGATGCTTTTCCAGACCACAACTTGTTTGTGGAAATTCTGTAGAAAAGGTACCAAGAAGAGGAAATTAAAATATAGCACATCAAAGCTCTCGATGACCAGACCTTAGGGAATGAGGTAGGTCATTCTGCAGTCAGTGTGCAGCTATTAGAAGATCAGCTTCGTTTGAGTGTAGCCAGAATTGAAGCCATCAAGAACCAGGCTGCAAAATTCGAGATAAATATTTGCTTTTTGGAACCTTCTGAGTTTGAAGGCATCACCTCAGAGGCTCAAGCTTGGAAAAAATTTCTAAATAATCGAGTGGGGCTCTCCTCGTGAATATTTGTCCATTTTTGTAATATGTTGGAAATTTGTAAACACTTAGTAAAAGCAAAATTTTGGGAGGCAAAGAGTTGGGGAAGCCCAAGAGTTATTTGTAGGTAGCCCAACAGTCTTATTCTTTTTGTATAAATATAGAGGACTTAGAAGAAAGAGGGACCTTTTTCCCAGTTAGACAAGAAAAGAGGTATTGTAAGAAGAACTACTTTTTTTTGCAATAAAGAATTATTGTTTTCCTGTTGGAGAAATTTTGGTGGGACATTCAAATGTTATGCTATGGATTGGAGGAAGATGAACTATTTCATTTTTCCATCTTTTTGTCCATTAACTGTGAGATCGTTCTAACTCTTAGGGCCTATGTTCTTGTTTGAATGATTTCTGGTTTATTCTGTGAAATTACCACCATGAGTAATGAATGTTGTTCATAAGCAATTGGCTATCTGATTTTCTAAATATCTTTAATCGTTCATGTGTTATGGGAAGGAATATCAGCTATCTGTAATTTGTCTTTATAATGCATGTACAATATACATTACTCATTAATAAGTTACATTTCAGCTACCCGGGGATAGGTAGATAGTTAGATTTACTTTATTACTGTGTATGTGATTTAGATGCTTGTGAGTTCTAAGACAAAAGGTAAGAACCTGCACATCACTTTGTGACTACTCCTTGCATCCTTTATCACCCTGCATGTTAATTAGGCACGTGCATATCATACTTTAAGTCAAAAATAAAAAAATATATACGGTGGACCAGGCCGTAACTGGTAAACCTTTAGTTTTATTACTTGACCTACGGTATCCAGACCGCAAACCAGATGGATTCCCTACACCAAACAGTCACGGGCTAGTTGAGAACGTTGACTGGGGAGAATCCCTTGCTGTTGCTGCCTGCAATTTTCCAGGCCTCAACAGATCCTAAGGGTAAACAAGTTGTTCAGACATCCTCCCTCAGCCCACATGAAGCAGTTTATGATGCTATCCAATCTGTTTTTGATGTCCATATAGATGATATTCATCTTATGGCTTCGGATCCTTACCACCTACCCTATTGGTTAGAACCTTCTCTTCCTATTCTGGATTATCTCTCCCAGACTTTTCCATCAAAAGAATCTATTATAGAGATTATGAATACGAATGAAATAGTATGGGACAATCACTATCACAGATCCTTGTTCCTCACCAACACCAGTTCGACAGCTAATGATTTTGTATCTCTCTTGGGTACTGATATTGTCAATGTTCCGCAAACACCTGTTTTGTTGCAAGATTTTCAGTTTGAAGGAAATTTATGCAACATTACCAAAACAGCTCCAATCGACATCTCGGTCAAGCCTAGAACTATTGAACATGTTCACATTGTGAAGAACTGTTCAATAGATGAAACTGAAGAGTATAGAGCACTTTTTAAAGAGTTTCAAGACATTTTTTCTTGGTCTTATGAAGAAATGTCTAGGATATATCCATCTATTGTGGTCCATGAGATCAAAACCTATCCTACATCCTGACCAATTACGTAGAAATTGAGACAAGTCCATCCACGAAAGGCTGCGGCTATCAAAGCCGAAGTCGCAAAACTTTTGAAGGTCGGATCCATCTATGTTGTACCCCTGATGGAACGGGTATCGAATATCATTCCTGTGAACAAAAAGCATGGCAATATTTGAGTATGCATCGATTTCTGAGACCTAAATAAATCTTGTCCTAAGGACAACTTTCCAACTACACACAACCATCAGATTATCGATAACTGTGCTGGGAGTGTCATATTCTCATTTATGGATGGATTTTTCGACTACAATTAAGCTGAAATATTTCCCACCGATCAGCATAAGATGGAATTTATATGCCCATGGGGAGCCTCTGCCTACGGGAAATTACCCTTTGGTATTAAGAATGTTGGGAACACATTCCAGCGTGCTATGTCCTATGCATTTCACGAAATTAAGAAAATCGTGGAGTTGTACCTCAATGATCTCCATGCGCATTCACAACAACGGGAAGACCATCCTCAACTTCTTAGAGACATTTTCCTGAGATGTTGCCATTACAAAATACAGCTGAACCCACACAAATTTGTTTTTTGCGTTGAGACGGGACGTCTCTTAGGTTTCATGGTTTCCAAGGATGGTATTCATATTGATCCATTAAATATTGCTGCAATACTCACTCTACCTACCCCAACAAACCTGCTTCAACTCCAAATTTTACGAGGGAAGGAAAACTTTCTTCATCATTTTGTTTGTAAATTTGCTAAGAAAACGCATGGTTATATGTGTCTCCTTAAGAATAATACTCTGTTCTTCTGGTATGACCAGCCCTAGCGATCCTTTGATAATATTAAGCACGCTCTGACCCATTCACCCATGATACACCCCCCGGATTACTCGACGTATTTTCTCTTGTATGTTGATGCCTCTACTACTACTATCGGAATGGTTTTATCCCAAGAGGACCAAAACGACCTAGAACACATGATTTACTATGCCAGTAAGAATCTTCTCGATTCTAAAACACGATACTTGCATGTGGAGAAGCTAGCATTGGCTGCTATCATTGCTGTCCAAAAGTTTTGTCACTACACCCTACTTTGCACCACTACCGTACTCGCAGACCAAAACCCTATGTACTACACCCTGACTCGTTCGGTGCTAAAGGGAAAATACTCTCAATGTATTGTCATCCTACAGGAGTTTGACCTTGAGTTTGCCAAAGATACTTTAAAGAAATCATTATTCTTTTCAGATTTGATGTGTGACCTTCCCTGTGCTTTAACAAATTATGATCCCAATGATTGATTCCTAGATGAATTTCTATTCGTAATAAGCACAACTAATCCATGGTATGGAGATTTAATCATTTATCTCCAGACACAACGTTTTCAGCCTAATATGTCTCATGATAATCGTCGCCCCATTCATCACCACGTGAATTACTATCTTATCATGAATGATACATTGTACAGGCATGGTATAGATACCATTCTTCGACGATGCCTCACCAATGACGAGGTTGAACAGGTTCTTAATGACTACCATTGTGGAGCATGTGGCGATCATTTTTTGGTATGGCTACAGCTCAGAAAATCATTTGCGATAGCTATTTTTGGCCTTCTATCTTTAAATATTGTCATGAGGCTATTAAGAAATTCCCATCCCATCAACACTTTTATCCGAAAAAGCATACCTGCATTTCTCCATTACATCCCATCATTGCCATTGGCCCTTTAACCAAATGGGGGATATATTTCATGCATTGTAATCCTACCTTAGCTGGGGGGCATGGTTACATCATAGTAGCCATGGATTATTTCACTAAGTGGGTTGAGGCTATTCCTACATATGCAGAGGATGGTAAGACTACCGCCCTCTTCCTTTTTAACCATGTAATAGATAGGTTTGGAGTTCCTCAGTCTATTTTTATTGATCACGGATCACATTTATGGAATTACATGATAGTAGAGTTAAGTGCTAAGCTGGGTTTTTTCCATGAAAAATCAACTCCCTATTTTCCACAAGATAATGGTCAAGTTGAGGCCATTAATTTTTTTTTCAAAATATGTTGCGTCAGATGGTTGGAGACCACAAATCCAACTAGCAGGAGACTCTCTTCTCTGCTCTTTGGGTTTATAGAACTTCAGTGAAAACAAGGATTGGTTTTACACCCTTTCAGTTAATATATGGACTAGAAGTTGTCCTACCTATTAAGTGTCATATTTTGTCTTTAAAACTTTCCGTTGAACTTCTCCCTAATGCTTCTGCCAAGGAAGACAGGTTTTTACACTTGACCAACCTTGATGAAACTAGACGAGATGCTACCTTAGTCAATGAGGCACATAAGAAGCATGTCAAGGCATAGTAAGATAAATATGTTGAACCTCATGTGCTTAATGAAGGTGACCTAGTCCTAAATTATGATCAGAGACACGATAAACTAGGGAAAGGGAAGTTTGAATCAATGTGGTATGATCATTTTATCATTTCCAAGGTTTTAGAGAAAGGGGCCTATGAACTTGTGGATTATGATAGAGCACCCTTCGGGAAACCTCACAATGGGTTGTACCTAAAGACGTATTATGCCTAAATCATTCATGTATGGTACCTTGTATATATGTACATTGTTTGAATTTTCAGTGTGTTTTAGTATTTTCAATATGGTTTTGAGTTTAGTGTCCAAATTGTTTATACCATGTTATGGTTATGCAGATTAGATGAATTTTTATGGCTTCGCTGATAGTGCTTGCCTCCATACCTTGAACCTTTCTTCAGCTGCTTGGGTTTTGTATTCCCCTGTACATGATCTAGTTATATCAGGAGCGATTTGTATTGGTCTTGCTACCAACAATATCACTGAGTATGAAGCAGTCATAAGTCTTCTAAATGAGGATGCATCATGGGACATTCATGATTTGGTAGATTTCATGGACTCACAGTTAGTGGTTTGTCATTTGAACCAGGTATATACCATCAGAAATCCTATACTGCTCCATCTCTATCAGAGGGTATGTCTATTGGAAAGGTCATTTGAGGTTATTACTTATAGGCATATCCATAGGGTAGACAATGCAATTGTTGATTCATTGCCAAATTATATCCTAGACTAGTATATTGCCCATTCATAACATGAAAATCAAACATGGTTCATC